>CM021100.1:659720224-660211372 GCA_007115665.2 Sequoiadendron giganteum
TATAAGACCATCCAATTCAGTAAACTATCAAAAACATGTCTTCACATTTTTCAGTGCATTGACTTGATCTTTTAGCGTATTAAATGACTTTTTTGGTGCATCTATGCAACAGTCTAGTGCATCCCTGGCACAGAGTAGCACATCTATATTTTTGGACCAAAACAGTCTTTTGACATAACGTGCCGACAACAATCCCTTTAGAAACACCAATACTGATATTTTCTATGCTTAGGGATTGGAAATCTACAACATTTTTCAAGAAATCCCTTGGGAAAAGAATCAAGAAATTGAAAAAGCAACTTAGTTACAAGAAACTTTTGAAAAGGAGGTGCTTTTTATACCAAAGAAGGAAAGTCTTTCTTGAACATCAAACTTTCATCCATAGATATCATGACTTTGTTAGAGGATTTACTAATGATTTTTCTTTAGAGCCCTTATATTCACAAGCTTATTTCCAATGAAGAGCTCTTTCGCAAAGGCATAATCATATTCAACCCATTCGTCATTCTTACATTCCACAACTAGCAATATAATATTCCAACTATCCAAATCAGTTGTTACAATAGAGAAAAACTTGGAAACATTAGGCTTTTTGAAAAATCCTCATTTTTTTCAAACTAAGATCAAAACATTTTAAAGTGCATCAGTTTCAAATCAATTTCTGATTTTCAATTTGATTTCCATAACAGGTTCTATCATCCTTCATCCAGGGAAACAAAACTGGAAAATTAGAAATTCCTTAGTCATATCAATAGGGTCCATCATCCTATTTGGCTAAGGAATCAATTATTCAACAAATTGCAATCCCATTTGTGATTGAAGTTAGCAAAAATTTGATACAAGCATATGCCTGTTGTCACAAGGTCCCAAAAACACAAAGAAGAGGACGAAAGAGAAAATCCAATTTACAACATGGGTGATAGAGATGAAAATACTTTTCATAGGCTTCATGGGAATAGTTCAAATGATGAAATCACCGATGAAATGATTAAAGACATTGAACAAGATCCACAGTTTCACTTATCTATGGAAAATATCTTAGAGCGAAATAAGGAAATATATTTTCTTTTATTGGCAAACCAAGGTGCTAAATTGCCTTCTGATTATGATACGGAGAAAATTAAAGGAGATCCTGAAAAGAATGAAACTCTCTTAAATGATCTTAGTGCTCTTACCCAATAAATAAGAGCACTACAAGGGAAAATCAAGGAAATACAAGGGGGTACAACTAAGAAATATGCTTTGGAGGATATTTGTCCATACCCATTTGATAGAAATCTCAACATGATCCCATTTCCAAAACATTGTGAAATTCCAAAATTTGATAGATACAGTGGGAAAATAGATCATGTTGACCACGTGAGGGAATTTAGAAACATGAGCCTTGAATTTTCACACTAGGACACATACTTGATGATATTTTTCCCACGAAGTTTGGGTGGGCAATCCATGGAATGGCTCTCTAAAATCACTCCACCCATCAAGACATTTGAGGAGTTGATCAACAAATTTACATCTCAATACTCCTGCAGCATTCAACATCAAATAACTATGCTTGATTTATGTAAAACAAAGCAAAGGACTGGAGAAACCTTTATCACATTCCTGCAAAGATGGAGAAGATTATTCGCACAATATTCTCATCCAGTTCCTGAAAAGGAAAAGATGGATATCTTTATTAACAGTCTTGATCAAGAAATGAGTTATACGCTCAATCTTCATTGTCCTCCACATTTTGATAAGTTGATTGAGAATGAAATCACTATTCAAGGAGCTTTAGTCAAGAGAGGAGTGATAAAACTTGACAAATATAGTCCAAATTCATACAATCATAACAACAACAATGACAAATCAAGATTTTGTACTAGAAACAAGAATGTTGTTAATGATGGTGTGGTAGATGCAAACAATGTGAAAGAAAAACCATCCATCTTCAATCTATCAGGCACCCCATGCAATAAAACCAATCAAGTAAATTCAACCAATCAAGGCAATAGCAACACCAATTCAGGAACCAACACCAATCAAGTAAATATGACCAATCAGAACAATAGCAATAATCATGGTAACTTCAACAATAATCTTGGTAACACTCAAAATGCAAATCCACCCAAGTCACAATTTTTTTCAAATCGACAAAGTTTCACTCCTTTGGGCCAATCTCTTGAGTCAGCTTTCAAAGAGCTTATGGATAAGAAGGCCATCACTTTACCACCTCAAAGATATTATGAGCCACGATTCAAACCACCATCATGGAATGAGTCGTATTACTGTGACTACCATAGATGCAAGGGACATAGGACAAATAATTATCAAGGATTGAAAATTTTAGTTCAAGATTTGATAGAAAATGGCACAGTAACAATCGAGGGACATCATGCAGATGAAGATCATCAAGTATTTAAAGACCCTCTTCCAAACTATCAGAAGGGAGAATCTTCAAGTGACAAAGGGAAAAATGTAAACCATGTCTATGATACCACAATCAACCACATTTACATGGATGACCAGCAGGTTAATGTTATCAAGGTCAAGGAAAAGTAGGAATATCAACAAGTCAATGTGATAATGAGGGGAAAAGCTAAAGTTGTCTTAAAAGGAAGCTCATCTAAAACAACTATCCCTCCTCCAAGTCATTATAGTTTAGTCAATCAATTGCAGAAAACATTAGCCCAAATCTCTATCTTAGAGTTTCTCAAGATATCACTAGGACATAAGGACATTTTGGAAAAGTCCCTTATTGACACAGCTGTATCCACCGATTTGGATATTAACAAGTTTCAATCCATGGTGAGACACTTGTCCTCACCCACTTGCCTATCATTTTCTGAAAAAGACGATGTCTCCATGACTCATCCACACAACTCCTTGCTTTATCTAGAAGTAATGGTCCATAAAACTCAAATTAGGCGTGTCTTAATAGATGGAGGAGCTGGCTTGAATATTTTTACTTTAAATTTGATCCTTGCCTTAGGATTTTCTAAAGATTCTATTGATCCAAGAAGAAATATTACAATTAAAGCATATGATGATGAAAAACAAGCTTCGAAGGGTCTTATCGTGTTGCCTATCAGAGTGAGACCTATTATAAAGAATACTTTTTTCCAAGTTTTGGATTGAGACCTTTCTTGCAACATACTTTTGGGTCATCCTTGGATCCATGAGATGCAAGTGGTACCATCAACGTACCATCAATGTCTCAAATTTCCCTATGATAGACAAGAGATAACTATACCAGTAGATCATAACAACAGTCAAAATTGTTCTAATCTCAGAGCAACCCAAGACACTTTTGTTCCACATAATAGAGAGGTTCTTGTTGTTTCCCCTTCAAATCATAATGACCAATCAAAATAGTTGATAAGGAAATTTGGCACGAAATTGCAATTGAAGGACAAAAGGGTGGGAGAATATTCATTATGTCTCTCTAACTTACCTATCTCTCCAAGATCATATTGCCAGTCCATAATATCCAAACAAAAAGTTGCAATAGCCTCCACATCAAGAGCACAATCTTCAGTACCCATCACAATGTTTGATAGAAAATTTATCAAAGCTAATACTCAAGAAGATGAAGCCGAAGACAGAGACATTATAAATTGGCTATATAAGGATGAAGATGAATCCATTCTACATATCAAATTGCCTATAGAACAATATGGTAAAGGCTATACTATAATGCAAAGAATGGGCTATGAAGGAATTGGTCCCATAGGTAAAAGAAAGGAAGAAATGTAGAACCCATTCAGTATCTTTCTTGGTAGGTACAGGAATGAGCTGGGTAGTTACGGCTTTTTCTTCATATAGTCGAGGAAAACTATGATTCTTGAATTTAACAAAAATTTTACTAATTTCTAGAGGTTCCCATTGAGCAATTGTTCGGCTTCCTATAAGACCATCATATCCATTTAGTTCATAATGAACAAATTTAACTTCGTGAGATGTCTTATCTGGAAATAAAATTGGAACAATGCAAATGTGATGTGAAACATGAGATCCACTACCAAAATTAATAGTAGTTTCTGCTTTAGACCATTTGTCTTTCAGAAAGCAGTTAAATCTTGCAATATTAAGACCTGCGCCAGTATCAATAAGCATATGCAATTTGTAAGGTGCAAATTCTGGAAATGCAATTGGAATTGTGATACCTGGGCATGAAGTATTGGTTTTGACCATCTTACAAGGACTGGATATCCATGTAGTATCTTCATTGCAAAGAAATGGATCTTCATCATCTGGAAATTGTAGATTGGAAAATCTGGACTGATATGGCTGTGTGAAAGAAGACTGTGCCAATATCTTTGGATGTTGCTAAGGAGATTGATTGCTGATTGCAGTGTATTGAATCTTCTGACTGAGTACATCATCAGATTGTTCAGCAATATAATGATCAAGTTCAAGAGAACTTATCTGGAGATCTTCTGATTCTTCATCTTGGAGAGCAGAATATTCTACTGTGGCTTGTTCAATGACTTGGGAAAGTGTTCGAAGATGAGCATGACGCCATAGTCTGCGAGAGGTATGACCAAGATTAGATGTTATTTGAGCTTCTTTTGAAATAACAGTCGTGGAAGACGGTTGAGGATCATTTGCTTCAATAAGAGAGTATTTCTTATTCTGAAGTTGCTTGATTTGATTCTTCAATTTTCACCATGTTGCTTGAGTATTGGAAGGCGATGATAAAGCATATTCTAAATCTTTGATCTGAGAATCAATTGAACTGAGCTGAGCTGCTTCTTTATGGATCTGAGTTGTAGACATCATTCTACAAATAAAAACTGGAGGTTCATCTGTGGCTGAAAGATAAGACTCATCTGAAAGGTCAGATATATTGGATGTTGAAGAAGAAGAAATGGAAGAGGAATCTGAAGACTCATCTTCGGCAAAGAAATCTGATACATCTAGGATATCATCATCTTCTATGGGATAATCATCAATAAAATCCCAATTTTCCTCAAAATCTTCTGGAGGAGCAAATGCTTCTTGCATGGCTCTGACTTTATTCTTGCCTTTGTCTTTATCTTTATCAGGACACTGATTTGCAAAATGAGGACCTTTAAAAATGTAGCAAGTAGGCTTCCATTTAGGATTTCGCCTTTGCTTATTATAGAACTTGTGACGGAAGAATCCTTTCTTGAATTTCCGTTTTCTGTGACTTTTGGAAGAATACCTTCTAGGGGTATCTAAAGCACATTCAAAGCATTTATGTTTACCTTTTCTGTGGGTATGATGCTTTCTGTTTTTATGATAGTGTGATCTTCTATTGTGTACCTTAGTTGGACCACTATAATAGAAGTTGGCATATTGTTCATCACAATATTCTTTGAAATAAGTTAGATCACAACACTTATTTCTTATGAAATTGTTTTTGGCTACTCGCTTGATTGCATGAGTATTACCAACAAACATAATGATTAACTATTTACAAACAGAATCAATTCCTCTTGTAATCACTTCTGTTCTAAATTCTTCATCTAATTCCTCCCAGGTTTTTCGAGCAAGACCGGTAAAACAGTTGATTGCTTGGAGAATGATCTGAATGGGATCTGAGCCTGGTGTAGTGGCTATTGCATTGATGACCCATGCTCGAAGAGCTTCTATACTGCGGAGATTCAAAATAGGATCTCTGGTGTCAAAATTTGACCATGGAGGACGATTCGGTTCAAAATGATATTGATAATCGACAGGAGGATACTATCATAGACCTTCCCTACAACGAGAATGTTAACCATGTCTATGTCATGACTTTATCATCCCTTGACCTCACTCAACCAGATGATCCTTTGCCTTTAATCCATCCCAAGCTTATTGATTGGGATCAAACTGAACCTATTGATATCTCTATATTCCAAGATGATGAGACCATTGTAAATTTTCTTTACTCTTCCAATCTTGAAACAGGTTCCACCAGCGAATATCATGATCAATATGTCAATCAAGAGAGTGCCAAGTTTCTTAGCTGCAAAATCAATAATATAAAAGATCGATCTAATGGTGAAAACCAAAAAATGATAGTGTTAGATCATGAAAATGGAAAAAGAAAGAGCGTATATGACGGTGAAAATATTTTGAAGGTACAGAAGGATGAGAAACTTGACACTCTCCTAGAACACTACCAAGAGATATCTTCTATTTTGATCAAGCCAACGAAAGCAATCAACATAGACACTACAGAATAGCCAAAGATCCTACAAATTGTTGCTTCATTAACAGAGGAAGAGATACCAAATTTCACATAATTCTTGAAATTCAATCAAATCGACTTTGCTTGGTCTGATGTGTATATGTCGAGACTAGATCTTAATCTCATCATCCATCATTTATCTATAATGTTAGGGGAAAAACTAGTAAAGCAAAAACTTAGAAAGATGCATCCGCATGTGGCATTATTGGTCAAAGAGGAATTGAAGAAACTATTGGATGCAGGGTTCATTCGATCCATTGACTATGCATAATGGATTTCTAACATTATACCAGTATCAAAGCTAGATGGGTGTATCAGAATTTGTACAGAATTTTAGGATTTGAATAAAGCATGTCTGAAAGATGATTTTCCTCTACCTAACATTGACATAATTGTGGACCTGAAAGCTAGTCATGCCATGTATTCACTTATGGATGGATTCTCAGGATATAATCAGATCAAGATTGCACCTAAGGATCAAGACAAGACTACTTTCACATGTCCCTAGGGTACCTGTTGTTGGAATGTGATGTCATTTGGACTCAAAAATGTACGTGCAACCTATCAATGGGCTATGACCACTATTTTTCATGATATGATGCACACTTTCATGGAAGATTATGTGGATGATTTATTAGAAAAATATTATATAAGGGAAGGACATGTAGAAATCCTATCTAAAATTTTTGTCAGAATGGAGAAATTCAAGGTTAGACTCAATCCAAATAAGTGTGTCTTTGGGGTTAAATCTGGAAAGCTTTTAGGATATATTATTTCAAAAAAAGGAATAGAGGTAGATCCAGCAAAAGGAAAAGCCGTCATGGAGATACCACCACCAAGAAATATTAGTCAGCTTCAATCATTGCAAGGACGACTACAATCTATTGGAAGGTTCATCACAACAAGAGTTTTCCTTTCACGCATCTCTTTCACAAAAATGTTCCTTTCAAATGGCAAGAAAAGTGTGAAGCAACGTTCAATCAAATCAAACAATATTTGATGAGTCCACTAGTTTTGGTTCCACCAGTACCAGAAGAACTGTTCATACTTTATATTTCAGCCATAGAGGTATCCTTGGGGGAATTGTTGGCACAAGAGGATAAAATAGGAAAATAACGAGTTGTATACTACATTAGTAGGACCTTGACAAGTCATGAGCTCAACTACACTTTTATTGAAAAGGCTTGTTTAGCAGTATTATTTTCTTCTCAAAAGTTTTGGCATTATATGTTAGCCCACACAGTTAAACTTTTGGCCAAAATGGATCCATTAAAGTACCTCTTGAGTAAAGCTACCTTAATGGGTAGGCTAGCCCAATGGGTAATGATCTTAAGTGAGTTTGATATCCATTGTGTAGATCAAAAAGGCCATAAAAGGAAAATTCATAGCAGATTAGCTGGCTAAAGCACCCTTACAAATAGATCATCTAATGCATATTGAATTTCCTGATGCAAATGTTTTCACAACAACAACGAAGCAGTCATGGACACTATATTTTGATGGATCCTATACACAACATGGCTCGAGGGAAGGAATTTTATTTGTCACACCTCAAGGACATACTATTCCAAAATCCTATCAATTGATGTTTCCTTGCACCAATAACATAGCCGAATATGAAGCATTGCTTACTGGAATGAGAGTGGCATTGGAATGGAGGATCACAGAGTTGCAAGTCTATGGAGATTCACAACTTGTCATTAACCAAATCAATGATGATTATCAAACCAAGGATGACAATTTGATGCCTTATAAGAACATGGTTGATGATTTTAAGAAATATTTTGTTGAAATCAAGTTCACACAGATTTCAAGAATTGACAAAAAATTTGCAGACGTCATGGCTACAATTGCTTCGCTACTACAACTATCAGAAAATAAAAATCCATATGAATTCTTGGCGGAACAATTGTTTACCCCTGCATATGATAATCCCAAGACCCAAATCATTTGTCATCTGGTTGCTTCTGATTCCCCTTTATATGGCAAGATCTATACCTACTTGAAAGATAATATCTTACCCCTGGATTTGTCCTGAAATCAAAAGAGAAACTTTATACGCCAATCTTCCCGATATACCTTAATCTCTGACACCCTTTACCGACATGGTCTTGATGGTACACTTCTTAGATGTCTTGAATGTGATGAATCTGAAAAATCCTTACAAGAAGTTCATGGTGGTAGTTGTGGAACTCATTCAAGTGGATTGACCTTAGCTAAGAAACTTGTCAGAATGGGTTATTACTGGCCGAATATGGAAAGGGAATATTTTATCTTTGTAAAGAAATTTCCAAAGTGTCAGATACATGTGAACCTTATTCATGCTCCTGCTCAAGAACTACATCCTTTCACAACAACATGGCCCTTTTCTCAGTGGAGACTAGATCTAGCTGGAAAAATCCACCCCTCTTCATCAAATGGACATGAGTTTATAAGCATGGCAACTGAATATTTTACCAAGTGGATTGAATTTTTTCCATTGACCACAGTAACTAGCAAGAAAATTTCATCTTTTATCTTGAATTATATCATATGTCGGTATGGCATTCCCAGCTCTATTATCACTAATAATGGGAGACCTTTTAAGAATCGGGATGTCGACGAACTTTGTGAAGATTCCATATCCAACACAGGTTCTCTACACCCTATTATCCCTAGGGAAATGGACAAACAAAGGCTTCAAACAAGACAATTTTGAAGATCCTGAAGAAGATAGTAAATGATGTCAGTCGTGATTGTCATATTCAGTTGAATCCAACTTTGTGGGCCTATAGAACTAGCATTCACACACCAACAGGAGCCACCCCATATGCCTTGGTGTATGGAGCTGAAGCAATCTTTCCATTTGAAGTTGAGACACCCTCACTTTGAGTCTCACTGAAGGGACTCATAACTAATGAAGACTATGGAGTTTCTCGACTACAAGAACTGGAACTGCTAGATGAGAGATGACAATGTTTAGCTAATCACTTGAAGGGTTATCAACAAGTCATGTCTCATAGCTACAATCATAGAGTCAAACACATTTCAAGTGGGTGACCTGGTCCTGAAGGAGAATCCCCACAATCAACAAGATAGGGAGAAGAAAGGAAAGTTTGAACCAAATTGGCTTGGTCCATTTTTCATTGTTGCATTATATGGTTTTGGAGCTTATCAACTGTCTACACCTGAAGGGGACCTATTTGAAAAACTGATCAATAGAATTCATCTTAAGAATTTCTATTTCTAAAAAAAACGACATAAAATATCCTAAAAAATCTAAAAACAACAGAAAATGTCCTGAAAATTTTAAAAAAATCATAAAAAAGGAGAAAAATACAAAAATTAATAAATATAAAGTGAAAAATAAAATAAAACATTGCGTTGATGAAAACCTAGCAAATAGGCATCTTGGTAACACCAAAAAAATCATAAAATATAAAAAAGTGCAATAAAAAAATAACGGTGAAAATCTAGCAATCAGGTGCTATTTGTGAACTAGTTGACTCTTCCATCTATTAATTTATGTCCTGCATCGTTTGTACATAGCCATTTTTTATCAGCATCAAATTCCATCCCTTGCCATCATATCCGCATCATGAACACGATATTCACTAGAGGCGACAAAGTTTCATCATGTCTTGGTGATCATTGTACATATCTGTAGCAGTAGGTTGTGTCCAAACTGGAGCCAAAGTACAAACTCACTGGGGGCAATCAACATTTGAGCTTTTAAACAGACAAATAGAAAAATGCATCAAATAGCTGAATGACAGATCAACATCAAATATCCAATCATGCATGGTCAAAACAACTATCAGACATATCAGAGAATGAAACTGGAACAAACTAGATGATCTTAATCTAAATAAAATGATTGGAACACTTAAAGCATAAGTTGAGTTTTTTTGTAATTTTATGACATCATATTTCTGGATTGGCTCAATGATGTACTGAACTAGAGTAACAAGGAAGGAATGTGATTTTTCTTTGTTTTTTGTTTGTAATTTGATCATTATTACTATGAAAATTTGTCGTGAGACATGGTTTACAAAAGTATCATTGATGACATTTCAGAATTTGCATAGGAAAATGACTAACTTTTGTTTGTTTACGCAAACAATACTCAGGACATCTCGGTTCAATTATACCTAGGTGCTTGTATTAACTTGCTATATCAAAAATTATGAAATTTGTACTCAAGTCATCATCAGTACCGATATACCCTTTGATGCTTGTACTAACTTCCAACATTTCAAAAGCTCAATGATGATAAACAAGCATAAAGTTGGTTCACAAAATGACAACATTATAAAGTTCACTTTGTATAGTTCATTTCTGCATAGTTAAGTTTGCATGATTAATATAGATTTTTCATTTGCAAAACGGATTTTAGAGTTTGGAAAGACATCAAAAATAATATATCTCTTTGAAAAAAGATTGAGTACGTTTTGAAATTGGCAGAAACTATTATCATTTTCATTCTTTCATTATCATTTTCATTTATCATTTCCATTATCATTATCATTCATTATCATTTTCATTTTCATTTATTTTCATTTTTATTTATTTTCATTATCATATGAATCATTTTCATATCATTTCTATTATCATTATCATTCATTTTCATTTTCATTTATTTTCATTTTCATTATCATTTATCATTTTCGTTATTATATCATTCATTTTCATATCATTTTTATTATCATTTTCATTCATTTTCATTTTCATTCATTTTTCATTATCATTTTCGTTCATTTTCATTTTCATTATCACTTTCACATCATTGTTATTTATCATTTTAAAATCATTCATTCATTCATTATCATTTTCATTAACATCATTTCATCATTATACATTATACATAACCATACATTGGAAAAGAACAAATGCATCCATTGTATCCATTTCATCACAATATTTTCACCATATATTTGCATCCATAATCATCTATAGAAAATCACTAAATTTTCCATACATCATAGACATCATCATAAAATCATTCATTTTTCATACATCATTCATCAATAGATCATAACCATCATAACATGTTTTGCATAACTATCATCATGGTCCATCTAAACGCATATAGGATCCATACATAGGTTATCACATCATAATCATTATTCATCTAAATCATAAACATCATCATCATTATCATATCATATGCATAGGCATCATCATGAGATATATCCATTTGCAAGGATCATTATCCATAAACATACATCATCATGGCATAATCATAAGCAACATAACATATAGAAATAGAAATGCATGCATGAACATCCATCATAGAATAAAATAGACACATACATATAGGATCAGAAATCATTGTTGCATATCATATAATCTCATAAAATCAATGTCCAAATGTACAATGATATCAAATGTCAAGAGAGATATACATAAAATGTGACAAAAATGAATGTGTATACAAAGATCATCAAATCATTAATGGGGAGCATCAAAATTGGGACTATAGTTGATGTTGTCTCAAGAAGGAGCTAGTTTGACTGGACCACTGCCACCTAAACCACTTGTATCTTGTCTACCTGGTTGTGACACACCCCTGGTCACACTCCTAGAATGACTCCTGAAATGAGTACATGACCTGTTGCCTGACTGGGTGAAAGGTATTCATTGCTCGGGAGGCACTACCTCCTCATATCTCATCCAATAATACTCCACCTCTCGAGCAATCTCCAACCCCTCTGCCACAACCTCTCCAATGGAGGTGCCCTCCATAGATCTCATGAGCCTCTCTGCAATACCCCCTACCTGCTAGCAACACTGCCTCAAGTTGTCATGCTCTGCCATCAACTGAGCTACCTATGGATCTAGAGGCGGTGGTTGTACCATCTGTGCCTGTAGCTATGTGATAAAATTTGAGCTTATGCTAGCTGGATCTAAAGAGCTTATAACTATGCTTGTAAGCTATCTATCTGGCTCTGTTGATGTCAAGATGGAGCCCTGATAGTCACCTGAGATGGACCTACTGCTGGTTGCTCTACTATCCTCATGGTCCTCAGTCTCCTCAGAACCTGAAAAATCCAAAATGGGTGGTCTCCTCCCCTCATCCCCATCATCACTATCATTATCATCACTATCATAATCCTCCTCCTCATCTCCACCCACACCCTCATCTCCTCCAACAACCTCCTCTGCCTGTGCCTCATCCCTCCACTTTATCCTCATATGTTGTAATGCAAGACCATCAAGTAATAGAGTGGGCTCATCGGGACTTGTCAACCTCAGGAAAGGATGTGTATGGAAGTACTAGGCGTACTCTTCCATCATATGAGCATCTACAATATCTGATCTATAATCCCATATTTCTGGTTGTAGGCCTAGATACTCTACCCTCGCCACCTCATAGGAAATAAATGGGCCCCACTCTGCAACATCCTCCCTCATTTTGGCATAATGTGCCACTCCTTGTGGCATCACCTAAACTCTCACAAACTACCTCAGCACTTGTATGACCAAAAATCTCTCTATAATGAAGGGGGTCCTCCCAATCAGATATCTCAATAGGCCACAATAGGGCATCTCAATGTCATACTCATCCAAGGCCTCGTAGTCTAAATACAGTCTCCATATAACCATATCCATGTCATCCAATACCCTCCTCCAGTACTCCAACTTACCCAGCTTAGGCTAGGCAAGTGGACGTACATGAGCATATACATATGGATGGCCTAAATGACGACATCTCTCTGCAAAGGGGCGAGTAATCGCAAAATTTTCCCACGCCCAGATCTATAATAAAGTAACTCCAAAAGATATGCTCTTCCCCCCTGTATACACCACTTGATGCAAATCATGATATAGGTGGACCAGCATGCATGAACCCCATGCATACCTTGTCTGATGCAGGATCATCTGCTCTAAAATCGAAGCCCATCCCACCAACATTCCCTTCGACCTATGGTCGAGACACAAGAAACCACCAATGAATCCAACCAACACTAAAGGGAGTGGGGCATAACCAGAAACCATCTTTGTCCATGGGATCTCATAACCACTAATGGTTGCATCCTGGAATACTCTTTGCAATGGGTACCACCAACCTCCTTGTGGTCATATACCATAATCTCACCTACCACTGGAATCTCTAATATCCTATACACATCCTCAAGAGTCACTATGATCTCACCAATGGGAAAATGGAAGGTGTTATGCTCATGTGCCACCGCTCTGCTAATGTTGTCAGTAACCCCCTGTTAATCCTATACTGAGGGATCCTAAGTAATGAGCCCAACCCACATCTAACAATCACTCCAATCTCAGGCTATGAAAATCTAGGGATCATCTCCCAGGTCCTAGGGAATCTCTCTTTGATCTGGAGGATCTTAAAATCCTCCTATACATCATATCAATGTGAATCAATCAGATCACAACATCATGGAAATACAATCATTTCATCAGGAAAGTACATCATGCGTGAAATCACATCATACAATTAGCAAAATCAAATAAAATCACATCATCAATATCATCACTCTACTATTTTTTTTTCATCAAGCATGAAGATGAATTTATCTACACATCAGATTTCATCATCATTAATATTTTTGTTTCACCAAGAAGGCAAATTTATCAAATTCTACTACATCTATCTACTATTTATTTTTCATTCTTGAAAGAAAACTTATCTAGATATCAAATCAACATCAGATCATCATTACTATTGGTGTTTCATCAGGAAGCCAAATTTATCAGCATTCAAATCAATCATTTTACTATTCGTTTTTCATTTCAAACATGAGAAAAAATTTATCGAATCATCACAAAAATCAGATCCTTTATCCTTGATGCTAATCAATTTTATCAAATCAGTTGTCTAATATAGCAACAACATCAAGCAATCACAATTATTCTTGAAATGATCCTCAAAATCAAGAATTTGTAGGTTAAATAGTCAAAACCATCAAAAACTACATGGATGTGCTAAAATAGACAATCTATGCGCCAATTCAGTAAATGCACTAAAAGAAGGAATGAATGCACTAAAACAGAGGGTAAATGCATCATTTCATCAAATGCGCTAATCTATCATGCCTATGTGCTAAACTATTGGACCTATGTGCTAAATCTATCTATGCACTAAATTCCCTAGTATATGCGCTACTTTATCCATCGAAGCACTAAATCTGCCTATGGGCCACTTTATCTACCGTATGCGCTAGCCTATGACCTAAATGCGCTACTTTTCATGTGCTAAAGAAACTCATCTATGCGCTAAAATAAAGCTCGCATGTGCTAAAACTAATTGGTATGCGCTAAAACATCAAGGAAAGTATCAAAAATTTCAAAATACGTATGAAATTCATAAAAAAAATCACAAAAGTAATTTAGAATCTTACCGAGGGTCCATACGTAGCTGGTCTCTGATGTCGGCCTCTCGAATCTATGTCTCTCATAATGAATTTCCATCTCTTCTGCAGTCACTAAGAGCTCTCCAATCACCAAAATGCAATAGTAAAAATGACAATGACTTATTACCTTTTTACACCTTTTAAGGGGGTATTTAAGGGGGTGTTATTTTTATTTTTCACCAAGCTGACAACTATTTCACCCAAGGGGACCTTTTATATTTTTTCATCAAGAGATAAATCGACAAATCTACATCAAATCTTCAAAAATCATCAAAACCTTCAACAATTCCACAAACATGCGATTTCTCTCCCAAGTGGGTATATAACATCATCGATCAATTTTTCAAAATCAAGGGAAAAAAATTTTTATTTGAATTTTTCTTTGAAGCAATACGTAAAACACGTCACTTCAAAGAGGGGGAAAATGTATACACCTAAAAATGGGCACATCATATTAAGTCTGGTAATTAATTAAATACAAGTTATTTAATTAATCCTCTAATTCCATCTACATATAAATAAATTTAATAATTTTTTTATATTCTTCATTTTCTAATTCTTCTATTCTAATTAAATAAATAAGTTTAATTAATTATTATCATGTTTCTATTTTCCTCTTAATTAATTAAATAAATTTTATGGTTTATTTAAATTAATTATCCTATTGCTTTAAATTTGAATTTTTAATTCAAATAAAGTAAATGTTCTTCTAAATTCATAAACCATCATCATTTCTTTAAATTCTCATTTCACATATAATTAAACATTTTAAATATTTAATTAGAAACTTCTTATCCACTTTTCACACATAATTAAATATTTTTAATATTTAATTATGGAAGCTTCCAAATCCACATGTCACATGAAATTAAATAATTTTATTATTTATTATTGAATTATCCTCAACTACCAACTAACTCTCATAACTAAAAATGACAAAGGGTCGTCTTCCTTACTTTTTGAATGGAAAAGGTTTTGTAGGAGGAAACATCTTCCTTCTTTCTCTCTAGCCTCCATCTTTCTCTCCAACCTCTCAATCTTCCACCGTTCATCTCACTAGACTCAATATCAATCGTTGATCTTTGCCAACTAAGCTTTTGTCTCCAAAAATCTATAAATAAGACCTCTTGGCTCTTTGAAAATATTAAAACTGGTTGCATAGCATGAGAATTATAGTTGAATAATCAAGCATTTAGCATCTTAATATCCTAGATTTCATAATCATAGCATGGCATCTTAGCTTTCATTATCTTAGCATAAATAATCATGGTAGAATAGCTTGCATAATTTGTTCTTAGTTTCATTATCTCACATCATTTAGCATAAGAATGCATTTTGCATATCATCTCATTCTCTAGGTTGTCATTTTGTTGAGCCTTTGCTTACACAATCTGAGAGCAAGCAGCTTAAAATGAATCCTTGGAGATAAAGGACAATGAGATAGTTTTGAATAATCTATCAGGTTTGAAGTTTGTTTAGCTTTAAATTAGATTCTTTGATATAATATTTCATTGGTGTGTTGTTTAACTTATTTTGTTTCCACATATTTCCACACACATTAATAACTAGGACGGTGTTGTATCTAGTGTAATGGAATTTGACTCTGCAAACTGATAGGATAGTTCTTGTTCACACCTTGACATACAAAAACCTCATTGGAATGTAAGTTAGAAGCTTAGAATACATCATACCAAAGAATACACAACAGTCAACAATCTATTCCAAACAACCTCTCTACACACAACTAAGTATGTGCCAAGATTATTTTACAAGAATACCCACAAGAACAGAAAATGAAAGATAATGATCAATACTCCATTCCTTTCTCTCTAAATTGTTTTGATAGATATCATCGAGAGGTCCTCGGAATAGGTCATTAAGATAAATCATAAGAAAAGATCAAAGGCAAACAGTCAATGTTATCTATATCTCTTGCAAGTTTAATATAGCTAAGGTGATTTCTGATGTTGATGCCCATCGTAGGAAGGATACATCCTAGGACATGTTAATCAGGTGTTTTGATTAGGATGAGGTGTGTGATAAGCCATTGATACAAACTTCACTGACTCGTTTACCTATGGACTATGATCTAGACTTTAGATTTTGACACTTAGGTTCTCACTTTATGACTTTTGATACTTGCTTTCTATTTGTGTTTCCAAAGGTTGAAGGTGATGATTGACTTATTATGGATGAAGTTTTATTGTAGGTGAAAGCAAAATGGGATTGATTTTTTTGGGTTTTTTTTGAAATATTTCAATATTTTTGGCATTTTGAAAATGTGAGGTTGTTTTTAGGTCTTTTTCAATTTTGAATGTTTTGGTTTTTGGTTATTTGAGGTTGTTTAGGGTTTTTCCTAAGATATTTGATTTTTTTTAGGTATTTTTAATGTTTTCTAATGTTTTGGGCTTTCCAATTTTCAAATTCTTTTGGAGTTTTATGAGTTTTCAAATGTTTAAGGCTTTTCTGATATTTGAATGTTTAGGGGTTTTCTGGATTTGGGCAAAGAACCTAACCTAAAAGACTATCCTAGGGGCCTCAGGGGCTTATCAAAGATTATCCTTGCCTATGTTATATACGCAGAGACCTTGTAGTTCGATTGGCTTGACTTATTGACGATGATGAATCGTTGATGGATGTCAATTTTGTTATGACAGACTCCTAAAGACTAGCCTAGGGTGTCTCGGGGGCACATCAATGATGGCCTTGCCTACATTCAAGCTCACATACCTATAGTTCAACAAGGTTCTATTTTTGGATTTTTGATGTTTTGACCTTTTTAGGGATTTTTATGTGTTTTGGATTTTGACTTTACAATTTTTTGAATTTTTTGGATTTTAGTTGAACAGGATTTTGGATGTTTATGGGTTTTTTGATGATATTTTGAAGTAAATGATACCTAGATCACAATGTCGATGTCACGCTGTGAGATATAATACATGGATCAATATTTATTTGAAAACAAGAGTGCAAGAACTTGTCCCTAGTTTCTATCAATGCTTCATAGTGCAATGGACAAGCCAAGATAGGTAATGTATATGTGAAGAGTTTCAAAATAGTTTTATCATGCTAGATATGGTCTATGGGACTTCATGAGATAAAAATGGTAAAGATCCTATCAAAAAAATTCCATGAGGAGACTTGAAGTATACACTGAATCTTTGTCAAGATCAAGATAAATGAGAATATCTAGATGAATTTGGATTGGATGGTAGGAGGGAACATTGGATTTATCATGACAAGGATGAGATGCTAATATCTGAGAAGGATCATATAGAAGCTCGATTCTACTCATGATGCCTTTTTTCTAGGTTTTCATTATAGTACTTGCCCAAAGCGCCAGTGTAGTGGTTTTCACTGGAGGACGATTTTTATTTTTACTCTTTTTTGGATTTTTTTTATTTTTCATTTTTTAATTATTTTACCCTCATGTTGAACCACCTTGTGGTACTGATGTAGAGGCCACTATGATAGCATTCCAAAGATGTCATGCTTGAAGAAGTTGTTTTGCTAAGATATGAGCACTTGAATGTAAATTTGAAGAACTTTCATATGCCTTGTGGACACTAGAATTAACCTTGTCTATATGCGCACATCATGATATGGTACCTTCAAAATCCTTATGATGAAGGGTAGCTGCCAACACACGGTCAATGCGAGAATTGGATATCATGAATGGAGTTGACGGTGACATGCATGAATGAATATGAGATGGATTGGTAGATGGTTGGGAACTTTTGATTCTCCAAACTTGGGAAGATGATAAATTATGGGTGGGAGCAAAGATTTTCATGCAATTAGGACCAACCACTAGATATACTTCATTCCTTGCCTGAGAAGCTTGCTTTTGTATTTGAGGATGATTTTGACGGATACCTTTCCCTTTTTAATTTTGTCCCATAGTTTCTTTGATTGATGGAGTTTTGGAGGGATGATTTTCTTTATTTCCTTTGGTATCCATTTATATTTTCTTTGTCCTTTTTGCTTTACTGCTTCATTTTTGTTGGTGATCTTTGCCTTGCTTTGATATAAATTCTTCTTTTTACGTCAGTCCCAATTTGTGTATGATATGATGGGTGAATGCCAACTCATGATACAACTATTTGTAGCATTGAAAGTATTTTCATCATAAGGATCCTTTGTGCCCCATATGTTGATTTTTGTGGTAGACCAGATTTCCCCTAGTGTTGTGAAGGTATTATCAATACCCAATCCTTTTCCTTGATAATGTATCCTCTGATCCATAGCTATTGAATATGACTTGTCATGAACACATGATATTTCAATGGGTCCCTACTATTCATGAATATGAACTATTTTCTCAGATACTATGACATTGTTATCTGTTGATACTGCTTCAAAAGATGTTGGTGTTGATTCCAAAGACATCGGTGATGCACAATCACTGTAAGAATCAAGAATATTGATCATTTCTTTCTCTTGTGTAGGAATATCAAGAATGGGAGATTCTTGTTTTGGATGAAGAATGTTTATATGTCCATTAGAAAGAAACATCTCATGGGTGATATCGAGGACATCTTAGGAGTTTAAAATGGTTTGGAAGATGTCCCTCATTTCTTGGTGAAACTTTGGGGATAAGGGTTCTTGATCTTGACTCAATTCGGAGTAACTTTCATTATCCTCAAGAGCTTCTTCTTGACATGATCCTTAGGTGGATGATATATCATCAGTAAAATAATCTTCACAACAATTTGTGGGTATGGATGCAAGAAGGGATATTTCTTTCTCATTTGGACCTTCTTCAACATGCACAATCATTGATTCATATGTGGGAGATATATCACCATCTGATACCCACTTGATGTCATTATGATATAAAATATTGCTAAACACTATTGATGGGTTTGGACTTTCTTTCAAAAATAGTATCTTGATGTATGTCTGATTCCTCATGTTGTGATGAATAAATATGTCCCACCGTGGTATCACATGTATGGTTTACAGTTTTTGAGGTTGAGGCCTTTCCTGAATTTTTTGCTTTTGTATGATCAAGCATAGGGTTTGCGTAAATTTATAGAGTTTCACTCCCAAATTTTTGATTGATAGAAATGTCTCGTCGTTCAATAAGATCTTCTATTATATATTTGAGTCTAAAACAATTTTGTGTGTTATGAACTTTGTATCGGTGAAATTCACAAAAAATGATTGTCTCTCTATCTATGAGGTTTATCTTGTGGCTCTTAATAGTTTGAGAAATATGGGAGTGTGATAAGGTTAGAATATATCAACTACTTCAACACATCCTCCATAGGTTCCCCTAGGTTAGTGAATTGTCATTTCAGAGTGCTATTTGTTCTCTGTTTTCCACATTGAGTGTTTGCAACATTGATTATTGTTTGATTGTTTGATGGTGGCATGTATGGTTGTTGTGTGTTCATGGTTTGGGTTTTTTCTTGTCTAGGAGCAGTTAATACCACTTTTTCATCAACAACACCATCACTAGTGACATCTTTTTCCTGGCCCAAAAGCAAGGCTTGTCGTTAGAACTAGTGGATGGGTGGTTGTCTCTATATCCTTGTGTGTTTCCCTGTGAGATTAGCGCTCTCTCAATGTTAAGATCCCTAGGGAAAAGCTCATCATAAGTGGTAATACATTACATCTTTAAGTGAAAGGATAGATCTAGATCAACATTCGCTATATAATAATCCCTACTTGTTGTTCATCGATAATGGGCCATTTACTTTTGCTAGCTCTTTGCCTCCATCATTGTAAGAAATTAGCGAAGGATTCTCCTTTTTTTACTTGAGTGTGTACAACTATTCTAAACTTACATCCATGTCAAGGTTGAAGGAGAAGTCATCTATAAATTTACTGGTGATTTCTTGGAAAGTCTCGATACCTGGAGGCAACTGAGAAAACCAATTGATGGTTGGGTCTATCAAACTTCGTGGAAAGAGGCAGATCAAATAGGATTCATTGTAGGACACCTCCATACACATGATGTTAAACTCTTTGACATGGTCCACATGATTTCCTCTCCCTTTGTATTTATCAAATTTGGGGGCCTCAAATCCGGGAGGGAATGGTACCATTGATATGTTTTAGTTGAAGGGATATGGGCATAGGTTTTGTTGTGTGTGGGGCTTGTTCATTTTTCCCATTTAGATATCATGCCTTTCTTTTGTTAACACCTTAAGTTGTGATGCTACATCATCTGGTGGATTTGGTGGAGGAACATATGTGTGTATTATGGGATGGTGGATGGATTGTACATGGGATTCTGATATGATGGGGTGTTGTATGGTGATTATAGTGGTGTGGGATATTGTGATGATGATGGTGGTGCAGGTGCATATGTTCCTAACATGTTTGGGTTGATGATTTTTTATTGAGGGTTATAGTATAAACCCTATTGTTGTTTTTTGGTGATCAATTGTTGTTGTCGGCCATACTATTGAGTTTTTCATTGTTGATGTTGTTGTGTTGCTAAGGATGCTTGATGTGCTTGTTGTTGTTTTTCGGCCACTAGGGCTTGATGTTGGGCTTTTTGATGTTATTGTGTTGCTAAGGCTGCTTGATGTGTTTGTTGTTGTTGTTGGGTAGCTAGGGCTTGATGTTGTGCTTCTTGTTGTTTCTATGTTGCTAAGGTCACTTGTTGTTTTTGTTGTGCTACTAAGGTTGCTTATTGTTGTTGTTGTGCTACTAAGGCTACTTGTTATTGTTCTTGTGCTGCTAGGACTACTTATTGAACTGTTACTATTGTTGTTGTGTTGTTAATGCTTGTTGTTATTGTGTTGCTAAGGTTGCTTCTTCTTCTTGTTGTTGTTGAATGGTTTGTTGATAAGCTTGTTGTGCTTGATGTAAAGATAGGGCATGTGCTTGCAATGTAAGATCATTTGTCTAGTGGGATATCTATGATGGGTTTTAGGTATTGATGTTTTACATGGGTTGTGGATAGTTGATGAGAGGTTGGGGGTTACCTTGGTTTAACATCATATGTAGAATGGTTGATTGGGATGGAGGAATGTAAGTTTGAGGTCCCATTTGATCTTGCACGATGAGATGGATCGAGGGTAAATATGATGATGGTTCCATTAGATATTGCAATGAAAATGGCACATTAGGACCTTGAGTCCATTAATTGAAAGGGTTCCCTTGACCGATGTTTTGGGGATTTCCTTGTGTTTGGGATTTGGCCAAGGTATTACTTTGGTTGATGGGGTTTGTGACCAAGGCATTTCTTTGATTTGGGTTATTGATGGATGGGGTTGATGTGGATGGTGGGTTTACTTGAGTAGTTTGGATAACCACTTATTTTGATGTGTCAATGGGTTTTTTGGAATCACTTGTCAAGGGTTGACTTTGCATGAGGGTGTTAACTTGCCCTTGTTGTCCTATTTGAGGCACTTGGTTCACATTACCTTGTGTAATGTTAGGCATACTTGGGGTAGTTGTGGTGATGGATGAAGATGGTTGCGCTTAAAATATTGAGGTCGTTGTGGCATCATGGCATGTAATTATTTTTCCAAATGTTGGTGTCCAACTTGTGTTTTGGGGAAGGTTGGTGTTTAATGGAATGTTCATGTTGTGAATACCCAAAGTTGTGTTTGTTCCTATACATGAAGTGATACCAAGGTTGATCCCTAGCCTAGTTGTAAGACTAGATGTTAAGGATTGATGTAGCACAAGGGATGGAGTTGCTTGAATCATAGATTGGGTTAACCCTAGTGTCAAATTTTGCATGAGGAAAGTTGAATGATTTTGTTCATACTTAAGGAGTTCATCTTTAGTAAGTTGAAGTGGGTTGTTTGTAACATCTTCTACCTCATATTTTCCCAATGGATCTTGGGGTTATTGTGAGGGGGTAGAATGACTCCTTGTATCAAATTCTTGAGGATTGATATCACTTGTGGTGGATGTAACTTTGGTTTTTTCCATGATTCTCTTGTGTTGTTATCTTGTTGTTACCATAAATTTTGGGTCACCTATGGGAGAGTTATGTTGAGATTTTTAATTTTTAAACTCTCTAGTTGACTCAAATTTAGGTAAGAGTGACGTTCTAAGTTATTTTGGAGAAACGGTGTGAAGTGGATGATGAAATGGGTGAATGATGTTGATAGTGATCATTGTAAACTTTTAGGACAAAAATTTTGACATAGAGGTTTGATTGGCTTGATAAAGATGATAATGAACTTATAAATATTTAAGGTAGAATCGTGACCTTCAAGATAAACTCGTCCATAAAGGTGATAACTAACCTAGCTAAATGTATGGAAAAGGATTCATTTCATGCATATAGTAGCTAAGTTAGGGGATTGGGTTGATAGATGCATAAGTCAAAAAGTGGGTGTATTTAAATTTTTGCAAAGCTTGGTGAAGTGAAGGATGAGTTTTGATGGAGTGGATGAAATGTTTAACCCAATGTTGACCTAGAGTGAACCTTTGTTTTGCAAGACCAAGGTGGTGAGAAACATGCTATACCTCTAAAGTGATCAACCCCTAAGAACTCAATGTTTTGGTAAAATAGAACTCAATGATTTTTGACAATAGGACCCAATGATTTTGACAATAGAACTCAATGATTTTGGATAATGAAACTCAATGATTTTGGATAATGAAACTCAATGATTGAAATGTTTTCCTTGTCTCAATTTTCTTGTTCCCCTTCAATTTTCTCAAATTTTGGTTGTATGATAGTGGGAATAAGGTTTGGTTGTTCAACCAGAGTGATTAGATGCCAAATGGTCATGTGGGGTTCAATTTTGTCAATTTATCTTTCTTAATGAGTTTCTTTTTACCACAAACACTTGTCTTGCTTAAGTTTCAAACTAAATTTCTATGTCAAAAACATCATAAATTTCACAAGGTCCAGTATGTGAAAATCATGAGGTTGGAGCAATAGTTTCCTATGTTAACTTTGGGAAGTATGGATTGAGATATGAGTAAAGATATTTAGAAATCTCTAAGGATAGAAATCCTTGGGAAAAGCATCAATATCAAGGCTATTTCAAAGGGTATCCATGCTTTGACCAAAGGGTTTAAAATTTTGAGAAAGATTATTGATGTTTGTTTGCAATGTTTTGGAACCAAGAAAAGTATTAAATTGACTCACAAGCATTTACCACCTAGGTCTAGAAGATATTACTTGTTGAGTCCCCACTTAGATTTCTCCAAAAACTAAGACAAAGTGAACAATTAGAGATTTTGTGACATTAGCTCCCCCTTACATGACACACACTTCTTGGGTACACCAAATATCAAACACCGAAGATCCAAAGCTCTAAAGGATTTCCTATTTCTACAATGAATAGTAAAATGTGGGGTGGCTTCAAAACAACCATTCCTACACCAACAAGCATGAAGGTTTTTGGTTACTACAACAAGTGGTTTTTAATTCAAACTTTTTAGGATAAACTGGTGCTATGCACGTGGTGATTCACTCAATTAAGAGGCCCTCAGCCCTAAGGGGTTTGACACATAACAAGGATGCTAGAGGAGACATTCATCGATATAGGACAACCACAACCAGTTAGTTAATGAATTTTGTCACACCAAATATTTTTAAAATAGACCGAAAATGAAAGCAATGCTTGGGTCGTTCCCTCTCACAAGTTGGGATGCAAGCCCTTCTAAAGGTAACACATGTTTGAAGCATAAAATATCTTTTTTCACCCAAGATTGCCAATCGGCGCAAGGGGAAAGGATAAGTGCTTCCAAGAAGAAAAAAATATCCTTGTGTGTTTCTCTTCACCCAAGGTCGCACGAAGTGCAAGGGGAGTGGATACACACAACAAGCCTACTCAAGAAATTCAAACACATGTTAATTTTAATCCATCGTAGAAAAATGAGTTTGTTTTAAGCACCAATTTTGGGGTGATCCAACAATACTAGTTTACAATTTTTGGCCAAACTAGACATTGAACTTAATTTTTTAACTAAATCTTCACTTTGGGATGCCTATAATAGCTAAACTGTGAGGAATTTGAAGATGATGCAAACTACTGATTTGAGACATTTTGTTTGTAGATTCTAAATATATATTTTTTAAAAAAATTGGAATCAGATTGCACTTGTTTTTCCATCTCCTTCGAAAACTAGTTTTTAATACTAAACACCATTTTTAAAAAGTGGTGTTACTGGCTAACACATAACTTTTTTTCTATGAAGGATAAAATTCTAATTTATTTGAATTTAGATTTGTAACTGCGATATCTAGTGCATGGGATTGGTTTCATAGCACTTCATTGAATATTTTTTCTTAATTAAGTTTCAAAGTTAAACCAGTTATAATTTAGACATGATTTATTGGCTAAAACATAACTTTTTTGTATGTATCGAAATTCAATTATATTTTATTTTGGATCAAGGACATCAATATCTAGTGCATAGATTTTTTTTAGATTTTTTTTTATTATCTACTATTTTTCCACATGTGAAGAATAGATGGCTTGATTTTTGGTGAAAAACCTACATTCACAAGAAATAAAAATAAATATAATAATCAGATTAAATTTATTTAAAATTATACTTTTTGGTAAGCTTATAATAAGTACTACATACTTACAAAAAATAAATTTTAAATGAATTCATTTAATCCCCCAAAAGGTAAATCAAAAGTGATTGTTTATCAACATTTTGATAGGTGTAAGGGAGACTCTGTTATAGGTATGGTTTAAAACTAGTGGGGTTCTATCCAAGGGGGTTTGATCTAAGGTGGTTTGATCAAACCCTCTTCAATTGGAATCCTCTAAATGGAACTTTTCAAGGCTTAAATCCTTATATTTTCTAAAAGTATGTGATTTCAGCAAAAATCAGGATCTCCCAGAAAGTGTAAACCACTACTATGGGATCACCCTTTCAAGTGTGAAAGTTGTATTGTTCAATTTTAAACCAACAAGAAAAATGATGTGAGGGTTCAGTTTTAACCAATTTGAACATTCGTTTTAAAGGCTAAAAGAAATCTAGTTGGTCCTAAAACATGAAGTAAAGTAGCATTATGGGTTATAATTGTCCCATACGTGTCAAAACACTTTTACAATAACTAAAACTAAGTAAAATCAAAAATCAAATTTTTAATTTTTTTCAATTTTTTCTATGTTCTAGTAAATCACATTTTCGGAGGCCTTTGGAGTGGAATTTAGGATTGAAACTTGTGTCATTCCCTAAAAAATGGGTTATCAAAGGCATGCTTTTCAAGGATTGAATTAGTACTCTTGGAGAGCTTTCCAAAGGTGCAAACAGATTCAAATTATGAGCAACGAGTAGAAAGTTATGACCCCAACAAGTTGGGGTAAATAATTTCCTAGTTTTTTTCCAAATCTGCAAAACCAATTAGTCTGACAAGCAAAAACCAGATGTCAGTGACATGTTAGCAATAAGATAAAGTCAAAAAATTAAAGCACATGTCAAAATTTAGGTTCATTTTCTATTTACTAGTAAATCACGATGTTGAAATCAATTGTGTCGTTGAATTTCAACAATAACATTGCCATATAGCAAGTGGATCACTAGACTGAAAAAATTGATGGTGTCAGTCTGCAAAAAACAGTGGCATCAAATGTGTTGCCAAATCAATTGCATCGCTAAATAAAATTTAAAGGTGCGATAAAAAATAATGATAGCATCGCTATTTAAATATGTGGTGATGAAATTTAATATGCATCACTAAATTAATTATGCATTACTAAAATGAAAACCAAGTGCATCATTGTATAGTGATGTGCCATCGATTGTGTCGTTGAATAATCAATCTAGCATCATTGTTCCTGAAACACAAGCAAAACAAAGTTTTAACAAGAAATTCGTCAAATTAGTTAGTTCATGCTCTCCTTCTAGGGCCAAAATGTGACCAACAGATTAGTATGGGCTAACTACGCTTGATTCATGAGGATATGAAGCATATTTGAGCCACTAAACATCAATCCCAATAAAATCAATCAATAAAGACTAAACTAAGCATCTATTAAAACTAACATATTAAACTATGAAAGCTTTTAAAACACCTATTCTAATCCATTGAAACTTATCCTATTGGGGGAGTGGTGTCGCATTGATGTGGAATGGCAACCCTTTCCCAATCCTGTGGATAAATGAGCTTGTTTCAATCGGTTCTATTGAAGAGAATCGACGAAACCAATGATATATGTGTGATGAAACATTATCCAAATTCTAAACTAACATTATGCAAGCTATTTTAACATGATGTATATTGAGATGATTGATATGGGTGAGTGCAAAGCTAATCTAAATGAATTTTAAGCTAAAAATATTCAAACCCTAATTACAAAATAAGCTAAGTGGATGCATCTATGTTATCATGGAAGCCATTAATGAAATCTAACCTAATATGCAAGTAAAATTAAGTTACAATGAGGTTAAATGTGAGTGCAAGTGCAAGTTATTTTAACAACATAAGTTTGTTGTTAAAAGATGGATCCATTTGTCTCCAAATAGTGACCTATTTATAGGAGAGCAAATGAGAAATGAAGGGTTAAGATTGAAAAATCTAATCAATGGTCAATGATAGAGGAGAGATGAAACATGGACCATGGATTATCATCAATGGATGAGAATTAAAGATCACATGGATCAAGGAAAGAATCAAGGGTTCATATTCTTCTAAACAAACACACATTCAAAACTTGCACAAGAATTCTTGCAAGTTAACTCGCACATGAAGTCTTGTAAGTTTGTTATAAGGGAGAATATTCCTTTTTTCAAATGAGTGAGGAAAGACAATATTCTTTAGAATATTCTCATGGGTGAGGAAAATTAGATATTTAGCAAATTAAAACAAAGTTTTAATGTGCAAAAGGGGAAGGAATATTCCATGGGGATATTCCTTTTGGAGGAATGTGCAAAGGAGGAATATTCCCTTGCAAGTGGGAGGAATTTAAAGATTAATTGTTAATTGATAATTAAAACACAATTTTAATTATGTCAATTAGGAGAATTAGGATATTCATTAAGCAATTTATTTATTTAATGAAAACGGGGAATTATATGGTATTCATTAAATAAATGATTTAATGAAAAGGGGGAAAGTGTTATGATATTTAATTAAATAACTTAGAGTCATTTAATTAAATAAGAAGAATTTGATTTTTTATATTAGTTTTTTAGTTTTGAAATATTGAGTGTTATCTTATTATTCTTTCATCAAACTATTTGTACCCTAAAAGGAGAGAGGAAAAAAATAATAAAGAACCAATTTAGAACCTCAAAGCATACCTCATCAAGTAGTGTAGACACTTAAAAATGTCCTGACATATATCATGCACTCGAATCAGATATACTAACATTATTTCATCGTAAAATCCATCCTCTTCTCACTTAATTGATTAAATTTTCCTAGCTATTTAATTAATATTGTGAATGGTAGAAACATTATGCAAATGTGGGATTAATAGATTCTTTACTTTGGTATACATGTATTTGTAATTTAATACAATTAGAGATCACACTTTTAGTACCCATAATTGATAAATATTTTAAAACAAAAACATAGATAGGTATATATTTGGATGGTAGAAATTATAAGCAAGGTGGATTTGGTATTTTGGCCATTTCAAATGTAATTAATTATTACATTAATAATATCAAAATACATTAATCAAAATATAGTGGAAAGTTGAATTATAATTTACATTTTTCTCCTTGCTCTTTGCTATCATTCAAAAAAAGTTTCAATGTTTTACTTTCCATTTTGGAATTCAATATTGAAACGAAAAATTGAAAATAAGAAATTGTGAAACCTTCCTAGACCAATCAAATAAAAAATTAGCATGTAAATGATTATGGATCACAATAAAATTGAGTGAAATAATTATAAAATTAAATATTTAATAATTTAAAACTAAATACTAAATATTAGAAATTAGAAAGTTATAGACAACATTGAAAGTGCAAAATTGTGGATTTAAAAAAACTTGATTCAAATAAAATAAAAAAATACAACTTGAAAGGACTCAATCAAATAAAAATAATGAATTTATCAACATAAAAAATAGTAAACTCTCTTCAATTCCATTTACTCATCAAAGCAAGAGATTATGGTGTAATTTAATGATGAACTACTCATAAGAGCATGATCTATAACTCTAGCTCAAGTACAATGATGTAGTGTGGGAATTATAAGGTGTATTTTAGCTTGACCCATTTTTTACATTGAAGAATGGAGACCAAGCTCGTCTCATTGAACACTTGCAAAAAATATTGAACAAATTTTTCTTTAATTAAAAAATTGGGAAGAAAATCAATAAAACATAAAGCTCAACATGGGGGATTAGCAATATTTTGAAACCAAAATTAAATAGAAAACTATCCTAATAGTGGAGATATGAGCACTCTTGATTTTTCTTGAATTCAATTGATTTCTCAAAATGCATTTCCATCATGTTGTGAAATCTATCATTTTCTTGAGCTAGCACCTAGGATCTTTAATTAGCAATGCCCATATTTCCTTAAGTGATTCACCTACTTGCTCACATAAAATTTTCAACTCTACACTTACTTCAAGATCACCATCCATTTGAAGAATAGACTTGTCTAACTTACATTTGATATTAGATTGACAACCATGTCTACCTATAAATTTCAAGTATGGCTCCAAATCTATCACATACATCTCCATTTCCAAATTTGGAATTGATGTCAAATAATGAGGATGGCCATTATAGTGGACCAATTAATTATTTATATATTAAATTAAGCGTAGTTAAACACATCATAGTATAACAATAGACAACATAGCATAGTTATCACAAAAAACCACTAGATACATAATGGATGTGTAGTGTCAAAAATTGTCACCCTTGAAAACTTTACACTAGGTTTTGCTCCCCCCTATGTGCTTGGACCTAATTATGCATCTAATTGTTTTTTTTATAAACACCTTTGTAAAATCAAACATGTGAAATTAAAGTATGCATTAAATATTTTCCCTTGACACTTTTGCCCCAAAAAAGCATGAATTTAGTCTAGGGTATCCCACACCATAGACCAACACTTTTGGCTCCAAAATTGAATATGTCAATGTCGATATTTTATTACTTAAAAATTTGTATTCCTTTGTCGACTTTTGGGATTTATTTTTTGGGAAATCAGATTAATTGCATATAAATATGTGGTATTTTCACAATAATAATCATAAAGGAAATTACTAGCAATTATAATACTTCAAAAATTATTGAAGAGCATTCAATAGGAGAATTGTCAAGATTATTGCAGTATTTTATCATTCAAGCATCATGTCATCTATTATGTAAGTTTTGTTCATGTGTTTTACATACATTTTGTTTGTGAGCACTAACACATGTACCTATATTCAAATCAATACAAGTAAAGAAACAATTGATCCTTGAAGGTGATGAGTATGACTTTAGTCCATCAAGGAGATCAGATTTGAGTGGTGAATAACAAGTTATGAATTCATTACTTGTTTATCATTAGCCTCTATCCAACCAATGATAAGCTCTCTTTTATATCATAATTTACCATTATGGAGGTACTAATACCAACATAGGGTTTGACTTAGGAAAGACCCTAGAACAACCCTTCCCCTATTTACATGTGTGCAAGTTACATATCTGAAGTGAATTGGAGGAAGACTAAAGGCTATTTGTGCATTCATGCATTCAAACCCTACAAGTTGTCAAGTCATAGAATTTGCATTTTCTCATCAACAAATGAAGTTTTGGAAACAACTCTAGGAGAACATAAGCTACAGACTTGTGACCTCATGCCTTTGAAATTAGATATTAAAAATAATGAGCTCAGTTTGGGGTGCACCACGCCCTAGACTGGTTTTTTTAGCCCCAAATTTTTACACTAGGTGCCTCTGTGTCTACCCTTTTCCTTGTTGCATTCAATTTCTCATAAATCATAATAGATTATTGCATTTTCATAATAGACCTAGTTACATCATGTTGCATCATATCAAATATCAAACTATCTAAGGATTCCCACCACCACCAAAAGGGATTAGTACATTGATCCACCATTTTGGATCTTCCTATAAGGTTTGTAGCCAAGTGGGTTTTGAGATCATTTTTAATCCCTTAAGTTGGTAAGAATGTTATTTACATCCTAGATCCCTTTTCCCAACCAAACAAGATGTAATTGTACTAGGGTGAAAGCATGCAATAGTCACCTATGTCAACCTCCTTATTAATGTGTCAGCTATTATTTGGTTGACATATGTCCACATGGATAGATTCATATGCTTCCAAGCTTCAAACATCATACACAATGGAGTATGCCCATCAATTATCAGGCAAGAAGTCATGAATTTTTATACCATGAAGCTCATGCTACTTAAAGTGTGATCAAACTATTAACACATAGTGACTATGCATCTAAGCATTGATGCATGAAGCCTAAACTCAAGTTGATGGCTTTAAATCAACTATTTCATACCAACAGTTCAAAGATATTGTGTGTGCATGAGTAAATATGTTGAGTGCAACATTTCATTTACTTAAGCACTTGGTAATTCGTCTTTACAACTTCTTTGGCATTACCCATTGCACACTATATAGTGTAAGTGCTAATTTATCTATTAGTTCTTATTGAAAGAAATAATACTAATGCATCTATTGGATGCAATTTAATTTACTTATTTAGCCAATCTTCATATAGAATTAAAAAAAATGAGCAATGAACTTACTATCTATAATTTTTTTTTTATTTAATTAATTTGAAAAATTTATTCATCTATTTTCTTGTTGGAAATTATTTATGTATAAATTATTATTTTTAAAAAAATTATTATATTTTGAATGCATTAAATTCTTGTGATAAAATTTCAACTATATCAATAATGTAAGTCTTATTCAAACATTTAATTCAAGGTTCAAATTTCATCTCTAGTAAAGTTTTGTTATTGCTTGAATGACATGAAACACTATTATAGACATTATAATAGTCATAAATTAATATAAAAACTAATTATGCCTTCAATGAAATCCTCTTCTATAAAATTACATTATTGACTTTTAAATTAATTTTTTTTAGAAAAAAGACTTACACTAAATATACTTAATCATATGTTTACAAAAATCTATGCATACTTATTGAAACAATGTGCTATTATCTAATGGCATTTATTGTTTTGGTGCCAAAATTGAAAAGTAAGAATTTAAGTCATCTACAATTAATTACTCACAATTATTGCATAGTAGAGTATTTATGCAATAAAATAGCCACTAACTTTCGTTCCAACTACAATTTCAACTATTAAATTATCAATGTGATCAAGTACATTGTTGACCCAAAATACACTGCCATAATTTTAATTTATAGCTATTTAAATTCATAACTGAATAGATTCTAACAACTCTTATCTTTTGACAAAAATAATTATTATTTCACAATCTTTTGTCATAGAAATTAATGAAATAGTAAAAACCAAACATAATACATGTCTTCTCATTTTTAGGCAATATAAGTAATTAGGAAATTGAACAAGTCTCGAATGGTACAATCCCATATTGTTTTTTTCCTAAAAATCATTTTTTAAGCATTGGTGAAAATAAAAAAAGAAAGACCACGGAATCTTTATGAACAGAGTGACGTGTCTTGATACTATAAAATGCGTGGACAAAAGATTCGTTTCCCAAAGCTACACTATATAACATTGAGATGTGGCCAAGTGGCTCGATTATAAATGTTTTCCCATCACAACTTGCACCTAAATTTTCGCCAAGATCGGAGGAATGAGAAAAAATAATAAAAATAAAAATATTTTTTAATATAAATGTTTTTGGATATACATTCAAAATATATTATATAATTCGTAAATCAGATGAAAACAAATTTACTTTATTTAAAAATTCTTTAAAAATTGAACCTAAAATATAGGGGAAAAAAAAACTCCGTTTGAGAGTACCTAAGACTTCTACAGAAAACATATTTACTATTTAAAATTTAAAAAATTCAATTACTAAAATCAAGATGAAATTATGAACATACGATATAAGCAACAAGCACGTTATTTACTATTTAAAATCTGTTAATTTTCTGAGAATGAAGAATTCAAGGGAAACATGAAATTTGTTAATGAAGGAAGAAGAAAAGTTCATTGGAATTTTTTGGGTTGTGGAAGGCAATTTTTTTTGGTTTAGATGTATGTTTATTTCAATTAGTTATATAAAGATGGAGATGCCAAAATCTATGTATTTGAATTTATTTTTACGAAAAAAATATTTAAAGTGAAAGCATTTTCTGGGATACACCATCATATGCTTACTTGAATTGTGGAATTCGCTATATAAAGACAGAAATGCCAACATCTATTTTCATAAAAAGGAAAAAGAAAAATTGATTAGAGATGGAAGCGTTTTCTGGCATACTCCATCATCTGTGTGGAGGTGGGGAAAGTGGAAGTGACAAGAGAGTTGCGAGCGAGGGCTCGGAGCCATCTGTGCAGAGCGGGGCAGTCATCAAGTGAGGGGAAGGCGAGGCCGCCACAGGTCTCCAAGGGGACAAACCACGGCATCCATGATCCCATCACTACGTCCACATAATTGAGTTGCTTCTTTCCCTCGGACAACACCATTCCCCTGCTCTCCAGCGCTCCCACCGCGCTCTCCACAGTGCTCCACATCTCTCTATACTCCCCTCTCACCGTTTCCATCTCCCCCTTCTGATCTGCGCACATAACTCCAATTCCCCTGATCTGCAACAACAACAACAACAAAAACACTCAAATTAGTCATCCATTTGTTCGTGAGCATGAAGCCGCAGAAGAGAAGAGATTGGGATGACCTTGAGATCCAGAAAATCTGCCCAGAAGCGCACAAGGTAACGATCGTAAGGATCGAGGGGGAACAATTGGGGAGCAGAATTAGGCCATGTTTCATCGATGTATTCAACGATGAGTCTGGATTCACAGATTGATCTGCCCTTGTGGACGAGCACAGGGATCTTCTTGTACACTGGATTTGCTTCCAGGAGAAATTCTGATTTGTTTTTCAGATCCTCCTCCACCACTTGGTACGCGATCCCCTTTGCCCTCAGAGCAATTTCCACTTTTCTGCCGAACGGACTTAACAGGAATGATATTAGTTTTACCTCGTCCATTATTTCACGCCTCTCTGCTCATCACCTCATTGGCTGTATAAATACCCATTCAACTAGCCTTCTGGCAATTATTAACCCACCATGGCCCGCACGTCCTTTGTAATGGTAATAATGTGCGTAAATACTTGCGTTTTACTAGGCAGTAAAATTTTGGAATTGGGAATGAAAACAAAATATTGGATACTATACTAACAAAATTGCCATCACTCTTTCGCAAGTCATCAACGCCAATAGAAATATTCTAAAAATGTAGATTCTCTTAGTTTGCAATGATTGAGGGTAACAAATGTTGCATTTCATGTGAGCTCACGGATTAAAAAGTTGCCTAGAGGAGAATCTTCTACATCCCCACTACCAAATGAGTCAAATCATATTGTGAGCAATACCCTCCACTTTTACACCACTTTCCATAGGTTAGTAAATGGATAATCATAGTATAAAATATTATAAAATCTTTTAAGATCAGATTAGTTATTATTTATGGTTTTTTTATTTTTATTTTTTATATTGAATTTTACATCATGATATGGTTTTACTTATCTCAAATTTTGGCATTATTTTGAAGGAAAAAGAAGGATACCAACAATATTGTGATGAACAATGATAAATAGACGTATGAAAATTTTAATTATAATGATAAGATCTCTTGTGTCATGTGTAAATATGTGTGACTTCATGGTTGAAAGTCTTAAAGTGGTAGAAGAAGATGAGCTTACAAAGACTTTCCATGCATCAAGACCTCCATCAAGGACAAGAAGGTAGGTTCTCTCTTTGATATTTGTTCTTAAGACAATTTAATTTGTTAAAAAATTGTAAATGAGTTAGGACTAGAATTGGTGGATCACTCTTAGCCTTATGTTCTTGGTTGGCTTAAGGATGAAGTAGAGATTGTGGTGAAGAAATAATGCACATTTAAGTTTTCATTAGTTTCATTTATAAGGAGAAGTGCTTGTAGATGTGCTTCCACTAGACATTTGTGAAGTGATCTTTGGCAATCCATACTTGTACATAAGGGTTGATACATATTGGAGGAGGCCTAGTCAATATAGGGTGGACTTAAATGGGATATAATATGCATTGAACATAGTGGAGAAGAATACAAACATCGTCATTGTGAGTGGTTTATAGGTTAAGCATTTGATCAATGTCAGTGGCAATTTTGTATTACTAATATTGAGAGGAAAAGGAGAACAAGGTGGGTTGAGTTGAAGGGGTTACATAGGATATATACTCACCAAGAACAACAAGGTATGACTAATTCAATGAATATTTTTTATTTTTTCGTGGACCCCAAGGGGTTGCCTTAAAAATAAAGAATAATTGAACATGAAATTCAACTACTTCATGAATGTTTATTGCCAAACCTTGGGTTGCATAAGCAAATTGAAATAGAGGCACAAGAGGTCAAAGAGTAGCTCAAGAAATTTTTTGAGAGGATTAATTATACTTAGTACCTCTCCTTGTAGATCTCTTATTGTTGTGGTACCAAAGAAATTTGGGTCATGGTAGATCCATATCAATTATAGGGGTTTGAACACAATAACTATCAAAAATAAGTGTGCACTACCCCAAATTAATGATTCATTAGATAAATTGTAGCATGTCAAATACTAGACAAAGTTGGACTTGAATTTTGGATATCATTGTCATAATCAAAGAAGAGGATGCGTAAAAAATAACTTTAAATGGTTTGTTCTTTCCTTCAAATGGTGCAACTCTCTAGCTACCATGATGCACCTAATTAATGATATATTGAGAGGCCTTTAATTGATTCTTTTGTTAATATTTTACTTCAATGATATATTAGGTTTTAGTAGCTCCTATCAGGAGGACTTGTCTCATCTTGATAAGGTGCTTGAAATTCTAGATGAGAATAAGCTTTTGTCAAATGGAAAGAAGTGTGAGTATACCAAAAATAATTTTCTTACCTCATTCATGCAGAGAGTAATGGATAAATAAGGACATGCATATACAAAAAATTCATTTATAATGGATCAAATTCCAATACCATGAGTGAAAATAAGGGCTTCATAGGTACAACTTATTACCTTAGAAAACTTGTGGAAATTTCATATGTGTCAACCCCATTTCATGAGGTCATGGGTAAAGGAAGGATGATAGGAGACAATAGACAACAACAATAATTTGAGAAGTTGAAAAGTGAAATAATACAACACCAATTTTAGCCCTACCTCTTGCAAACAACATTTGAGATAGAGACAAACCCTTGTGAGTATGTTGTGGTGTGGTGATTTCACAATGAGGTAGATTTTTTAAAAAAAAATTGAGATTGTTAGTAGGTCAAGAGCTAGAATAGATCTTATCGTAGGCTACCAAAAAAAAATTGTGGAGGGGAAAAAAGGCATTAGTTGTAATTAGGAGACATGTCCCTTCATGGGAATGCACATATATATGAAATGTAAATAATATGTGAAAGATATGTGTGTGTGTGTGTGTATGTGTAGAGAAAAATATAGAGATATATATGAGGAATATACGAAAAAAGACTAAGACCTGCCCTTTGTATATGATTATGATATAATATAAGGAGATATAAGGAGTTTTCTACATATGTGTTATGGATGAATGAATTGTTCTTTGTTGTTAATATAGTAAAGTTTGATCCGTTCTTTTGAAATCCTTACTGCAAATGCTTGTTTATCTTACTGTATCCTCTAGAGAATAAATTGAATACATAGAAGATCCTTGGGTATAGATCTTTGTATTTTACTTCCTAATTCTTCTTGCCAACACTAGTTTCATTGTTGGAATCTTGGAGAGAATAGTAAAGAAAGTATAGGCATAAAAGGATAAGAAGTTAGCATAATTTTTTTATCAAACCCTAAGTGCCACCTCTATGAGAGGGGGTAGGAAATTAGGGGATGACAAATAGAAAGGGGGGAGGGATCTGAAAAGATCCTTGAAAATATGCAACTATTCAAAATTCTCTTTCAAATACAAGATATATTATATAGAGAATAATGGATGTCCAGATTGGAAAAGCAAGTGGGAGTAGGGGATAACAAAAGAAAAAGATACTTTAAATCATTAAGTTAGGAATAGAAATAAATGAAGAAGAAAGGAAGCTAAAATAGATTCACTAAAGACAAGAAAGATATCACAAAATAATAGAAGAGGCGGATAAAAGGGCTAAGGAACAAAACCTAGAGGTTGCAGATGAAAACCATAACAAAGAGAGTGAACACACCATTGAGGGTGTTGTTGAGCATGCTAATGTGGGTGATGTTGGAGAAGAAGAAGAGTGCGCCATAGAGGACACTTCCAGAGGAGATAAGGAAGAGGTTATGCAGTTAGGTTGTAGCAAAAATAGAATAAACCGGATTATTCAAAATATAGTAAAAGAAATCGAGGATTATGGAAATTCTAGAAAATAAATGGAACTAGTGGTAATAAGGATCATGATGCCTCTTAGAAATAAGACACCAGTTATACATCTAGAAGGAAAAAATTACCAAGTAAATAAGGAGTGGTCATCACTGGAAACCCTGTTACAAAAACTTTGCAATACAACATTTGACAACAATTACTTGGAGGAATTAGTAAGCATAAGTGTATCAAAAATAAGAAATGGAGACGTGTTAAATAACTAGGATAATTATAGGAATTTAACACCCTATAATAAAATTACACCATCCAATAATCAAATGGCACTAACGAATAGACAGACACCTTCAACAATGAAGAGAAACTTTGAACAGATGCAACCCTCGGACTAGGAGTCGCCTCTAATGCCAATAAAAGCAAGAATAATCTCAATAGAATAAGTAAAACAAAATTTAATACAACAGAGCATAAAAGAGGAAACCAGTATAGATACACCAAGTGAACAATAATTTGATATAGGATACATAGATAGTGATTCAAAAGAGGAACCAATGATGAATACTACCATGAAATTGCCTATGTTTGGGCGGGATACGATTGAATCAATTGTACATGTGTTCATCTTAGAATCTTTATGAAAAAAAATCCTAACTAGAAATGACATCAAATTATTTGACTTTGTAGGATCAACTCGTAGTGAAAACTTACAATGGTATCAAAAAAACTTTCCAAACCATAATAAATATTGGGATATGGTCAAGTAGGATTTCCTAGAGAATTTTGGCACACTAAAATTACCTGCAAAGGGTATAAGTAAACTTTGGGAACTCGTACAACAAGAAGATTAATCAATAAAGGAGTTTGAAAAAATATTTAAAGAAGTCACTAAACATTTGGAAGAAACTCTAAGTGACAAACAAAAGATCAAATGGTTTATCTCCAGAGTCCTACCAGAAATAAGAGTAGCACTTGATGGAAAATATTTCAATACATATTTAGAATTGGTTGCATCCACCTATAGGATTGAAAATCAATCATGGTGCAAACAATATAAAGAAAGACAAAATAAAGAATTGGAGAAACTTAGAATTGGTGTAGAATAATTAAGGCTCCAACAAGATATTATGGCCAAAAGAGACATGTATACACCTAGGCCTAACATATGGTGCACCTATTATAGAAGAGAAGGTCACATTAGAAATGAATGTCCCAAAGAACTATGGAAAATAAATCCAATAGATTACGTGTAGACCTTCAGAAAATATCTAAGAAAGTAAATTTAGTCTACTACGAAATGTACAGAGACTAGGACAGCCACAATATTAAAGAATTTCCATCATAGTTATTTTGAACAAGAGAAGATCACAATACAATAAAAAATAAAGACCACCACACACTAGAATATGTAAAAGGACTAACAAAAAGTAAACTATATGCACTGGATACTAGATATAGAGCACCATCATGGTAATAGAACCAAGGAAATGAAAAAAATAGCCAAAATCCAAAACAATACAACAACAATGGTTCATCTTGTGGTGGAAGAGGTTGAGGCTAAGGAAGAAAACATAGAGCAAATGCTACATGTTTCAATTGCAAAAAATTAAGACACTTTGTAATCGAATGTTGGGGGAAAGAAGAAAAGAATGTGAATTATGTGGCCAAGAAGATCATAATACCTTTAATTGTGAAAAGGCATGCTAGTATTATAAAAGCACATCACCACAAACTCAAACCGATGCACCACAAAAATCCAATACAAACAAAGGAGCAAGAATTCTCTAGAAGGTACCCAAGAATATGGAAGAGGAAACAAGGAGATTCCATAAGGCGCGAAGGGATGAAGGATACACCACAGAAGAAAGTAGCGTTGGAGATGAGTACCACAAACACCATAGAACAATAAAAGAAGGTAAAGCAACAATAGTCACTAGATAAGGTACAAATACCGAAAGACAAGAGGCGGTACTAGTAGAAGAAGAGAGCTCAAAAGGGGAAGGAAATTTCCAGCCTACCAAGTAACAACATGACCAATTCCTAGAAGAGGCTACAAAAATCATTATTGAGAAAGAACAAGGAAAGGAAACATAGTGGAATGGGTTTTTCTCATAACAAGAAGTGAGGATATTGAAACAATTAGCATAGATAACAAGGAAATATGACATAATAATAAAATTAAAACAAATCACTAAATAATGGAAAAATAAATCAATTCAACAAGTCAGAACAATAGAGAAACATTGGAAAACTAAACCTATCATGATTAACCTCTAGATCGATAACCAAAAAATCTCTAAGGCAATGGTTGATTTAGGGGCAGATGTCAATCTAATCCCAAAAAGGATATGGGAGTATCTAAGAAGACCAACACTGGAACCTACCCTATATAACATCAATCTAGCAAATGGTTCTGAAATGAAAACCTTAGGTACTTGGAGACAAGTGGAAGTAAATGTTAAAGGAGTAAAATAGATTGTAGATTTTGAGGTAGTCACAATTAAAGAAACATTTGATTCTTTTGATGCACTTCTAGGATTAAGATTGTTTGTAGACTTGCATAGAGTAATAAGGAAAGGAAGGAATAAATTTCATTTGCATATGATAAAAGGATAGTACACACCCCCTTAAAGGGAAGAATCAAGATGTTCAACCTACATAGAAGAGGTAAATATAGAGGAATATGATGATGATGATGATAAAAGGCTAAACACCATAACTAAGTTGCCTACAATTGAAATTTGCGAAGAACCAATTCAGAAGGGGAATTGGAGATTGATGAAACTAGTGGAAGCACATATAGTGAAACTGCACTAGAAGCATGGCTACAAGATGAACCAAAAGCATATTCTCATAGAATATTTGGCTCCAGGAGGATATTTATGGTAAGAAAGACATAAGAAAAAGAACCATCCACAAAAAAAATACTTCATGATATTAGTGCAAATATAGAGAATGGGGAGAAGGTGGAAGATGAAGTATCTCATCAAGTTAACCATATTTCACATAAAATTTCAAAATCTAGTTACCTATATATTCTAGAGTAGGAGACTTACTAGCATACCTACCACAAATAGGATAAATCCTCCCAAATGAAACCCATAGACTTGATACCCTACCACATACCCTTACATGCACTACCACATACCAGTATAACACGCATAAGCACACCATTATCAAATGGGAAACTTTCGGGGTTGGGGCCCTAGCTCGGTTGGCTAAATCTTTCTTGTTGCAGGAGGTTGGTCACGAGGTCTAGTCTTCCCCACTCCTATGGTACCGGAGGGCGTGTCGCACTAGCGCCGCCGGTCACATTAAAAATTTTACCAGGTGCACTGCAGTTTATAGGGGGTTGTGCTACCCGATTCCTGCAATCTAATAAAAAATAAAATAAAAAAAATGGGAACTTTCAAAACACTAATAAAAGAAAGATTCCTATAGAAAGTAGGGGAATATGAAGATGTACCCATATATGAGGGAGATATCCTACTACAACATCATTTAGATATATGTATATACTTTTGGGAAGAAAGATATGAGTGTGATGATAGATTATACATCCAACTGTTCTATCAGACACTTAACTCGGTGGCCAAAACTTGGTACATTGACCAAGAGAGATGTGCAAAATCTAAAACATGGGATGAAGTAACAAAAAAATTTCTCCATACCTTTTTGTTTTCTAGTGAAAATCCTTAGATACATGTTGCATTACTATGAATGAAAGAGATCATATTCAATCCAAAATAAGATCAAAAATTAATGGTACCACAACCTCCCTCCACTCCGCCCAAAGAAGAAGGGTATATATGAGTTAATTAATTTGTTGGACTAGGGATAAACCAATATAGAGAAACACTGTTGTGCGGTAAAAAATAATGAAGAAGAGTAGATCCCAAAAATAAAAAATAGTCTAAGGAGAAAGAGAAATAGAAGAATCCATTGAGCCTAAGAAAAAAATACTATAATGACCCCCTCAAATTGAAAGAGGCAAACATTGCAGCAAAAGGGGATGCCAAGATGGTAGGAATAGGGGATGACTAGGATGAAAAGGTAGTAGCTCAAACAATAGAAGCCATCTCATAATTCTAAGATTTATTCCCCATAACCTTCATAGAAATGAAGGGAATCAAATAAGAGGTAGGAGTGATGAAGAATGAATTGAAGGAAGGTATTAAACTAGTCTAGAAAAGGCCCTATAAATTGAATCCAAACATGAAGAGAAAGGTCAAAATAGAGAGAAAAAATGCTAGTTGTCAGAATCATTAAACTAGTAGAGGATGTTGATTGGATGAGTCCTATGGTGGTATGAAATAAGAAAAATGAAGAGATAAGGATATGTGTATATTTCAAGGATTGAACAAATCTTTCATGTATGATCCCTTCCCAACCCCATTCACTAATGAAATTTTAGAATCAATTGCATGAAGAGATATTTACTCATTTATTGATGGCTTCTCCAGATATAATCAAGTTAATATAAAAGAGGGAGATCAACCTAAAACCAATTTTTCAATAGAATGGGGATCATATATGTACACTACACTACCTTTTGGGTTGAAAAATTCCCTTGCAATATTTAGTAGAATAATGATTAACACCTTTAAAGACTTCATACATGACTTTCTAGAAGTTTACTTGGATGATTGGACTATTTATGGGCTTATGAAAGATCGTGTATAGGTACTATGCATGATGGTAAATAGATGTCGAAGTATACAAATCTCATTAAATTTGAAGAAATGTACCTTTCTGATATCATTTGGGACCCTTTTAGGTTGTATCATATGTAAAGAGGGAGTAATGGTGGACCCTATGAAAGTTGCACTAATACTAAACTTACCGCCACCTAAGAATGTGCCAAAAGTTAAGATATTCTTGGGCTATACAGGATACCATAAGAAGTTTATAAAGGGATATGTTGTTATTACTGCACCATTAGAAGATCTATTGAAGAAGAAAATCGGTAGGAATACTCAATAGAATGAAGAGTCTCAAAAAACATTTGTACATTAAAGCAAAAGATTGTGGAAGAACTAATCCTCATGTTTCTAGATTGGAACAACCCTTTCCATGTGTATGTAGACCCTTTCGATATCACCATAGGAGTAGTAATTACCCAACCTAAAGGGAATAAAGACCACCCTATTGTATTTTCCAACAAAAAATGATTTTCCATAGAAAAGAATTATTCTACCACAAATAGAGAGGCATTGGAAATGGTCTACGCACTCCAAAATATAGATATTACCTACTATTCACCCCATTCATTTTCTTTACTGACCATAAACCTCTTAAATATCTACTCAATAAACTAGTAATACGTGTTACTATTTCAAGAATATGATTTCAAAATTATGGTAAAACCTAGAAAAAATAACTAAGTATTGGATTACCTATCCCGAATTGAGGTCAAAGAAGAACCGGATGCTCAAGGAGAAGATCTCCTCGACACACACCTATTCCACATTAAAGTGGTATCAAAGGAGTTGCAAGAGATTTTTATTTTACTATCTATAAGGGAATTCCCAAAGATATCTCACTACAAGAGAAACAATCACTTATGCAAAGGGTTGCACCATACACCTTGGTACAAGGAGAGCTACACCATCTTGGGAGAGATGATATTTTGAGAAGGGTGGTATACAAACATGAAAGGAATTTAATTTTAAAAGAAGCACATGAAGGAGTTTCAAGGGGCATAACTCTAGAGAAACTACAACTAGAAGGGTAAACTTGCAGGTGTATGGTGGCCAAATCTTCATAAAGATGCTAAGGAATGCACAAAAGGGTATGATATTTGCAAAAGATTAGGGAAACCTATTGCAAGAGATGAAATACAATTAATACTAGTACTAGCACATAATCCTTTTGAAAAATGGGCCATAGATTTCATTGGACCTATTGACCCATTGGAAAAACATTCTAAGGAAAGGCTTATTATAACCAGAGTAAAGTACCTTACAAAATTGGTAGAGGCAATACCTACAAAGGATTGTATCATAAATACTACAACAAGATTTTTATAGGAAAATGTAATCACAAGATATGGACGTTTATTAAGTATAGTGAGCAACCAAGTAAAAAACTTTATAAATAACATGGTAAAGGAATTACTACAAAATTTTATAATAACACACAATAGGGGCCCCCCTATCACCTACCCACCAACAAATAAAGTGAAGCATTGAACAAGATAATTGGCAAAGCATTGACCAAGATGTGTGATGGGAACAAAATAGATTGGGATGTAAAGGTACATGTGGTACTTTGGGTATAACACACCTCATATAAAATGACAAGTAAGTTAACTCCATTTCAATTGGTGTATGGAATTGACACGATAGTACCTATGAACCTTGTAGTCCCTAATATATGCACCACTCACTTTGCGGTTGGAGGATGTTATTAGTTGGCACAATGGATAGAATATTTGGATAATTTGGACGAGTTTAGGTAGATTGTAATGTATAATCACCAGCTTGAGTGAAAAAGATAGAAAAGAATGACATGACAAAAACTTGTGATTGAAAACATTTAGAACAGGGGATTTGGTGTTGCTATATGACAGCAAGCTCAAGAAGCAAGGGAATTTTAAGGTCACATGGTTAGGGCTATATTGCATTCACGAAATCACTAAATTCGAAGCAGTAAAGATGAAACAGCTGGATGACACTCTCATGAGAGGGAATTTTAATGTCACATGCCTTAAGCACTACCACTTGTCAGTGGCATAACAACATAGCCCACACAATCAAATCTTTATATATTAGGTACTATAGTTAGATAGCTCAAAAAGCCAAAAAAAAAAAAAATATAAACTTTAGGAGTTAACAACTAGGAAAACCTACTAATGGGAAGAGCATTAAATGCCCTTCCACCCATCCATTTATATAAAAATCTCACACCCCACTAATTCATTCACTTGCTTCCCTTGCACTTTGTACTTTTAGCTATTTTTCGTTCGAGTCAAAAACCATGGCAGCTATCTACACCCTATACATTTTTCCACTCACACCATGGCCACTCCTAAAGTCATTAGCATTTCTGAGAGGCCTTGCCTAAAACAGCATAAGTATCAATATAATTCCCTAGAAATAGATAAAGAGGGTACATTATCCTTTGTTCCTCATGATGCGGTATACCTGGACAACGTTTTTGGGTACATTCATGAACAACTTGTAAAGATTGATCATAACTAGCTTGAGGAGCTCTATCAAAAGTTGATAAAGGATGATGGGTTTGATTACAAGGATGAATATCAAGAGATTGGTCTCAAGCAGCTCAATGCATGGGAATATTATCTAGAATTTTGGGATGATTATGAGTAGTTGAAAATTTCCCTAAGAAGAGTACACGATGAGTTTTCTGCCCTACAAAATTACCAAGGAAGCAGTTCATGTAGTAACTGGGCTCAACATGGTGGGAGGAATTTAGTAGTAAAGAATGTTGAAGCTAAATATATAACCAGAGCAATTCTTGATAGAATGAGTATGAGTTCCAAAACATTCATTGATGATGGGGTTTGGTACGCAACCATGGGCATCACATACAAAATATACTATGCAAATTGGGAAGACTCTACAACAGCCACTACAATACACACTACTTATTTAATGGTGGTGGAAGGAAACAATTACAATCTTTGTGAGGTCATGAGAGAGAAGTCAATGGACAATATCCAAAATTTTAAGAGCTCAAAGTATCACTTCTAGTATGGCACATTGTTGATATGTTTAATTTTATACTTTTTAAATGAATTATCGAGGATCAAAGGAAAAATATGGAAAAGAGAGGAGTTAGAGGCAACACAAATCAATTTCCAAATCCAACAATTCCTAGATTCCAAGACATACAAATCTTACTACTAGGGATTATTCAAAACACTTCAAGAATAAATGCAACAAAGGGAGAGAGTACCCTATGAATCCAATTCTTAGTACACCAATACCATTATATTCAAGGTGGACTTTACATATATGGAGATAGTAGAACCTTGCATTGTATGGGTACTACAGTTTCCCTACAAAGTTTCCATGGTGGAAATTGATGCATATGTTGCCATCCTCCTGAGAAGTCTAAAATATCCAAAGGTAGAGATATTTGGAACATACACAAAAGTTATGGACACAAGAATAAAGAAAGAATCAAGAGAAAAATTGGAGAAAAACATAGATAAGTTGTATGAGTAATGGGGAATACCCAAGGGTGGGTTCACACAATACTTTGCAATTACCATGGCACAATCTAAGCCCACCACCTCCATCACAACCACTACTACTAGAAGATTTGGAAGGCTTCACACCACAAAATTGGTGAAGTATAAAGGCCCCACATCACTCACACAAATAGTGACAACACCTCCAAAGGGGAGAACACCATAGAGAACCCTAAGAGCCAAGCCAATGAAAATGGTTAAGAGATCGCAACACATACATCGAAGTATGTGTAGGTATGCACTGTCAGCAAATTATTTATAGCTAAAAGATGAGGATCAAAATAAAGGAGTGGCTATGTACATTGATGGAAGGCTAAAATCATCAAGGAATATTGTAGGATTTATAAACAGTACATGAACTAGGTCAACAAATAAGCAACCCAATTGCATATTTGAGGTGCTTAGGGAAACTGTGTATTTGTATGTGCGATAAAATCAATAACTGCAGGGGAAGAGTTACTAATCGATTACAATTTAAATCGCATAGATACAAACATAGTTACTATGGGGGTGGTATGTACTATATACCATTTTACCCAACCTCCAATTAGTGACTCCAATATACCATTTTATTATTTTATTTTATTTTGTAAGTCTATTGGTTTCATTTTGGTAATGTTTTTTTATATTTATTTTTTGTCACAGCGGGACATTGATCGAAGGGGGAAGGCTTCAACCTAGAGCATAGATCATGATGCATATTTAGGTGCTTCTACCTGATAGGTTTACCTCATTTTAATTGTACAAATTAGATATGAGAAAAATGTTTTATTATTATATTTTTTTCATAATTTTATTGGGTTAATTTCGATAATGTTTTTAATATTCTTGTCGCAATCAGATGATCAGGGAAAGGCACCAGTAGTAGAGGAGAGCATCCATAGGGAGGTGCAGTCATTATTATGTGATGATGACATCGCATATTCTGCAAACCCTCTGGATATGATAAGGAAGACCCCAAAAAAAATGCAATGAAGAAATCCTTCAGTTGTTATTCATAGTGCCTCAAACATATGAGATAAGAGAAAGGGTTAAAATATTGACTAAGAGAGCATGAAACTTAAAAGTAAGTTGTCATGAGATCTTTAATTATAACATAATTTCAATCATGGTTTTATATTTTGTACTCTTTTATGTCATGAACTAAAATATGTGTTGTTTTTATAGGATTTTTTGCATCCTCATGATGATGTTGGTCATAATCAGGGTACTGCAAATGTTGCTCAGGGAGTAGGGTTTGTGCAAGTGTCAATCTTGATATTCCTACACATACATCACATCATCTGACCCCATAATTCGTTCCTTTATTATCGAATAAAATTTTGGCAACATATAGCATGGAGGCATCGGGTAGTGCACCCTCTGGTAGCGAACACATGCCATAACATGCGTCAAGACATGTACCTGGGGATGTAGAGGCCACTAGTACTGGTGATGTTTTAGAAAAAATTCCTGGATCTTCCCGTATTACTATTACAGGAACATTGTTGGTTAAATTTGTGGTTACTGAGGATTTCATTCCCATAAAGATAGAGAAGGTCCCAAGTACTTTAAAAAAAATTATTATTATTATATATAATCCAATTGAAATTTACTTATTGATCACTCTTTTTAGCCTAATGATCCCATGATCATTTTGTAGGAAATTATGTTTTTTATAAACATCTAAATTATATTACATTGGAGATCTTTAGGCCCACCATACGTACATGGTGGAATACATAAAATCAAGATTTAAAAGATGAGCTCATTAACCATTTAGTTGTGTTGTTCAATAATAACACATTCAACCGAACCAATGTCCTTAAGAAAGATGGTACCTATCTAAAGTATGTGAGGGACCAATATAGGTCACATTTAGAGAATAACAAAAAGTACGAGCATCCCCCATGATTCCAGAGAGGGAGTGGAAGGATGTGGTAGGATGGAAAGGAGAAGGCTGAAAAGAAAAAAGGAAAGACACCACAAGGCCAAGGAAGGTATGTGATACTATCAACAATGTAATTATATACTGATCACTCTTTCTTTTTACATAATCTAACGTATTTCAAACTTTTCATAGGTTGCCCGACACATCGAAGGCAACAAAGGCAACAAAGGCAAGACTAGAAAAACATGGGCAGCACAAATCTGGCTCTGGTGGTTATATGAAATTAGCCGCATGAATTGTAAGTATCAATAAATAAAATATTGTATCCAAATAATAAATTGCAAACAATTTTGGTTTTATCACACCATAGAAGCAAAATTCATGATCTTATGCAAAAATGCAGGGCTCTGAATTCAACAAAGTGCCCATAGAAGAGGACCTGGAGATTTCCTTCCAACAAGGATATGGAGTCGTGGTTGAATACCTAAGACTCTTTACTGGGAAAACACAAGCTTCCACTACATCCGACATGCAGGTAAATAAACTCAATGAAGTTTATTTAAAATTGAATACTTGTGCAATCTATTCAATATTAATTTCCACCATAAAGTAATTATGTGCCTATTTGTTGTAAATAGGCAAGCAATGATAATACTGCAAATGACATTGGAATGTAGCTTGGTGAGGGTGGAGCACAACCTATAGATGAAGGTCATGGTGTGCATCCCGGTACTGGATGTATTCATGTGCTATACAAAACACAATATGGATTAATATGATTAAACATCTTTAATTGCAATTGGTGTATTAATTAATGTAACCTTCCATGTTTCAACTTTAGAGCATGTAGAGCGTGATCAACATGTTGAGCATGATCAGGTTAGACAAGATCAAGAACATGATGTGGCCCCATTAGGTAAAGAGGACCACTCTAATGTTCTTTTAAACATTGTAGACACAAAAAATGTACAATTTCGTTTTGGCACACTTGATCTTAATTACTAACAACATTTCTTCCTGAATCACACTCTCAACTCTTTATCATCTTTTGTCTCTTAATTTAATAAATCATTATTTATTTGATTAAGTCTTTCACCTCCATTGATTAAATTAATCAATATTAATTTAATTAACCTTATATTTCTGTTTAATTAAATAAATCATTTTATTTGATTAAAGTCCCTAAAGTCCTCTTATTAAATTAAATAAATTAAACCTTATTTGATTTAATCTAACATGTTCTTCTTTAGTTAAATAAATCAGAATCATTTATTTAATTAATCATTTCCTCTCAATTCTGATTTAAATTAATTCATCTATTTAAGTCAAAATTGTCAAATCATCTAATTCTTCATTAAATTAATCAAAACTTTGATTAAGTTAATCCCTCTCACTAAAATCCTCTAGAGAATACAACTTGTACAGTAAATCAATTACTTTGATTTATTTAATTCTCTTTTTTCCCTCACATGGCATCAAAAGGGAATATTCCCTCATTTGAATTCAAAAAGTCCAAGTAGGCTTGGTCCTTCCAACAAGGCATTTAAGGCCTCTTACATGTCCTTTGCCTTGAGTCAAGTGACATTAACTTCATTTCCCTTCTCCCTTCAACAAGTCATTTCACAAATTTAAATTCAAACTAATTGCATTTATTAGCACTTTGGCCAAAATGTGCACAACCATCAACCATTCACATAATGACATGTGGCATTCAACCATTGGATTGAAATTTAGTCCCACATTGCTCAAATTTTGCTCATTCTTCCAAATTCAAATCTATAAATTGGAGGTTTCTCTCCTCATTATTCATCCACAATTTCATGCAAAGTTACTCTCTTCACATTGAGAGCTAATTTTTCCCATTTTCACTCAACCATTCATCATTTTTTCAAATTCATGACTAGATTATACTCAAATCTCTTTGGAGAGATTTGATTAATCTATAATCTTCACATTGCAACTTAGGAGTTGGGAAAGGGCTGATTTCAATATTCAATTGGCAACAATTCCCCATGGGATCATAAGTTTATTTTCTTAATTAGGATTTGCATGCTTCTTTTATATTGTGTTCTTCATTTTCCTAAGTTTAAGATATAATAGATGGATTTCATGGAGAATCTCTCATGCTTGTTTGCATTTGATCTAACATATTGACTTGTTTGTTGTTTCTTGTGCATTTGCAAGTTTAGGGGTTCACAAACATATTTAATTACAATTGGTGTATTAATTAATGTAACCTTTCATGTTTCAACTCCAGAGGATTTAGAGGGTGTTCAACATGTTGAGCATGAGGCTTTAAGACAAGATCAGGAACATGATGTGGCCTCATCAGGTAAAGAGCACCACTCTAATGTTCTTTTAATTAATGAAATACTTGTAACAATAATAATAAAACATATCAATTTAATATTTCTTTGTTATTGCAGTAAACCCCCCTTGTAGCGGCCTCCATGTCATGAGTACACGACTAGGCATACATTAAGATCATGAGAAGAGGGCAGAACAACTAAAGGGGGGATAGATGACTTAGAAAATGATACTCCACTTATTTTTTTAGCTACAAAAAAGAAACAAAAAAAAAGGTGATTATAATCATATTATGACAACCATATTTTTTATAATATGTTAATGAATGTTAAAAACTGATATTTTTGACAACCATATTTTTTATAATATGTAAAAATTGAAAGAATGAATGTTATATGTTAATGAATGAATGTGAATATGTTAATGAATGAATGTTATATGATAATGAATGAATTTTATATGTTAGTAATGGATGAACGAATGAATGTTATATGTTATTAATGGATGAATGAATGATTAATGTTATATGATCGAGTATGGGGAATTGAGAGTGATGGGGGGGGAGGGGGGCTAAGGGGCCAAATGAGCTTCCACCATCACGTGGTTGGCCCTATTAAGTAGAGAATATTAAACTATTCTCGAAACAAAGAGAAGCTCAATAAGCTAATGCACTTTTCAATATTTTTTTTAAAAAAAAACTATAGGGTTTCGTCGCAATTTCGATGAACATAGCCCGACGAACCACCAAAATTTGCGATGAGGTTGTTGTACACACGACACAGTTTTCATTGTAGGGTTTTGTCAAAAAATGGACGAATGTTTCGTGTTTTTTCGACGATTTCAAATGGGCGTTCTGCAACATTTGGTGATTTTTTTCGTCGATTTTGTGACGGAAATTTCCCGTGGAGTTGACCAATGATGTTGGGTCATGGTTTCGGCGTATAAAAATTTGTCGTTAAATCGATGAAAATCCAACAACGAAATTTAAATCAGTTTTGAGTCGGTAAGTCGACAATATTTTGTCGATATGTCACCAAACATGCATTGGAATTTGTAGTCAAATACAGTAGTGACAAGGAGTAAGACAGGGGGATCCATTATCCCCCTTCCTATTCATTATAATGGTTGAGGCACTTAGTAGATTAATTACTCATAAGCAGAGCCTAGGACTTTGAGGAGGCATCACTATTTCCAACACAAACAGTTCAATAACTCATTCTCTATTTACAGATGATACCATTTATTTTGGTAGATCAATTATGGATGAAGCCACTCAAATCAAACAAGTTCTTGACAACTATTGCTCAAAATCAGGTCAGAAAGTTAATGCCTCCAAGTCCAAAATTTATGTTTTCAATACAAAAGAGGTTATAAAAAATAAGATAATTAAAATATTGTGGTTTAAGCTAGCAGAGTTGCCATGTGCGTACCTGGGTATTCATTTTTTCAAAGGTAAAATTAAAGTTGTTTAATGGGTTAAAATAAAAGAGAGATTAAAGGCAAGGATTCTAATGTGGAAGGCACAATGGTTATCATTATTAGGAAAAATTCTTTTAATAAAATTATTATTATCTACAATCCCTAGCTATTTTTTGGTGGTTCTCAAGGCACCAAAGTATGCTATCCTTAAAATTGAGAGCATTATTAGGAATTTTCTATGGAAGGGTAATATGAATGATTGCAAAAAATTTCCCCTAATATCTTTGGATAGTATGGTGCTGGAAAAATATCAAGGAGGAACAGGTATCCACAATATTTCAATCAAGAACAAGGCATTTGGGGCCAAGTTAGTTTGGCAAATGTATACAAATCCTGAATCAAAGTAGTGCAAGCTAATGTAGGCTAAGTATCTTGACACTCCAAACCCTTTGAGGATTCTTACTATTTCAAACCCACCTTTAAGATCGGCCATGTGGAATTTCTTGACATCATATAGGTCGAATATTACTTCATTCATCACGTGGGAAATTCATGATGGGCAAAGCGCAAAGTTTTGGGAGGACTCGTGGAATGTTAAGCCTCTTTGGAAAACATTCATGAATTACAACAGGTGAGGGTTGTATTGTCAAGGGAATGGGGTGATAATTTTCTAGGTTATATATATTCAACAGAAGGCCTTACGGGTAAAGTAATCTAGAAAAAGCATTTTGATTCATCTCTTTCTGCCAAGCAGTTTTCATTGCTTCAAGACACTCTAAAAAGTAGAATTGTATTAATTTTTGGGAAGCCTGATAAGATTATGTGGGCTCCTTTGAAAGAGGGATCCTATTCTATGAAGCAAGGATATAAATCTCTAACCCAGTGTAGGGATCAGTTGGTTTCTCAGAGGGCTTATTCATTTTGTTGGAACAATAAGATTCTTCCAAAAGCCAAGAGCTTTGCATGGATAACTACGAAAGATATTTTTAACGAGTGATCACTTAGCTAAACTGAGAATTTTTGATCACTTCAAGTGTCCTTTATGTGAGGAAGAACTGGAGAATTTAGACCATTTGTTTGTACTATGCAATTTTGCGCAAGAATGTTGGATGTTTGTAAAGAGAAAGTTGAACTTATACAACCCTTTGCCAAATTCTATTTGGGATATCTTCCAGAATTGTCCATTATTGTATAAATCCTATTTTTTTGTAGTTGTATGGCAAGTTATCCCACCACTAGTAATATGGAATATATGGTGGGAACACAATTTATGCATTTTCAGGAAATCAAGTTCTTCAATTGAGGTCACCAAAGTTAAGATTGAAAAATTAGTTCCAAAAGTGGTTAATGCTTATGTTTTGAAACATAAGAGCATGTCCTCCTTGTTTAAAAATTGGGATGACTCTATTTTGAAGAACTGGAAGAACATATTTTTTCCATTTGCAAGAAGCTTACATCAAAATAGTAGAGTGAATGTGAATAGAAAAGAAATCAGATGGAAGCCCCAATGCCCTAATTTTTTTAAACTCAACTTTGATGGTGCTTCGAGAGGGAATCCAGGCATATTAGGTGTAGTAATATGTATCTGAGACTCTTTGAGATCAGTAATAGTGGCTAGTTCAGTTTCACTTCTAGTGGGCATGAATAATGTTGCTGAGGCTCAGCCAATTCTGGCAGGATTTGAAGTCGCCCTCAAATCGAGTATTGCAAAAATTCACATCAAGGAGGACTCCTTAATTATAATTAATGCCTACCAGGAGAGAAAGATGCAAAGTTGGTGTTAGAAATATATTTTACAGAAAATCTATCTTTTGTTGGAAAAATTTCAAGCTTTTATCATCTCACATACCTACAGAGAGAGGAATGACATGGCAGATAAATTGGTGAATATGAGATGTGATGGGAAATAAATTTTTGTGTATAATGACATAGAATTACAAGCATACCAAAAAGTTTTTGCATTAGTTGCTAAGGAAGCCACGACTTTGGCCATGTGTGAAAGGAACTTATAATTTGTTCATAAATGCATATACATTATTTTTTGTAATGGATAATTAGGTGTAATCACATTGTCACCAGCCTGGCTGAGTAGGATGAAAGTGACAATAAAATATGATGAAGCAAGATGAAAGTGGCAATAATAAAACTAATCTATTTGGTGGGTTGCACTAGTTGTGGTGTTGTATGCTCACCCATCTGAATAGTCTCTTGATATGTATCGAAAATACAAAAGAAAAGACAAGCATCATTTTGAAAAGTTTACAAAAAAAGTTTTTGATGAAATTCTAGAGTAACAAATTTTGTAGCACCAAGTTCCAAAGAAACTGTTTCAGAAAACACAATTCAGATTTGGCTAGAGATATGTCAATGGTATCAAAACAATAGGACCTTGACGAAAATCAAAATTAGACCCGTAAGATACAAGACGATGATTTTGATATTGAGTATGTTAAGGGAAAGTAGAGTGTTTTTTTTTATGCCAAAATTCTGGAGCAACAATTTTTGGAGTGTCAAGCCCTGGAGCAACAGATTTAGAAATACATATCAAATTTGGTTCGAGAAAAAAGGGTGCAGGGTCCTGTTCCAGACATGATCTTAATAGAGTAGGAAGACCTAGGGGAAAATTCAGTCCAGGGGCCATGCAGGGTTTACTTCATTTTTCTCTCTTCATGTCCAAATCTATCTAAGTTTCATGCCGCAAAAACAAGCTTTGTTTTTCTAGATAGTTTGTGTAATCAGCCCATCTTTAGTAGCAAACTAGGGATAGAAAATAGTTTATCATTGTAAAGGAATTTTTGGGACCACATGAGCTATTACCTATTGTAAATTTTATTATTATTAATATACCTACAAGCCCTCCACCTTTTGCTAAGAAAAAATTAATATCGCAGGGGATGCATAAAGTATAATAATACCACCACAAACCACGATTTTAAAAAAAAGGGGGTTTTCGCTCAACACATGAAAGGTCACACCTTAGGGAATATCATAGATAACATCACCACCAAGAGATGACAATTCATGGAATAGAAGACTTGCACCTTAGGGAATACTAGCCATAGCATTACCACCAAGGAGAACACCATATGCTCATATAATGGGAGGTTGGTTGATGTGATTTCCTTGTGACTGTTATTGGTAGGTGTCTCCATGTACATTTTTGAGGTATGAATTTCAAGTTACTTTATTTATGAAACATTTCAAGTGGTGGAATGATAGGTGGTGTTGGGTGATTAGGAAATCTCATGGAAGGATAAAAGGCTACATTGTTCTCAAGGTTTCACAAAGAATTATGCACGAATTCATTCATGTTCTCCTCATCTTATCCCAAGATATCTATATCATGAGGACATGCATTGGGAAGTGAAGGATCATGAATGTTCTCATTGGAATTAGGATCATCACCAAACACACAACTTGAAACATCAACCAAGGATTTCAGAGAATTCAACATCTAAGAAAAATATTGAGCCATCATGATGATGCTTTTTACTAGGGTCCAATCTATTATGCAACAAGTTTTTGGAAGACAGGTAACAAATATAGACAAAGGATCTTGAGGGGATTCTATCATAAAAAAATTGATCTAAAAGGAGTAGGAGGACACAATCGCCCAAGGGCATCCCAATCCTAGGCAAGATTTTAGGAAATTCAAAATTTGATTGTGTGTGATTCTGCTTAAGGATTTTGGATCTAGTTGTAGATAGATTTAACAATGAATATTTTTCTAGAATTTTCTTAATTTATGCCAATGCAAGTGTGTGAGAATATGTGAGAAATAAATAAAAAATTTGAATGTAATTTTTCTAATCTAAAATGCAAGAATTGACTAATTGTGTGGTTTCTAAATCTAAAAATGATGATTTTGATGTAATTTTGAAACAAAACAATGCATTTTTTTCACCTTTTTCACTTTGTTGAGCTAAATGAAAGATGCATACATGTATTCAATTAAGAATTCTAAAACAAGGATCTACAAGCAGACACAAATTGAAAACACAAAGGCAAATAAGTGTACAAAATTTTGTTGATTCAAGTTTAGATGGACAGAGGAGCCCAAGAGCGTCTGTGTCCTTGATAAGGTGTCTAAAAATTGAAAAACTAAATATTTACTAAAATATCTAAGTGCCCTATTTTGTGTGTAAGTAGGTCTAAAAGTCAATATTTCTCCAAAATTTACTCAAATTAAGACAATGTGATTAAAATGTAAATGTGTAACAATACAAATGACAATTATGAATGTAATTTTCAATGTACATCTCATGATATAAGTGACTAAAATGAACCCTAATGCAACCTATGATGTAAATGAGATGAATTTTTTTTATTTTTTATGTCTTTTAAGATGCAAAAGTGAAACCCTAAATGAGAAATACAAAAAATGCAATGTGAAACCTAGATCTAGGATGAATTTCAGAAGGTATATAATGTTAACAGTTCAGGTTCACCAAAATGAAACCAAGAAAAATGGAATGGGAATCTCAGGTCTAATGTGTAAACCTAGGATTCAAATTTTGTTATGTGTGTTGTTTTTCTATTGTTTCATTAAGATGGAGATCAACAAGGTGTGTAGATTGATTTTAAACCATAAAGGTGAGCCAATCAAACCTGGATCTACATCTTTTGGGGTCTTGGAATGATTTGGAATTAATTGAAATGGATTAACCTAATTAGACTATGTGACCTAATATGTAAAATACAAAATATCAACAATTAACAAACTGGAATAGAGAGTTGAAGGAAAATCTAGGAAGGGTAGGGGACTATGTACTTGTCCTGAAAAGTTGTTGTCGATTTGAGTACAAAGATAGAGTAACCCAGGGGAATATCGGTCCTTGTAGGGGTGTCCTAAAAAAAAAATTTGCAGTCCTCTGATGACATATCCGAGCTTCTAATTCTCATTTACAAATTCCTTGAAATGCAGTCAAATAATTTTGTAAGCGAGTTTTTATGAGTTGATAAGATGTATTGCTTCAATTGCAACAATGAACAATGTACCTTCAAGCTTCCTTCAATCCTCTCTAAACCTAGAATTTCCCTTCAATGGCTTCCTTGAAGGATTTAAGTCATACACATCACTTCAAGGTCTTGGATCTTGCTTGCTTGATTGCTTGGAGACATAAAACAAGGGTTAGCCTTCACAAACAATTATAAAATAAACACATATGAAATCACACAAGATTTGAAATGATGTTAGGATCTTGAATTACTATAACAAAGCTCTAAAATGTTGCTCTTGACTTTTTTGATAGTGCTCTTGATCATAAGTTTTCCAATATAATTCCACTTAATGTTCAAATGATGTAATAACTAGGTATTTATAGGCATTTCTCTAATTTCTTAAAAATTAAATCCCAATAGCTGACATTTATAAATTGAATATGTTATAATGTCGACATTGACATATTCGAAATTGGCCCCTAGAAAAATCAAGGGACCCATATGCCCAAGGGAGTATGGGTCTTGACCCTATTTTCTAGAACATTAAGTGTTGGGGATAAAATATCAATTGGATGCATTTGTTCAATGCTTGCAATTTCTCAAAAAATGGTACAAATGGGCTATATAATGCATAATTTAGGAAATTAGGTGCTCAATTAGGCTCAATAATTCAGGGGGGACAAAACATAATGTGAAATTGTCAAGTGCGACAATTTATGATGGTACATGTTGGAATTTTTATCACATGGGGTTTTTTTTATTTTCATACTTTTGATATCATTTTGTATTTTCTATCTTCTATGAGGAGTTTTGTTTAACTAGGTTTTCTCCTTTTCTTTGTTTGTGAGATATTCATGTTTAGATGGGTATTTAACATGGCCTAGTAGTCAAGACCCATCATTTTATCCTTTTATCTTTGCATATTTTTTATTCTCCCTAAGTTGCACTTAACGGGGGTGTTGGTGTGAATAGAGATATTTACCTAATTATTTTACCTCCTAGGTCCTATTCACACTAGTCTAATTAAGTTTACTTAGGGTACACATATGATACAATTTATCACTTTATGTCTCATATCATAAGATTAAGACATTTTTCATAATATTATGTTATCTTGTGTCTCTTTTCTTGAGAGGGATAAAATTGATTGAGTGGGATAGCTCTTTTTGAGGACCCAACCATACTAGTATTTTCTAAATAAGGTCAACAACTTATAGTGCCTTGAGAGGATTCTCATACTACTCCTAAATAGTCACTAGAGAGTGCTCATTATGTATCTCCTATGACTCATAACCCTAACCTAAGTTCCCACCCCAAAAAGTGTGGTACCACCTAGGAGGCATCCTTTCTATCTATACAAATCAAGGGTTAGCACTAATATATCAACATCTATGATGCCATGCTAAGGAATAATAGACATAAGGTAATAAAATTATTATACAAATGCAAGAATTTTAACTACACATTAAGCACACATCAATCAAAATAAAAATCATGTTAAATAGAGTTCTCAGTGTTGCAACCTAGGCTTTGATACCAAATTTAATGCCCCAAGCCAACTACCCAAGATTAGCCAAGTGAAAAAAAAATATCAAAGATTAGAATTGCTAGAAAAATATGCCCAAGACATGGTATGTTACACATTAATGTGCATGAGTCCCATGTTAGGTCCACACACACACACACCAAAAAGATCGCCATTTCCTAGAGAAAGGTGGCACATGTAGAATAATAACCTCTACCTTGGGACAAGATACCAAGGCATGCATAAAAAATGAGGCATGTGAAAGATACATGATCACTAAAACTCTTGCAAGCCCTTCAAATATATCTACAAACCGCCCTAATAAGATTGTTGGAATATGAAATCTAGGAAGGCCTCATACTACCATAGTCTAAACTATTCATGACAAGTCATAAAAATTACTACAATCCTAATCCCTCACATTGGGTATCAAACTTGCCCCAAGTTTGGTACTTAAATTTGGGTAAGTGTCGGCCTAACTCTAATCACCAAAATTTTGATATTGAAGTCAACTTAAATCTGATAGCCAAAAGATTAGTATTGAAGATATTCTAACTTTGATACCCAAAAGACTTGGTATTTAAGTCAAACTAACTTTGATACCCACAATATTAGTATTAGAGTCGGTCTAACTTTGATACCCAAAAGAGCTAGGATCAAAGTTTCCTTGACTTTGATTCTTGATTCCAAGCCTTAACCAAAACTATTAAGGTACAAGGTAACATTGAAAACACAACTCATACTTAAATAACATGCTGAATTCACTAAGTTCATTCATTTCATTAAGAATTTCAAAGATAGCTAAAGCACCTTTAGTATCAAAGTCCCAACAACCCTGATAACCTGATAAGGCCTTGGGGTTTAAGTAACTATAATACTTTGATGAGAAAACAACATATAAGACATTCTTGTTCTTATCTAGCAAACTTCAAAAGCATGCATTGATTTCATTCTTTAATAGAAATAACAACGATATGAAAAGCACATAATTCATTTTCTAGAGAAGGAAATAATAAAGAAAATAATGTATATATACAAATGATACCACTTAAGTGGCAGTTCACATCCCTTCCATGTAGGATTTCTTCAATAAATTTATTATTACAAAAGAGGACTCAAATGTCTTGAATTATACATATTTAATTTGATATGATAAAGTACAATAATGAACATATGAGGCCTTTTTCCATCTTATGCCTGATCCAATGCTACTCCAATGGATTTTTAGTTTCCACAATGGTGTTTCACCACCCAAATATGTGGTACTCATAGGCATACACCACCATTCTTTTAGATAGTCGCAAGGAAAAGATAAGGACTCATAATGAACAAGGAAGTAAGGCTTACACACACCATGTATTGAGAATACAAAACAAGCATGGGAAAATAAACAACCAAAGTCTTGTCCACTTCACATACATGACTAGATATAGGTCTTATGTTAGACATAAAATCTAATAGAAATAAGGATGATGATCCTAGAGGAAGTCAAGGAGTGACATTGTGATAGAATAAATGGATGAATTTGTAGAACCAAGTATGTATGCCTATCACAAGACAAAGAGAGTACCCGAGTGACATCCACCAACCTACCTTGAGTGTGGCATGTCCTCAAAATTTCATACTAATCCTATTCAAGTTCTCTAAGTATTCCACTAATAGAATTTTGGTTCATATTAGTTACCCCATGAGTTTATTTATTTATCACTTGATTAATCACTGTATACCCGTTGCAACCTCATAATCACTTTCATATTTGGGACAATATCTAGTCACTTTTCTTTCCCCTATACCTCAATCCTATGTTTCAAACACTCCATATATCCATTTGGGTGCTATAGAAAAAATATTGGTGACTATTAAGAAATTAACATTTTTATAATGAGAATTCTTAATAATTATGCACACCCTTTTGCTCAAACATGCATGTCAACATTCTTTGAATGATGAAATCATTTATAGAATTTAGAAAATATAGATAACTCAAGATATATACAATATTTCATGCCTCACTTGTAGGCACAACTTCTACCTATGTGGCATGGAGAGGATATGATGAGAGTTCAAATGGAGATGAGGAAGTGGAATACCACTAGTTTAAGGTTCACAAATACTCGACTTCCTCAACTAGCTCAATTGAAACTCACTCATGCATTCAATGTTCTCCCTTGTAGCCTAAATCCTCCCAAGCCAAGTAAATAGTATCCCAAAAAAATGTTTGCCCAAATATTGTTTAATTCATCTTCTTCTAAGTGTGGATTGTTGATGCATTTCAATAGTGACCTGTATTTCTCAACATGACCCAAGCAAGTCACTTTTCCTACAACTTTATTCCTCCTCATCTATATGACCCCTAGTAACATGTTTCCAAAAAATCCTCCTTCCTCCCCATCCACGGGCTATTTTTTTCTCACACTTATTCCCTACAATTGTCATAACTCTATCATCTTTTTTTCCTTTCCATTTAATTTATCTTCTACTTTTCTATACCACTTTCTTTTTAGTTGGATATTTTAATATTTTTCTAAATTTATTTTACTAGTAGCATTAATATGGTTTACCTTATGCTAATTTTTTTCTTAATTTAAAAATAAAATAAAAATTGAATTGACTTATTGAACTAATTGAAAAGATTACATATAATTTAAATTGTGTTTACAACAATGCTAAAAAAAAATTATTTATTTATTCCCAAGTTCATCATATAAAATTACCATGCAATATTCATTCATCAAATGTAAAAAATGCAAAGAGGGAACACATAACCACAACTAAACACACACACACACACACACATTTATGGTTTTATCCACAATGCAACTGACCCCAAAATCAACATTAATTTGGGTTTGGGTTCACATGGGGTGTCATATGACACATATCATACTCAATTTGAGTATGATATGGTTCATAAACATATTAATCCCAATGCAACATCTTTGATATGCCACCATTGTGGAAAATAACCCAAACCTAAATATTTAGGTGGGGATATAACCCTATACTTACACACTCAATTCACATGTGAAGTGTACCCACTCCCTATATATAATAGCCATAGCAATGAAAAATCACCCAATGTGGTGTAAGAGATCGCTCCAATAGTCACCCTTTGCAACTTTATTCATTTTTAATGAAGTTGTAACTTCAATCAATTGGGAAATGGTCTCAAACTTATTATACCATATCTAGGATTTACAGCTATGGTACACATTCTATGTCAAGTTATCCATCTAAAAAAATTATAAGATTTTATCAAACCGTAGAAAAAATTGAACCTCTAAATAACATAGAGAAATAGTAATCCATACATGTTATTAGAAATATGTAGATCCATAGTAGCTACCACTTATTGTAAGTTGAGAATGCCTCACCCAAAGCTCCCTTTTGCCTCAAGCAAAGAGAATGTAAGCCAACTATTATTATTTCTATTACTTATGAATTTCACTACTAACCAAATATTTTTGTTAAGGTTTCTTCACATCCCTACTAGATTTAATGTCATCCTACAAGAATATACCCAAGTTTCTTTGGCCAACTAGTTAAGGTGTGTACCTACTATGCACATGGGGTTTCCCTACAAGGTTTCAAATCTCCCAAGCAACATTATGATTGACTAGATTCTTAGATAAGATTTTTGAAGGTCAACTTTGAATGGATAACTATCCCTAAGGGATAAATTACAAAAGTGTATACCTACAATACTAAATCCATATTTTATGCCACTTTGTCCACATGTTCTTAATGCATTATTTCTACACTTGATTTCACCTTTTTGGTGTGTAAATTAAGTCCTACGTATAATTTGTCATTTACATCTATAACCTTAGTAATCTTGAGGTTACTATTAGCATATCTATGCCTTTAGTTGTTGTTGCTAATGAGGTTCTCATAATATTTTAATTGTCAATTTTCATATGTGTGTACATTCTCTTTTCATTAGTTATCCTCTCTCACTCATTTTATAGAGGGTGGATCTTAATGTGCGAATTGTTCTTTCAAAGATATATGATATAATTAATAATTTATTTATGTTGTAAACTTGGTTATTTGCAATACACTTTGTATCATTAGATCATATCTATAGAACTCAAGTTGACCATGATAAATATCTATGGATTCCAAACCAAATAAGACCATGTAAACCTTCATTTATGGATATTGAAATGTCCAGGTAATTATCCTTAAAATATATAAATCAACAAACTCAACCAAACAATCTCATAAGTGCACTACATATGATATTCATTCATGGAGATTTATGAATATTTGGTAATAAGAATCACATTTCAATCTTAATCACTTATCAAATCGACAAAAGTCATGATAAAGGGTAAGTCGACCAAGAAAAGGGCTTGAGCTTAGCTATCTTGGTCGAGTGGGTCGCACACAAAAGGCATTATTCCTGAAGATGTTCATATCTCTTATGTCAAGAAAAAAATAAAAAAATAAGATGATCGAGAGAAAGGTAAAGGAAAGGGAAAAGTGGAGGAAAATACTAATATGCAAGATGGTTATAGTGGTAAAAGCCCCAATCTTTCCCCTGAAAATATTAAAGGAAGCCATATTTTCTCTCATCAAGATTTGTTTGAGGATTTTCCCTAGCTTAATATAAATAGAGAGGAAATATATAATGTGTTGGGGTTAGCCTGAGATGGGGTGGTGGGTCAATATAGAATCACTAAATGATTTTTTCTTAAGTTGAATCAGATAAATGTTAAGCTAAAATATATGTAGAATAAAATAGATGCTAATAGGGGTGTAGAGGATTATATGAATGAGAAGAATGGGGAAAAAGAAACTCATTTGGAATTGGAGGCAATCATGAGTGAATTCAATCCGATGAAAGAAGAATTTGAAAATCGGGTCAAGGGCTTGGAAGACAAGATGTTGCAGCTTAATCAAAACCTAGAACAAATCATTAAAATTAGCTAGTGCACCATTCAAAATAGTGTTAAAGGCATTCACATGATCCTCATTGAAAAGTTGAAAGAACTCAAGGAATACCACATTATTGAAGCTTCTATTGTTGTTGAGAAGATCGAGAAGGAGCACAAAGCTAAGGGAAAAGAAAGCAATATCGAGCATAAGGGGCCAAGCACTCGCACTAGGGGAAAGAAGAAATCTTTCCAAGAGGATAAGAATGATTTTCTTAGTCCAATAAATCCCCATAAAATCTTCTATCAATAGAATTTGGAAGTTGCTAATAAGTTCTTAAGGAGTTATAGTAGTTTTTATGTTGGTTTCTTGCTATTTGGTGGTTTTTTCTTGGTAAGTTTGTTGTAGGTTTTTTGTTGGTTTCCTGGTTTTTTGTTAAGTTTGCTTTGGATATTTTGGTTTCAAGTGCCTATAAAACCTGTTTGGTTGAAGATGTTTATTTCTGAACTTTTTCATGGATAATATTTAATACTATAGGATTGAATAGTTAACGTTACTAGTTTGATGTTTAATTATATCAATGTGATATTTATTAGGATTAAATAGTTACCAATTAATTTTCTATTAGTTTAGTGTGCAATAGTTATTGATTATACACATCATAGTGTTGTAAGTTATCATTTTATTAATATATTATTATTTGAAATAAACTTAGTGATCATTTTTTCTTTAGTTGATTATCATTTAACTATTTATAAAGTGTTACCATTGAAAATGATCCCAATTTTCATTTACATTAAATTATTGTCATTTAACTCTAATTAAAACAAGTTTTTATCATTCAAATTAGTCTTAGAAACCACTCTCATTTAATTCTTATTATTAAACCTAGATATCAAGTGGTTTCCATTTGAAATAATCTTGGTTATTGTTTCTCGATAAGGTATTATCATTTGACAATATAGGGTATCATTTTTTTTAATTTACATTAGACACCAATGTATTATCTGATACTAAAGTTCTTAGAATTCTTGACTAATTAGATATTATTTTCAATGCATCTTTAGACATTGGAAAAGTTTAAGATAGAAATGTTTAAATTCAAATAAGTCTTAGTAATGTTAATCAATGAATGAAAATTATTACTATTAATTTTTCTTAAGATCCAAAGAGGATCATTTGATTAAGTGGTTGGTATAGGAAATATTATATTTTACTAATAAGTATGAATTTTACATATATCTTCAGTGGAGAGTAGGATTTCATTAGTCTTTTCAAAGTATATTAATTTCAATAGAGTAGTTATAGTAGGTATAATTTCTTTTCTAATTATGTATATGTATCTTTCTTTTTTAATTGAATTAGTTTATCATTAGTTATGATAAGGATTATATTCTTGTGAGGAAAGTGATATTGAATCAATTGAGTTAAAAATACATTGTTGAAAACTGGACCCTAAAAAGGGTTGTGTACCCACTCACACAGTTACATGAAACATAGTTTAGAAACCATAACTACATATAATATTCCTTGATCCTATTTGGAAGTGGTGTATGCACACAATCCAATGAATGATGAAGGTTCATAGTATGTAGGATTTTAGGTGTGAGGCTAAGGGTTTTTCAATGATTTTCATTCCAACCTATTCATAAATGAAGAATATTATTCCCTCAAATCAACACTTCAATGAGTCATTTGATTTACCACTTAAAAGTAAACCTTTTGAAGTGAATTTGAGTTCAAATAAATTCATTATTCACTCAAAAGGAATCTTGGATGGATTTTCTTAACTCCTCGAGGCTTTAGGATGAATTATGAGGCATGACTCAAGCTATTTATTTATATATTTGCATAATTCTATTAGATAGTGATCTCAGTGCACTTGTAGTAGGGAAGTGTAGTGTATAGAGAGTGACTTAGGACCTAGATGGTCCCAATGAGTCTAAGACTTTGGTCAAAGCATATGCGTATCCTTTATGGGTAGATTCCTATCCCACTTGGATGGATGTGCATGTCTCAGATAGATAGATGAAACCCTATCTCGTATGGATAGATTTCTAACTTGTATGGTTGGATTCTTGTCTCATATGGATAGATGCTTGAATATGTTGATGGATGAAACACTAAATAAATTTGCTTAAAATTTAATAATAAAAATAATTGGTGGTATTTTTGGTTATTAAAATTGGATTATTACAACTCCTCATGTTGAAAATTGAGGCCTCTAAAATTACATAGGATATATATAACCCTAACTAAAAATTTAAAAGAAATCCTAAAATATACTCTTCTCTTTGAAAATGGTGATGGATAAAAATAAAATTCTTAGTAGGTAGCTCTAGATGAATTCTAATGATTTTGCAGCATTTTCTTTGATCTTGTCTAACCCTCTAAAAATCTTGAAAAATCTACTTTGATAGTTTTAGTCCCTTTGACAAGCACACACTTCTACTTTATACAGGCACCAATACACTATATAACAAACTTTAAACTTGCACCTTTGATTTCCTTTATATAGGTGTGTAGTTCATCACTGGGTACACACTTAATAACATAATTTTGAATTTTGAAAAATCATTTTGGTGAGGTGCACACCTACATCTCTAAGTGCACCTCTACATTGTGATTTTTTAAATGTCTATTTTTTCCTTTATATAGTAGCACCCTTACCCTTAGGCATACACCTATACATTAAGCATTGAATTTTTAAGATGAACTTGTGTCCTTTATGACATGTGTCTTCTAGATAAAATTTAGGCTTGACAATTGATGATAAATTTTGACAAAAAATACTCTCTTTACATATAGACATGTGTCTACCTCTACACACACCTGATAATGGATTTGCAAACCAATCCTTCTTTTCCTTTATGAGGTGTGCTCTTAATCTCAGGCATGAACTTGTACGCTAGAATGTAATCATGACTTAATTTAATTAAGATGAATATGTCCATATTTTAGCCTCCTTTTAAAGTGTAAATTTTATTGTCTAACTGAGATGCACCTCTACATTTCCTCATGCACTTATGAACCATGGCTACTATGTACAAGAACACTCTTGATCTTTGACATGTGTGTGACAATTATTATTATTTTTAAATTTCACAATCATTCAATGTGGCATGCATTACTATTGAGCATGCACATACATATTAAATTTCATCTTTTCCCTAGTTCCTTAAAGTTAGGAGTGTACCTCCTCATGCCCAAGTTTGAATATTATGATCTTTATTGTAAGGTGTAGTCCAGTTCTTCCACATGTGCCTATGTATTAACATCAAAACTTTTAGAATTTAAGAACTTGCAATGTGGTGTGTATGTGTCCTAGCCATGAACTTATATATGGGAACATTCTTTTGGCTTTAAAATATATTTTTGTATAGGTGTTCATCCATATCTAAGCATGTGTTTGAATAATGATGTTTTGGTCTTTTAAATCTTAAACTAGGTGCTTTTCACTTTCACTTCATATTATTTTTGAAGTGTGACCTACATAGGGGAGAGGGCCCAAAGTAGGGCAAGAGCCTGTACTAGTGACGGAAGTAGTCCCACATGGGCCTCACACTAGACCGCCTTATTATGCAATTGTAAAACAATTTTCACTCACAAAGTCAACAAGGGTACTTGAATCACGGTACCGCCAAAATTGTATTATAATCAGTTTATATTTATCCTGAACACAAATAATTAATCACAATATTACATGTTAGAATATTCAAACCACATCTGACACCACAAACATACAATCCATATTGATTCTTACTAGCTCGTAGCTTTACAACTTCCACCCAGAATATAAAATTAGTATAACCCACGCTCCCCTATAATATCACCACTTGCATTAGATCATGACCACTATTTTAAGACAAGTGCCATGAGGAGAACAACTATGAGCCAAGAATTTCCCATCACCAAATCCAATCGAACCCACCCCCTATCCCACTGTGCCATCAATACAACACTGAAAGGAAAATAAATGATTCATAATTGTCCCATCGGTCAAATCCATTCACATGCCAACTGGTTCAATCTCCTCTTTTTCCACCTGCAACCACCAAAATAATGACAGTAAGGCCACCAAAATTTCCTAGCCAACAAACAAACATTACACGCCATAAATACATACAAACTATGCAATTGAAGGAACCCAAACATATTTTCAAATTTGAAAATGGAGGACCGAAATTAAATACTCCATACCAAACAACATTGAACATATAAAGAGATTTTCAAATTCAAAATTGCGTTTCCATTTACCATGTCTTACTTTCATATTCAGTGCTACATTTTCTTAGAGGTAGATGAACAAAGAGGGGAAGAAGAAGCAGCACCAACAACACGCTATCATCATTCAGGTTCTCTACAAAAACATGTTGTTTATTCCTATGAATGCCAATCTCAAAATTCTTGTTTATGCCTATGAATTCCAATCTGTTCAATGTTATGCAAATGATTTTCACCATATAGTAAATACCTTTGCTTTTTCATATAAACTCTTTATGTCCCAACAGCAATATGTTGTATGTGATGTTAATGTTTCTCAAAAAACCTATAACTCAACATCTGGGGTTTCAACTTACACTATTTGTGAATTTCCAAGAAGTTTTGTTCATTTTTTGGGTTCTTTTTACGTTCTCTATGCCTCCCAATATAGATCTATTTTATTCACTATAAAAAATTTGTGACCCACAAACCTATAACTCAATATCTGGGGTTTTAACTTACACTATTTATGTATGTCCAGTCATTTAAGTTTGTTTGTTGGATTTTTCTTATGCTCAATATGCTTGCCAATATAGATCATTTCTATGAACCATAACTATTTTTAAGCACCAGTCTGTAACAATTATATCTGGGGTTTCAACTTTCTCTATTTATGAATGTCAAGTAATTTCATTTCAATTCCTGGGTATTTGTTATGTTCTATATGCCTGGGTATATAAATTAGTTATTTGCACTATAAATGTTTCTCACCCACTACCCTCTGACTCAATATTCGAGGTTTCAACTTACACTATATATGGATTTCAATGCATTTCAGTTCCTTACAATGTGATTTTTAAACCCTATGTGATTGTTGCACAAGGCCGGGTCACTTTTTTGAATGGAAATGTCATTGTTGCAACATACTATTTCTAACTCACTATTTGGGGTTTCAACTTATACTATTTATGAATGTTCATGAATGTTCAATTTCAATGTTTTCATATATTATCTATATGTTTGGGAATTCCAATATGTTCTATGTTGTCTAAATGTTGATGAATGACAATGAATCTTAGTTATCTACATTGTTAATTTTGATCGACTGTATAGTATAAGATCAACTCCTTTCATTCCAATCAAAAATGTTTTAAACATGTGAAATTCAAACAAAGTAGTATGATCACATAAAACTTCAGCAGTTACCAAATTTACCATTATAATAAAAATTATCAACTAACACAATAAAGATAAAAAAAATTCATGCATCACTTTGACTTTAAGGGTGTTCAATGGTGGTTCTTATCATTGTTTGAAATATGTCTAAATAATGTGTGTAGGTTCAATATAAATTTGATATGAGGTCCATGCCAATGAAGAAGAGATCCACAACAAGGTGTCCTACATGTAAAAGAGGGGTTACATTCCCCCTGAAGAAGAACAAAATGTAGAAGTGGAGATAGTTGTGGTAGTTACTGCTCCATCAGGAAAGTAGACACCAAAATCACGACATTGGGAATTGACAATGAATGAAATAGTAAATCATCAAACAAATGGCATGGTGGACAGCCAACATGAGGAACATAACAATGACCTAAATCTTCCCTCAGCCCCTACCCCATTATCTTGGTTGGCAGATGGATCTATGAAAATGAGGAATGGCAGTCTAAGTCTTCCATGACCCCCTGCTCAACTGTCTTGGTTGGTAAAGGGAACTACTGATGTGGGTAATGATGGTTTAATTCTTCTCTCGGCCCCTACCCAACCATCTTGGTTGGTGGATGGAGCCAAAAAATTGGGTATTGTCTTATAGTGGGAAGAGCAAGGAACTTATTCATTTCCTTCTCCACTTTCCATATTTTCCATACCACAATTGCTAGATTACCATGAAATTTTGAGAAAGGAAATAGAGCAAGAGGAAGATAGAGCTAAAAAGAAACAAGATAGGAAGGAGAGAGAGAGAAAAAGAAGGAGAAACAGATAGTTCAAAGGATGCAAGATAGGAAGGAAAGAGAGCAAAAGAGGGACCAAGATTGAGTTCAAAATAAACAAGATAATAAGGAAAGGTAGCAGAAGATGGAGCAACTGAGGGTTCAAAAGAAACAAGATAGAAAGGAAAGAGAAATCAACTGGGCCCATAGGTCATTGTAGCGAGAAAGACATATAAGTAGTCATACAAACCCATTAACACACAACCATGCCTTGTTTTAGGATATAATGAACATATACATCCCTCTATTTGCATTTGTTGATGTCAATTCGAGTGTCATCCCAAATGTAGGTTGCACTCCACTCTCTATTGCAAATAGTTGTTCAACACTATTGCATGCAATTTGCACTTAATTTACAAATGCAAATGCAAATCATGTAAGTACAACTTATAATTCAAAAGCAGGAGTTGAGAACACATCTCCAAATTTTTATCTTGGCATGCTTGATTGATGTTGGGAGGGACCATCCCTACAACTATATGAATGATTGGCTACTTTTTTGTTGTGTATTTCGGGCTGCAATATATAGTTCAATTTTTGGTTGTTTAATTTTTTTGTTGGGGACTATAATACCCTGATATTAAGCACATAAATTTTCCAACCACATCACCTTACCACTTGTGCATTGGGCCCAATATTCTTATTTTGAAAAAATTGAGCACCCTGCCACCTGTCAAGCACCATTTACTTTGACATGTCCAAAATGGGCCATTGTGCCCTCCACTCCAAAGTGGAGCCCATTCATCTCCTTAATTAGAGAACACATCTACGTACAATAGATTGAATGGTTGCATGTCCATAATAGCCTCGCCACCCTAAATGAATAGTTTAGAGCATTAATCGCTTGTTGCCTCCTTTGTTACCTCCACTGACCAACTTGCCTTACGCATCTCTTCGTATTTACTCAGACTGTCAGGAAAGTAAATTAGAGATCAAGGTTCATTAAATTCTCCAAATTCTCGCATATCCCTCTCACTCTCATTCCTTTTGTTTGCAAACATTCTCGACTATTCATTTGGTTACGCAGCCATACTAGTTCAACTATGCATTGGAGAGGCTTCTTTTTCACCAAATCATTTTTAGTATTCAACCATGTTGCATACAATGATAATTTTTAAAGTATAATGATACATAGTTTAATACTTAAATGCTCTTCTGAAAAAGAAGTCTCTTCAATGCTATAACCTCCAATGTCGGTTCTATGATAAGTAAATGTTGTTTTCAACATTATGCACATTCCTACATTATGTATTTGATATCAAATGGAACTATTTATTGGTTTTCTAAATGGATATGTTTATGGGCCTACTTAGCAATATGATGTCCATGTTGGTAGTGTAGTGTAATTTCTTGTTAATGTAAGTCTGATTAATTATATTGAAACTTTGTTTATGGTGATTGCTTGATTGGGCTGAAATGTACAACATAGTTCTCATAACTATTGCATGTATACAACATTTGCATTAACAACCACTAAAAATATCACTTCAATCTTCATATATTCATGTACACAGCACTAGCAACATCATTTACATGATATAAAAAAATTTAAGTGCAACAACCTCTTCTATATAATATAATGGATTTGGTGATGGGACAGTCTTGGCTCTTTGTTGTTCTCATGCCATTGGATGTATGAAAATATTGGCGGTGATGTAATGCAAGTGGTGATATTATTGGGGAGTGTTGGTTATACTAATTTTATATTTTGGGTGCATGTTTTAATGCTACGGGCCATTAACAAGCAATGTGGATTGTATGTTTGTGGTATTAGATGTGCATTGAATATTCTTTGACATGTAAGACTGTGAATAACTATTTGTGTATGGGGCAAATATAAACCAATTATAATACAATTTTGGTAGTATAGTGATTCAAGTACACTTATTGGATTTAGAGTTTGGGGTATCACATGGGCTTTCAATTGTGATGTAATCTTGTTTGATATCCCCTTATTATTCAGTTATTCATTGCACAATAATGCAACTTGCAATTTATTGTTTATATTTCATTGTCACTACAAAATATGGAAAGGGTTTCACTGGTTCTCTTTTCGATGGTTTTCTGCCATGCACTTGTATTCTTCTATTCTTCATTGCACAATCATTCATTGTGTAGATACATATATATGTATGTACGTAGATTACTACATGTACATACATAGTGTATTTCCATATGTATGTGCATGCACTAATCTATGTGCATACATACCTACATTCATAAATATATGTGTGCACAATAACTTTGTAGTCTAATTTCAAAGGTTTCATGCCATGCACTTGTATTATTGTATTCTTCAGTGCACAACCATTCATTGTGCGGACCTTTATTTCACAAATATTTAGTGCACATATGTATATCTATATGTACGTATGTTTTTACATACATATGCATCAGCATATGTATTTACATATGTATGTGGAGACATATGTTCATGTTGCATATAAATGTATTTGCATACTTTCGTACATATATGTATATACATATGTATACATATGTACATATACATATATGTATAATTATGCATAAACATAAAAGTACATATATGCATCTACATATATATGCATATACATATTAAAAGCATAGGTGGCATGGTCATGTGGTAGGCAATTCAATGAGGAAAAATTTTGGCTAACCATGGGAGGAAAGAAACATAAGAAATTAAACCCATTAAAGTCAGAGTGATGCTAGAAAGAAGCATATTTTCCTTGAAAAAGTGTGTGTTTAAGAACACAAAATTTGGAAGTGTCATAAACACCCTAGACGCCATACACTTCATCAAGCACATTCTGGATGCACCAAGAAAGCCACAAAATTCCTTCAAACTATAGAAAACCAAAAAATCTGATCAAAATCAGCAAGACAAAAAAAAAAATCACCTTAGGGAAGACAACACACCCATTACAAATCAAATAAATAGTACGAAAAAACAATTACTATCATGAGACAATGGTAGAGCCTTGGTGAGGTTAGAAACCTCACTTGTATAGTATGGATTTTCCCGATCATGTGTCTTGTTGCACTCACCTATATCCTGCTTGCTACAAGAACAAATGAAGTAAGTGATCAATCAATACACAAATAATCTTACACAAAGAATATTACACAAATGTAGATAGTGTTTAGCTTAATACACAAATAATATTACAAAATTTTATACTTTTCAATTGCAACTCACCATCAATGAAGCTTGGAAGGAACAATGGGTTGAGTTGAACATGTATTTCTTTGCACGTCGATGAAGCAGAGTGAACAAGAGACAAAATGACAAGGTGTTAGCCGAATATATCATAATCTCTATGATATATAGACATACATATATACATATATATGTATATATTTATGTATACATATGCATACATACATATATACATATATATACATACATATATATACATACATATATATATACATACATACATAGATACATACATACATATATATGCATACACACATATATACATACATACATACATACATATATATATGTGTGTATATATATATGCATACATATATATATGTATATATATGTATGTATATATATATATGTATATATATGTATGTATATATATGTATATATATGTATATATTGCTTCAACAATTCTAGCAATTCTATATTCTTGGTAAGAAAAATGATGCATGTAAGCAATTGTATAGAGTTGTGGCTATTGTTGCATTTAGTAATTAATTAGGGAGACTTGATTTTATGAACACTCCTCTGATGGAAACCTATGTTGCATTGGTCCACAATTCCATTTGAATTGTGAAGTGTTGCATAGGGAGCCATCGGAAGCCTTCACAAAACCAAGTCCCCTAAGTTATTCAAATACATATAGAGATAGACAATGTGAAATGGATGTGCACTAAATAATAGCGTACATAAAAATAGCAATAACTGTTTGATGAACACATGATTATACAACAGATTATAAAACAATTTTTACCCACAAAGTCAACAAGGGTACTCGAATCACTGTACCACCAAAATTTTATTATAATCGATTTATATTTGTCCCAAACACAAATAGTTATTTGCAATCTTACATGCCATAGAATATTCAAAGCACATATGATACCACAAACATACAAGCCGTATTGATTGTTAATGTCTTGTAGCATTAAAACATGCATACATACATATATATACATATATGCATATATTGCATACATATATATATATATGCATATATGCATACATATATATGCATATATGCATACATATATATGCATATATGCATACAATATGCAATACATACATGCATACATACAAGCATACATATATGTATATATATATGCATACATATATATATACATATATTGCATACATATATGCATACACATATGCATACATATATGTATACATATATATATACACACATTGCTTGTTAATGGCTCATAGCATTAAAACATGCAACCAAAATATAAAATTTGACGTATAACCCACACTCCCCTATAATTTCACCACTTGCATTACATCACCACCAATATTTTCATACATACAATGGCACGAGAACAACAAAGAGCCAAGACTATCCCACCACCAAATCCAATCGAACCCACCCCCTATCCCACTTTGCATAGCATACAACAGATTGGCATTCAAAAGCCTAAAGAATTAATAAAAAAGTGATTTTTTTCTTTTGTGATGGAGAGTGTAACACTACTGCTTCTTATGGTCTTGCATCCACCCCGCATTAAAAGTAGTTCAAGAATATCCCTTGGTTATGCATTGTTCCTTCCATTTGTTAGACTCTCCATCTAAAAGAACTTCACTTTTTTGTTTGGGGAGTTGAATGTATGTAGTTCCATGTAGATATGAATATGGAAGTGAGACGTGGTAAATGAAAATTGGAAAAGATTGAGAAATTCATTTTTGATGGAGAGTATAATGAATGGAAGGTACGATGCATTTTTTATGGAGATTGTAATGTTGTTGTTTCTTATGGTCTTGTGTCCACCCTGCATTAGAAGTAGTCCCAGCATATCCCTTGGTTATGCATCGTTCCTTCCATTCTTTAGACTCTCCATCTAAAAGAACAACTTCCCTTTTTTGTTTGTGGAGTTGAATGTCTGCAGTTCCATGTAGATATGAATATGGAAGTGAGACGTGGTAAATGGAATTTGGAACAGATTGAGAAACACATTTTTGAATTTGTAAATCTCTTTATATGTTCAATACTGGTTTGGTATGGATTATTTAATTTGTGTCCTCCTTTTTCAAATTTGAAATCTTGTTTCGTAACTGTTCAATTGTAGAGATTGTATGTATTCATGGCGTGCAATCCTTGTTTTCTTCTTAGGTGATTATGGTGGCCTTAACACATTGATTTTCCATGAGCGTTGTGTTGTTGGGAAAGTGGTTGATGGGAAAGTGGGACATATACATGTATATATATACATATATGTACACATATGTATATACATATATGCATACATATATATATGTAATTTTTCATTGCCTTTAATATTTGGTTGTTATGCACAAACTTTAACTATGCAATTTTCCTTAAATACTTATTTGTTATACCCAAATATGACAATGGGTTAAGTTGTTTTCATTTCCATGTTTTGTAGTAACAATGAAATAAAACAAACATTTCATAGACAAAACTATTGTGCATGGAAGAACACAATAATACAATTGCATGGCAAAATATCTTAGAAATGAAAAATAGTGATATCATACTCATATTTCATAGTAACAAACACACACACACATATATATATATATACATAAACAATTACACACACACACACACACATATATATACAGTTACATATATATAAGAACATATATATATATATATATATAATTACATATAAAACAAGAAAACCCATTTTCATATTTTGAAATAACAAAAAAATATCAAAGACAATTTGCAAAGTTAAAGTTTGTGCAATGTCGAACACATGAATACAAGTGCATGACAAAAAACCTTGTAATTGTGAACCAGTAAAACACTTTCCATGTTTGGTAGTAACAATGAAATTAAAAAAATCATGGAAGAATATGTTCGAAATGACAACCAGTGCTACCATTTTCACATTTTGGAATGACTTGAGATTATTGTAAGAAAATTGCAAAGTTAAAGTTTCTGGAATGACGAAAACACAAATACAAAACCAGACAAACCCTTTCCATATTTCGTCTAAGAAGTATAATAGTAATCAAAAGCCATTTAAAGCAGTCAAACCCACTTCATATTTCGTATAAGGAAGAAAATATGAAAAGCACAATGCAGAGTAATGTCATGAAAATAAAAAAGCATGGCAGAAATTTTTTGAAATGACAACCAGTGCTACCATTTTCATATTTTGAAATGACATGAGATTATTTTAAGAAAATTGCAGAGTTAAAGTTTGTGCAATGAGGAACACATGAATGCAGGTGCATGACAACCCTCGAAATGATAAACATTATAACCCTATGAATAATAAAATTGGTGTAACCATTTCCGTATTTTGGAATAACAAAGAAATTTAAAAAAAGAAATTGTAGAGTTAAATTTGTGGAATTACAAACACATGAATACAAAACCAGTCAAGCCCTTTCCATATTTTGTCGAAGAAGTCTAATAGTAATGAAAAACCATTTAAACCAGTAAAACCCATTTCATATTTCGTGTAAGGAAGAAAATATGAAAAGCACAATGTAGAGTAAACATTGTGCAATGAAGAACGGAAGAGTAGGAGTGCATGGACGAGTATAGAGGAAAAGAAAACCAGTGAAACCCTCCCCACATTTCATTTTATGCATATTGGTGAAAGAAAAAATTTCACAAAGAGATTATTTGAAAAAACTAAGTGCATGGCATAATATCATCATATTCATAGAGACTGGTACAGGCTGAGTGAGGTTAGAAACCTCACCTAAAAGAGAAAGGGATCTCTCGAGAGTTCATAATCAAACGAGGAAGCGTGAAGAGCCAAATAATGAAACATGGAAATAAAAACCAATTTCAGTGCCAAAACAAACGAACAGTCGAGAATGTTTGCAAACAAAAGGAATGAGAGTGAGCGCGATATGCGAGAATGTGGAGCATTGAATGAACCTTGATCTCTGAATTACGCACATGACAACCTGAGTAAATGCGAAGGGACGCATAAGGCAAGTTGGTCAATGGAGGCAACGAGCGATTAATGCTCTAAACTGATCATTTAGGGTGGCAAGGTTGTCGTGGACATGCGGGCATCTGATCGATTGTACATAGATGTCTTTGTTGATTAATATTATCGATGGGCTCCACTTTCGGGTGGAGGGGAAAATCGACCCATTTTGGGCATGTCAAAGTAAATGGTGCTTGATAGGTGGCGGGGTGATCATTTTAAAAATATATACCTGATGCACAAGTGGCAAGGTGATGTGGTAGGAAAATTTTTAAATTTTTTGGTCCATGTGGACCTCCAAAGTTGACCCGCCCTACTATGGGCCTCTCCCCTATAATAGCCTATGTCCCATCTAGAAGGTGGATAATATTTGGCATAGTTGAGCTATACTTCAATTCGATTTAGACCTTTACACCTTGTTATTTGTTGGTCAAAGATGGTTCAATAAGAAAATTAAGCATCGAACAGCTTCGTTTAGCCACTACTATATACGGTCATCAAATCTCCTTTTTTGTTTGCACCCTCTATTGGATTGACTTGTTACTTGTAGACCCTTTATTTCTTTGTATGTTCTTTTGATATAACTTAGGGTTGAATGATTGGTGTCAGTTATGACTTGGACCTATTGAAGATGGCACATAGATAATAATAGATGACATGGGTATTCCTGAATTGGTTGGCCAAGTGGACTAAGGATAATGTGGCATCGACCAAACACATGATATTTACCAAAAATATACCATGCATATGTGTCATATTATCATTCGTCAGTGGATTTACTATGGTCAGCAAGCAAGACCCATTCACTTTTAAATTAGTCGATGTGCACTAGCCTTCGAGTTACCAACCCTCATAGTGCTAGCCATCGATCAAACACAACTTGCTCGACATTTAAACAAATAGAGCATGATGATGTGGGTAGAGAATTTTGACAGTTTAATTCAATGAAAGATGACATTCAAATAAGTGTGAAGGTATGATGAGAAACTCTGCCCCTATACTCACTATCAAAAATGGAGAAGGTATCAATATTTGAATGGGGAGAAGGAAGGTAAATTTCCCTATAGTCCTACTTTTTTTAATTATATTACTTACATCATGCAAGAGATGAACAAGACCTATCTATATAGATAAGGGTTTGATGACCCTGCAAATAGTATTTTCATGAGATACCAAAAAATTTCACTCCCTAAGAACACTCGCTAACTTTAAATCTACGCTTGGCTTTCCTCCATTTGATAAAATATTAAGAATATTTTATTTTTAATGCTTCTTTCAATTTCGTTGTTTGGAAAATCTGTTGTTCCTCATGGTTAAACTTGTGGGAACTCTGAGGGGGAGAGTCCTGGTGATTATCCCCATAGCCACCACCATGACCTCTACTGTGACCTCAGCCTCGACCCCCACCTCTAGGCATAATCCTACACAGACACCACCAGTAACAAGTTCAGGGTATTAGATGAGGTAAAAAGGGAAAACGTAAACTTCAAAATCTATACATCTAATACAACTTAATGGGCTCTTGTATATACCCAGAGTAACCAGTGTTTGAACTTAGGCTCTAATACCATGTGCAATACCCCACCACAGGACCCTAGAGGACAACACACAACTACACATAAAAATAGTACAATTTTTTTTGAAGTGCATTAAACACACTATTGCAAATGGAATACTTAACACTGATCAAATCCAAGTCCTCTAAGATCTATGACTACGCTAATAGGATCCCATAAACTAGATTAACAAGAGTTAAAATTCATAACTTTAAGTCAAGCCAACGAGCATTATAAACTATCCATAGCATAACAATTGTAATGAATAATAGACCATATATTTAGCTATCATAAGCAATAGTCAATATGATTCTAACATTGAATTTACAAGAGTATGTAGCAAGAATGATAACCATATCCAAATTTACATAAGTCTAATAATGCCAACACGAACCACCTTCAAGTACCATAATGTATTAAGTATCACCTCAAGATAAGATATCCTAAGTAGTGACTTCTCGAGATAACAAAACCCCAAGAAGTCACTCCTCAAGATATCAAATCTTGAGTACTTCTCGTTATCCAAGATGCCCTCAGCGTGCACTGGCCATAGTAGTCTCTTGAATAGAAACATATATCTCAACTTTCTAATATCAAAGTAACATCATTAATCATAATGAATCCTCTATAGAAACCATTCAATTCAATATCATTTACTTGATCAAATACAATATAAGTTCTATAATAAGTTACAATGTTGCAATATTACATTGAGAATAGCAGTCTCTCCTTGAACACAAGAAGAGAGTCCATAAAATGTATGATACATGATACATCAAATTATGTTATAATATGAGTACAAGAGTAATGATCCACATGATCTAGTACAATGCAAAGGTCTTCAATCTAGGAGAATTCATCACAATCACGAACAAGAAGAGGGAACCCAATGGAGAACAATGCACTTTCCACCCAACCATGTGGAACCCAAAAGTCCACCCCCCATGCTAGGAGATAGCAAAGGGTCCCACCAACACAATTAGGCAAGGACAAAAGACAACACAAGGTTGACAAGACATCAATGTATAAGTAGAGATCAACATTAATCAACAATGACATTACTTCCAGAGGTACACAACATCAAGGGAATCAAGAGTCAAGGGAACACAAGATTGTTGTAGGAGGAGTGTCATCTCATAGTTTACATGTGTTACCTAGGAAGATCTTCCTAGGCCCTGAATCCCATCTTGGATTACCCTGGCAGCCTCTACCAATCTTCGGCCCCTCATGCAACCCTATGTGGAAATCAACATACCCCTCATGAGGACAAGGTAGATGATTTTTCCATTCCAAGCCTTCTCGACTCATATCAAGCCTATACGAGTGCATGGGTCATGAGTGAGGCATTAAATTATCTTGTTTAGTGTGTAATACTACCCAACCTCTAGTATCAAGGAATTCAAAAGAAATAATATTCCCTCGTAAGTGCAAGTTTTCAGAATTCTTCATCAAAAAGAGTACTCCCTTCTTGAAGGAAAGTTTTCAGATTCTTTCCCTACACATTTGTTTCAAAATAAAAATTATGCTAGGGTTCCTTGATGAAGAATATAGTTTTCTGAAAAATAAGGGATTTTCAATGAGGGATTCATCAGTCATCGAATATACCTTTTGAAAATCAGAGCAGTATGATATCCCCCCTTAGGATGGTGCACGTTGATCACAAAGGAATGTGACATCTTAAGGGGAGAGAAGAAAGTGATGTTGTGGCATGTGATACATGACAGGATGTAATCATGGAAATTTTTTCACACACATGAGGGACAACACATAGGCACCACAATATCACAAATCAAGTAAAGAACAAATAAATATTGAAAGGAAACATAAGCAAAGATGAAGAAATAAAGAGATAGGGGGATCTGATATTTTGGGGTCAGAACTGCTCATAGATATAGATAGATAGATATAATATAGTAATATATATGAACTTTCATCAATCCCCTATTATATCAAATCATGAAGAAGGATACATGAAATCAAAATAAAAATAAAAAATTGGGTCAACATGGAAGGGAAGCCTAAATGCCCCCAACACTTTGCATCATTCCCAATTGTCAAAAATCAAGGCACAACAAATAGAAGAATGATGTAACAAATAGAAGAAGTTTACGACACAAAACACTCCTATATCCAAGCACCTACAAGGGTGACAAGGGTCCTCTAGGAACACATAAAATAAGCACGAGGGAAACACAACACACACATAAATCTAATCTACAAATAAAGAAGAGGTGCTCTCCTAGTCCTCATCAACTAGCAGGTTGTCATTCTCCCAATCTTGGTCATTATAGGGAAAGGGTGAATGAGCCTACAAGGGTGGGATATCAAGGAGAGTTCCCTTCAACTCTTCTATGACAAGAGTTAAGGAATAGGGCCCCTTGAGGTCTTCTTCACTCAATTAATGTGAGGTAGATGTCATTGATTTTGCAAAAAATTCCAACATATCTAAGACATCAGCCACTGAGTTGAGCATGCACTTTATTGGAGTGCCATGTGTCAATTGGGTGGGTGAAGGAGGCACTCAAGATCCACTACTGACCTCATCAAAAGAATCAAGGGAAATGGAAAAATCAAGGGACATTGTGTAGCCTCTATCACTAAGATGGCACAAGACAAAGTAGAACTATCTTTTGAAGAATTTGATCCCTTCTTTTGATCCCCATTAGAAGTAGGTTCACCCTCCAACTTGTGCTTCATCGGAGTATATAGAACCCCCACAGAAGAAGTGGAAGGTGAGGAAGAAAATTATAGAGTCACAGTAGATACCACCAATGTGTTTGGAAAATCCATAAACTTAGGAAAAGGTGAGATGTCCAAAAGGGACATCAAGAGAGCAGGTTGAACCAAGGGAGCGATGAACACTTGCATCCTTTTAGGGTGAGGGTCACCCATGCTTGTGAGCATAGCCAGAAGCAAGATTGAGGTGACCGGAACCAAAGTAGAAGGAGAAAAAGAGGACACAGTAGGAGACACCAAAACTGGAGTTGTCGGTTCCCCTTCTGCCTTTTGCAATGTAGCTTGCTTAGCAACCAGAGCCTTCCTCTAATGCTTGAGTTCACATGCAAGGTGGTTTCTTGAGCTTTCAGATCTCAAAGTTGCAACTTGAGAAGGAGCAAAAAGCTCTTATTCTGCCATGGGAGTGTCCATCACAACCATTGTCTATGGAGGGAGTGACTCCTAGACAAAAACAAGAAGAAGAGATGCAGGAACAAAGGCAACAACTAGTGTAGAATTAGAATCAAGTGCCTCGATGGTAAGCCTATTCTCATTCACCATCCTATGAGTAGGAGCAATAAGAGGCCATGGAGGCTGAGACACAGAGGCGACTCCACAAGGACCCTTCACCTTAACATATACGATCGGTTGAGATACCATGGGCAAGACACGAAGGTTGAACACCTGATGCTTGGCCTTCCACCGAGTAGGCACCATCGAACTCCCCATGAGATGCATGGAGGTGAAAGTCAAAGGCACTCTAGCAGCGCAAGAGGCAAAAGCAAATAGAATAACAATGAAGAGGAAGGCTCCTAGGCACTAGAAAACTTCCCCTTCCCCTTCTACTGTTGCACTATCATAAAAGCCTTAATCGAAATAGCACAAGGGGAAGGAGGATAGGTCACTTTTAGTGCTATGCTCCCATTATTGTATTTTACGTAAGTGCAATACAATAGGTTCATCCTTGGAGGAAGTGGACCAATTGATGAGCCTAATTTTTGGTCCGACTTTGGGTAGAATCTATAGTTTATTTGCTAAGGTTAACATGGAATTTGATCTTAAATGTTGATATTTTCAAAGAGTTTCCCTCAAACCATGGAAATTGGGTTTAATTCTATTTCTGTTAGTTTTAATGACATTAGCCTATTATGTGGACCATATATATTAATTTTTCATGTGGTTAATGAATTTTCTTTAAGGTGGTTATAGATGTGCAATTATTATGTGTACTAACATTGCCATGCAGGCATACTTGAGGATACTAATTTGAGAAATGCAGCCGCCAGCTCGTCATGCAGAGGAATTGCTCGAAGGTCAACTGAAGGATGATGGCAGGAGATTCCCCATGTCAGCCACATGTAACCACCTTGTATTGGTCTTTCATGATGATTGATCAAATGTGGTGTTACTGCAGTGTTGAGTCTGCATTTGGACGTGCATGTCTGACCGAATTCCCTACATGTGTAATCGCCATCCTATTCATTTCTTTGTTTTCCCTAAATGACATCCTCTCAGCTAGCGGAAGTTAGCTGCCTTGTTTAGTTGATAGTATAAATAAGGTTCAAACCTTGCTTCTTGGGGGTGGATTGTTGAGTTATTGACATTGTACGACTTGATAATTTCTAGACATACTACTCTTTTGTACTTGCATTTTCCAATAATAAAATGAGATTCTGAGTTGAGAATTTGAGTTTATATTATTTTATAGGATACTCATCCAAGGGGGGACACTTGGTGAGTAATTCATCCTTTAGTTTAGCTAGATTAGTTACTATTTTTTTTTTTTATTACTTAGTAAAGAATCTGGCACTGACTGTTCCTGCAGCCATTAGAATTTCATTTTGTGAATGTTCTTGTAGCCAAAGTGGATAGAGTAGTTTCCTATTTTTTGCTTATATTTTCATTCTTGTCATGCATGTTCAACTTAATTTAATTTTTGAGAGATTTTCAGCATTTACTTTGTTCCTTTTCATGTAATTTACTTTCAGTATTGAATCTTTCTTAGCTATAGAATGAGGATGACTACTTTGAGTTCCTAGTGCACATACTGTGCTAGCCCAATTCAAGTTCACGTCCTTGGGTTGACAATTTAAATGCACCTTCATGATGGTTAAAATGGCTATTCAAGTTAGATGCCCAATCTCTAAATCATGGTTGTAAAGGCTTAGTTATTAAAATCATTGTAGGAGGCCGACATTTTTGGCATTGTTACTAGGGATGGTGTCAAACTAGGAAGTTCTTTGGAGTCATTCCTAGTTTTTCCTGTTGTAGTATCTCTAGAGTTGTTCTTAGTATATCCCTCATTAGAAGAGCTATGATCCACTATTCTTTCACCAATTCTTTATGTGAGTTGGTTGGTGTTGAGTTGATACCGCATGCATAGAAGAAGAAAAGATGCTTATGGGAGATTCCTTCCTAATAATCTAAAACCATTTCAGCTAGTAGAGCTTCCAAATCTGCCCAGAAATGAAGAAGAAGAACCACACCCCTTTGTTGATACATTTCTTGACTTAACTAGTTCTGAAGTTTCCCTTGAAGATAAAAATCCAATTGAAGAACCCTCTACTTTGGAAATTCATCAAGCAGGCATGGTAGATGCAAATGGAAATAGGCCTAACAGGAAGAACTAACCAGCTTTTATTTTTCCTATTGCTCACCAAAATGAAGTAGACAAGCTCAAAAATATCCTTGCTTCAATCCTTCCTAAGTTCTATGGACTTATCACAGAAGATCTTGATACATTATTGTTTGAGTTTGATATACTTTGCAGAAGTTATGACTATACCACTAATACCCACAGGCTTAAGCTATTTCCTACCACTTTGAAAGAAGTTTCATTAAGATGGTTTATGAGCCTTGGCAGAGATACTATGGAGACTTGGGAAGACATGAAGACAAAGTTCCTTCAGAAATATAAAGAGTATTGTAGGGGCAGTGATATGAGAGGAGATGACATTTTCAGAATGCAGCAAAAGGAAGATGAGAGCTTGGAGGATTTCATTTCAAGGTTTATATTATGTTTGGAGAAATCTCCCCACCATACACTCAATCAAGACTCATAGAAGCTTATTTTCTTGAGAGGAATTAATAAAAGTTGCACTAATGCCTTGGACCTGATGGCAGGAGGAGATATCACTCAAGTTCCTTGGGATGATATCAAGAAGATATGCCAGAATTATTCTAGGGCAGCTTCAAAGAAAGGGAGATCTTACCAATCCTCTATGGGTAAGTCATCCACCAGTGGAATTTCAAGGATGGAAATTACTCATTTGCTGGAAAATTTTAAGCATTATATCATAAAAAATCTAGCTACTCAATTGGATACACTTCAGGCGAAGAAGAAACACGAGGAGGTAGAGGCAATGTTGACAAAATATTGTCCTCATTGCATAAAAAATAAGAAGGACTGTAGATGTAAGATGATAGCTAACATTGACAGCAAGCAGGTTCCACCTAAGTTCAAACCAATTCAAACTTAGGAAGATTAAGTCTACTTTGTTGCACAGAGAAGGCCATGGGCCCCAAGACAAGGTATGCCACAAGATCCACTATCTTTAGCTAGGCCATATTTTAATTCTTATTCATCTGGTAGCCAATGGAAACCCCCATGTCCATCCAACTATGGAGGATATCCACCGCAATCTTGGGGTAACCCTCCAAATTCTTGGCCCAATTATCAAAATTCTTGACCTCAGTGGCAGTAACCTCAAGGAAATTGGTAGTAGTTTCAAGGACCTTGGCAGCCACCTCCAGGAAACTGGCAACAACCATCTCAATGGAGGGGTGGACAATAATGGCCAAATTAGACAACTAGTTACATGCAACCACCTTCTCAAACCTAGAAACCTACTATAATGCCTCCCCCTACTAATCCAAGTTCAAATGTACCCAAACCTACTCAACTACCAGCCTGTTGATGGCCAAATTTACACAACAACATTTAAACAGAATATCCCTACTCTATTTCTCCTGAAAAGGATAACTAATCTAAAATCACCTATCTTCCAAGGTCTCTGTAGTTGGTTCTCAACTGTGTTGTTTTTCTGAGTGGTCAATGAGGTTGTAATGTTCAAGGGGCTTGTTGGTTATTGAGCTTCTTGGTTGTTGCAAGATCAAACTTCTATCTAAACCTACTCTAACAGGGGGTATAAAAAATGGCAAAAGATAGATAAAGAACACAAGAGATAAAAGAATGTCGATTCATCCAATTGACCAAACGTGTTATTCTTCAAGGAATTCCTAACTTAAACTGAAAAACAAATCAACCCATAATCAATACACAGTTCCATTCATTCACAGTGTAGAAATTAAGAGCAGATCACAAACCACAATTCGAACAAAAGAAAAGATAAAACTTCAATCCTTGAAATTTTCAAATCAAACGATTAACCAAACAAATACCATTCCAAAGCATAACTTAAGGCAGGTTTTAATCTAACTATTTCTACTATAGTAAAATAGATAAATAGTATTTACAATTCTAGAAAAACCACCAATGTACGGAAATCAATATCCTCAAATTACCTCAACTAAACTAAGAAAATCAGAAAAATGCTTCATCTATCCTACTGCTAAACTATTGAAAAAACCTCTAACTAAATTGTCCAACTGATTTCCTAAAATTATAACCCCTAAGTGTCTAACCCCATTCAAATGAGGAGATTCAATAATAAATAGCTCATTGATTACATAATTCTTTCCCAAACTTGAGACATCAAAAGGTTGTAACTTTCAATGAATCTCCAAAAGAAACTTTATGTTTCAGCTTCTGCTCGATTCTAGTTGGTTTCAATTAGCTTTAGCTCAATAGTTGTTACTTTAGCTTGACTTAGATTTCTTTATCTTGCACAATGTAAAGAAATATCTTTATCTAGAAATTACTCTAAACGGGGACCACCAAGTGTTCAGTTCACCGCTAGTTGATAGTCTTTTTATCAAATTCCCCTCTTTGCATACCCACTTTGTAAATCATGACCATTGTTATTCCCACATTCAAAAGCACCTGCAAATCATTCACACACATTAATTAATTAATAAAATCAATCAATTAATCTCTAATTTCAAAATTAATTAACTTATCTGGTTTATTTGTGTTAGTGTAAATAAGTATTTTACTTATTACACTTTACTTAAGCTTACTTAGGGAATGCATATCATTTTAGTTTGCACTTGTGACACCTAGTTATTTTCATCATGCATCTAGGTTTGTGCATGCATAGAGAGGTATGAGTTGGACACCTAGGGAAGTGTGTGTTGGATAAATTCCACTCTTTGTGGTGTGATCTAGTTATCACCTTTTTATCTCCACCTTTCATGGCATGATAATTCCACTTTAGGTGGGTGATCCACCTTTCATAGAATTATCTATTATTTATCTCCACCTACCCTACACATGATTTTGCAACTTGTCTCATTCATGGCCCTTCATTGTTTCCTAGCTTGCCTTTATAAGCAAGCCTTGTACATACATGTTTTGTAACTGTCTTCATGCATATTGTGAATACTATCATCATATCCTCTCATTATTTCTCTCTCTCATTTATGTTATCTTTGATCTCTATATCCTATTGTTTCTTTTCATAAGTTCTTACATGGTATCAGAGCAGTTGGAGGTTCTTTGTATAGCCATTGTTGGGAGATCTTTGCTCATTTGAAGGTGGTTAAGAGGCAAAACATGTATGGTCAAAAGAGAGAAGAAAAAAAATGAATGTACAAATGGAGGACAAAACCCCAAGATCAGGAAAAAGTCCCTCCCATGAAAGAGAATGAAGAAGTCAAGTGACTCCCCCTAGCACATCATGTACCCCCAAGAGAGCTCAAAACTGATGGTACTTACTCTCAATGAAGGGTTTGGTGAATATGTCAGCTACCTGCTCTATTGTCGCACAATAGCACAAGTCAATGACGTGATCCTAAATCAGCTCCCTAATGAAGTGCATATGAATCTCAATGTGCTTGGTCCTCTGATGCTAGACGAGATTCACAATAGCACTCTGATTATCACACCAAATGATTATCAGACATGGAATGGAAAAACCAAACTCAAAAAGAAGGTGTTGAATCCAAATGGCCTCAGTGGTGGCATTAACAGCCCCCCTATACTCAGCCTCTATCAATGAAAGAGCAATGGCATGCTGCTTATTTCTCTACAATGAAATAGGTTCTGACCCAAGATGGAAGTTGTAGCCAGAGGTGGACTTGTGATCATTAGAATCACCAGTCCAATCTGAGTTGGTATAGCCTACTAAGTCAAGTTGTGCACTTGTTGCATAATGAATCCCATGTTGATGAGTACCTTGTATGTAATGCAAGATGTGTTTGGTAGCTTTCCAATGAAGATCATGTGGTTCTTGAATATAGCAGGAGACCATGCCAATCACATAAGATATGTCAAGGTGTGTATGATTCAAATAGATGAGACTTTCAACAAGTTGACGACACACAGTGGCGTCAACAAGTGGAGTGGAGCACTTAGCCTCAAGCTTGACTACTGAAAGAAAGGGAATCGGAGCAGGCTTACAATCAGTCATGCGGAACCATGAAAGAAGATCAAGAGCATACTTGGGCTATGATAGTGTAATCCCAAATGAAGACTGTTGAATCTCAATGCCAAGAAAGTAGTGAAGAAGGCCCAAGTCGGTCATGGAAAATTTGTCCTACAAAGCAGTTTTGACACTGCCAATGATGGATGAGTTGCTCCCTATAATGATTAAGTCATCAACATAGAGCACGAGTATCAAATGTGCATCATCTTGCCTCAATATGTAGATATTTTGATCTAAATGGCACCTAGTGAATCTTGTGGAGAGAAGGAAGGAATCCATTTTCGCATAACAAGCCCAAGGGGCCTGCTTAAGGCCATAGAGGGACTTCTTCAACCTACAAACCAATGAAGTATCCTGGATGAAACCCTATGGTTGCTCCATATAGATCTCCTCATGAAGATCCCCATGTAGAAAAGCACTCTTGACATCCATCTGATGTACTGCCCAACCATGTGAAGCGGCAATGGCAAGTGTCAGGCGAATGGAAGTCATCTTTGCAATAGGTGCAAAGGTCTCAGTGTATTCAACTCCTGCAACTTGTGAGAAACCCTTTGCAACAAGTCATGCCTTATACTTATCAACACTCTCATCTGCTGCATATTTTTTCTGATAGATCCACTTGCATCGAACCATCTTTCTCCCCTTAGGGAGAGGGACTAACTCCCTAGTGTTGTTTCTCATCAAAGAACTATAGTCTTCCTCCATAGCTACATCCCATTAAGGAACCTCAGAGGCTTCATTAAAGGATTGTGGATCTAAAGTTAATGCAATGAGAGAATGTGGAAGAGGCTCATGCTCATGTTGTAACCTAGTCCTTCAAGTATCCAAAGGGTCCCCAACAAGTGGACCTAGTACCTCAAGAGTTTGACTAGCCCAACGAGGTCTAGTAGAGGTAGAAAGACAAGGCTCCTCAATTGGAATTGTACCTTGCAAAGGTTCAACCTTGTGAGTCAGTGACAAAGGAGATCCATCATCATCTGAATCACTATCATCACTGTCAACTATGGAGGAAGGAGGAGGAGTAGAAGAGTCAAGGCTAGGTGAGCTTTCCTCAACATGTACACTCCTCTCATAGAAAATCTCATGAGTCTCAGGATCCATCAGTCTGTATGCCTTAACACCATCAGCATATCCCACAAAGATACAAGGCCTGCTCTATGGCTCCAATGTTGTTCATTTCTATGAATGAATACAAGCCCATGTTGGACTCCCAAACACTCTGAAGTGTTTCACAATGGGTTTCCTAGCAAACCAAGCTTCAAAAGGAGTGATACCCTTCAAAGCTTTAAGAGGAACCTTATTCCAAATGTAGGTGGCACAACTGATTTTACTTATGCCCAAAAAGTTGGACCAAGAAACCTGGCATGTATCATGCAGCTTGCCATTTCCTTGAGGGTTCTACTTTTTCTTTTCATCACACCATTCTGCTGGGGTGTGTAGGCAATAGAATGTTGTAAGTCAATTCCCTCAAGTGTGAAAAATTCCTCAAGTATATTATTCACATACTCTATGCCATTGTCTATATGAAGGATCTTGACTTGCTTCATGGATTGCTTCTTAGCATGTGCTTTGAAGTTGAGAAACTTGTCAAATACTTCACTTTTGTGACAAAGGAAGTAGACCCAAGTGTGTCATGAAAAATCATCAATGAAAGTGAGGACATAACGAGCTTTGCCAAAGGATGGCACTAGAAATGGGCCCACTACATCACTATGAACAAGCTCAAGAAGATCCAAGGATCTCCAAGAGTTACCTATATCAAACTTCTCTTCGGGATGCTTGCCCATAGAACATCCTGAACATACACCCTTGGAAAAACTGATTTGAGGAAGCCCTTTGACCATGTCCTTGGTGTGAAGCTGTTGTAGATAGCAGTAGTTGAGATGACCAAACTGCTCATGCCATATCTTACTTTGTGAGTTTGAATGAGTGATCAATGTTGTATAAGGAGCACGAGGTACCCAATGGGAGAATGAGTAAAGCCTTGCATTTTGATTAGCTCGACCAATTGCAACCAAAGCATCATTTGCAAGTTCCTTGGAGGTACAAGATGTGACAGGGGGAGTCACTTGACTTCTTCATTCTCTTTCATGGGGGGGAATTTTTCTTCATCTTGGGGTTTTTTCCTCCTTCATTTGTACATTCAATTGTTTCCTTCTCTCTTTTAAGGGGGGTTGTTGGTGTAAATAAGTATTTTACTTATTACACTTTACTTAAGCTTACTTAGGGAATGCTTATCATTATAGTTTGCACTTGTGACACCTAGTTATTTGCATCATGCATCTAGGTTTGTGCATGCATGGAGAGGTATGAGTTGGAAACCTAGGGAAGTGTGTGTTGGATAAATTCCACTCTTTGTGGTGTGATCTAGTTATCACCTTTTTATCTCCACCTTTCATGGCATGATAATTCCACTTTAGGTGGGTGATCCACCTTTCATGGAATTATCTATTATTTCTCTCCACCTACCCTACACATGATTGTGCCACTTGTCTCATTCATGGCCCTTCATTGTGTCCTAGCTTTCCCTTATAAGAAAGCCTTGTACATACATGTTTTGTAACTATCTTCATGTATATTGAGAATACTATCATTATATTCTCTCATTCTTTCTCTCTCTCTTTTGTGCTATCTTTGATCTCTAGATCCTATTGTTTCTTTTCATAAGTTCTTACAATTTCAATTAAAAGTAAATCAACTTTAAATTTTAGAATTGAAACAATAATCAAATCAACTTTTGAAATTAATGATTTATGCTTAAGATCCTGACGTCATTCACCTCTTAAATCTACATGATACCTATAAAATACAAAATGCATAATTAATTAATTCATTTTTTCACAAAAAGAATCAATGATTTCATTTAAAATGTAGGAATTAATTTTCAAAACAAGGAAACCTCCCCAAAAGCATTCACAGTCATCCCCAAAATGAATTACAAGAAAAACCCATTTACTATGACTTTGAATTTTGAATCTTGAATGACAAACATCTTCACATTAAAATAAGGAAAAGTTTAACATATCCGAGAAGAATACTTTTAACCACATTTTCTCTCATCTTAGGATGATTAAATTCACTTTTAAACTAACCCCTTTCATTCACTCAAATCTTCATGCACCTGTCAAGTGATTGACTTCCAATGCTGATTACCTCGATTTGAAGGCTCAAAATTACATCGACCAATTGCATCTTGTGAATAAACTATAATAAGTGCATTACATCTATTTGAATCATTTTGTCAAACCATTCACATATTGTGTGCATGCTGCAATCATTTCATTCCCTGAGATATGTCCTTTGGTTGAGGCATTATGTCAAGCATCCCATGTGTGTCTCTATTGGCATCGCCCTCTATTGTGTAGATCTAGCTCTATTCGATTGCATTGACTTGAAAGTTTCGCTCACCCAATAATTTTGTGCATAGCCTGCAATCATTGCATTTTATAGGATCGTATCTCTTCAAGGTAGTCGGCCTTTATCAATCTTACACCCATCGCATTCCACACTGTGGAATTTTTTCATGAGGCTCTGTCAAACAGTTCATGGCTTTGATCCAAAACTGTCATCTCACCATTGGCTGATTGTATTGGCTTTAATACTTTCTTTTTATATCGACATTTTTCAACAAAGACCTTTTTTGCATTTTATACTTTGATGGATGTAAAAACCCTATTCCAAGGCTCCCACTTTCGTGTAGGCAAAGAAGGATTCTTGGCCATAGAAATCGGCTTTACATCTGTCAATTGCACATCTTAAAGTTTCTAGAGCCTTCTTTCAATACATCAATTTTGTGCATGCCCAGCAAACATTTCATTGAGGCATTCAGTAAATCAATTTGCACGCCCATTTTTCCATTGTCAATTGCATGTGATTGAAAGTTTCTAAGGCTTTAATTGAATCTACTTTGTGCACATTACGCGGCCATTTTGTCAACTAGTGCATGCCTTCTCAATACTTTCACATTTTATTTGCATTTTGATTCAGTATGCCTTTCGAATTTACCCATGAAATATTTCACAGCCAGATCTATGCTTACACATTTCGTATGTCTCTAAAGCCTATTTTACTAAACCCAATCTGTGCATATGTTTCAAACATTCCAAGCCATGAGATTGTGTTTCCTTGGAGACATTTTGTTAAACAGTTCTTTCCCATCATATCTATGTTTCCATACTTTACCAGGGTGATTTTAACTTATAACGCTATGTGTTGTTTGTTTCTCTTGGTGTGGACAGGGAGAATTTTGGCAAAGCTCATAAAATTTGGCTTTTCCTCTACCTGATTGCATTAGCTTTAAGAGTTTTGTGCATATTCGCCAATGATGGTGTTGCCCTCTCCATTATCACACTCCATGAGATGGGAGTTCTTTGAAGAATTTAATCAAACAATTTATTTCTTGGTCTATGCTTCTATACCTCGTATGCAATGTTCATTTCTCCTTTATTTTGGCATGGAATGGAGGGAGTTTAGCAGAGGTTTCTGAATTTAGCTATACCCGCCAATATCATTTTCCCACAAGTTTCTTTAAAACCTTTTCAAAAATGCTTCCTTTTTATTGTGTACTCTGTAGCAGTTCCATTTTGTGGCATAACATCTCTTTAAGGTATTTGGTCAAATAGTTTGTGTGCTCCTTATCAATCCCTCTATATTTTTGCAAGCCCTTGCTTGAAATATTTGAAATCCTTTCATCAAATTCGTTTTGTGCAAATCCAACAATCATTGCATTCTTGACACTACATATTTTTGATGTATTTAGCAAATAATTCACATGTCACATCTCTTGCCATCATTTCCATTGTTTCATTAGGGGCATACTATCAAACGATCCATGAGTTGTGTCTATTCTTAAAGGTGTTGCTTCAAACAGTTCACAAACCTTGTCTTATGCCTCCACATTTATCTATAACTTGCACTTCAATGGCATCCTCTGAGACCCCTTCTTCAGTCGACATTCTTTCAAACAGTTACCGTGCTTTCTATGTGCTTTCACAGTTTGCAAGCATGTTTACTAGGGCGGATTCACTTCAAAATTTCATAAACCTTTCTTAGATTTTATGCGTTAATGTATGTCCAAACCCTACTTCTAAGCTTCCATTTACGCACAGGAAAAATGATGGGAAAGGGAGCGGCGTAATTTAGTTTGCATCCACCAGTGCATTTGTTAATTACAGTTTAGAAGACATCATTTATTTGAGGCAATCTGCAAAATAGTTCATTAGTTTTGTCCATGCTTTCACATTTTGCACACAAGAATACCAGGGTAATTACAAATACAATTTTTTAACAAGAACACCTTCTTGTATTTGCTTAACAATTTCCAGAGCCGTTTCAACAAATCCAATTTGTGTGAATCTTGCCATCATGGCATTCCATGGACGGGATTTATGTTTGAGGCGTTCTGAAAATAGTTCCTTCGCATTGTCCATGCTTTCACATTTTATGCGTTTGTCTATCAGGCATTTAAATGTCATTCCAAAGCTTCCATTTTTGCCATTAATTTACTTTTTCCCATTGCATTAGCTTAGAAAGCTTCTAAATTCTTTTCAACAAACTCCATTTTGTGTATTCCTATAATGGTGGTGCACCATGAGATGAGTTTCACCTTCCAGAGATTCTGCTAATAGTTCATGTGCTATGTCAATGCTTTTTCCTCGAATCGTCATTTAACTCCTTTTCAATGCTCGCTCGGCATCGGAGGAGGGATCGGGACTGATCCTAGATGAGAACACACATTTTTCTCTGATACCTAAACTTGACCTGAATCCAACAAATGTTGCAAAATCAGGACCAGGAACCAAACCAAGCGAAAGCGGAAGCAAAACTAAGCGGGAGCGAAATGGGAACAAAATTTAAATGAGAACATTTTTCCCCAGTTCCAATGTGTAGTCTAAACTCGCCTCTAATCCCACTTCCTTTACTTTACTTTTTATTCCTTTTACCTCAGCATGGTCGAGCTAATCCCAGATCCGATCCTTTATTTATTTCTTTGCCAAATTTTGATTCCGCACCAGATGTTTTTGTAATTAACAATTTTAAACATTCTGGATTCGGGGGCGGGGACTTACTTGCACCTTACCTTTTTTACCTTTACATTTTTAAAGTTTTCCATTTTTAAAAAATTCTCTTTTGATTTTATGAATATTTTAAAATTTAAAATATAAATCTTTTAAAGTAAAAAAAGATTTAATTATTATTATTTTAATCCTTTGAATTTAAATTAAAAGATTTTTTATTTAAATCTTTTATTGTTAAAAGATTTATTTATTTTAAATTTAAAAGATCAATTTTTTATTTTATTTTTATGATTTTATTTTAAAATCTTTTAAAGTTATTTATTCTTAAATTTTAACCTTATAAATCTTTAAAATTAAAGATTTATTCTACCAAAATTTAAAATTAAATAAATTTTATTTTCTTTATTTTTTTTGTATTTTGTGTTTTATTATTTTTGTGTATTTTGTGTTTTATTATTTTTTTGTATTTTTGTGTTTTAAATATTTTTTTTGTATTTTTGTGTTTTATTATTTTTTTCGTATTTTTGTGTTTTTTTTTTTTTCAAGACTCAAACACAAAAATTGAAAAAATGAAGGAATGAAGAAAGAACGAAATGAGTGACGTAAAATCAGACACGGAGAAATGAAGAAGATGAAAACAAACAAACGAAACCAGATGAACAAACGACACAACAAGGCGAGGATGAAGATGAAACAAAAACAACCAAAACAAATGAACAATGCAACGACCAAAGATGAAAATCAAATGACGCGACAAAAATATGGGGATCGAGATCAGCAATCGACGAGGCACCTAAACCCGAACAACACCTGAAGGCAGAGGGGGCAACTAGGATTGGGACAGAACCAAGAACACAAACCTTGGAAAGGTTCCTTGTTTTGGTTCTGGTTCAATCCCGAACCCGAAAAAACAAACCAACAAAACGAAAGAAAATAAAGGGGTCCCCAACTTTGCCAAGAAAAAATTTGGGGCGTGTATGCAGGGCATAACAAATGGCGACTCAGCTGGGAAAATTCTCTAAGCATTTTGAAACACATAACCCTCCAAATACCCAAAAATATTTGGTTTACGCTCATTTTAGGAAATCTAAGAAGTGCAAACACAATCAAAACTGGGACATGACAGAGGTATGAGATGAAACTAAAATCTACTTGTGTGTGCAAATGGATTCATTCCCCTCCATAAGTGTCATTGTGATTAGAATGGAATAGACTCTACCCAAGCTACGTAGTTTTAAATTACATTTCTAATGTGCAATGATATCCTGGGCATAGCTTTGCTGCCAGATAGGCATTTATAGCCCCGATAGAGATACATCTAGTTCTCTTTAGGAATTTCTCTATAGCCAGTCAGACATCCATAGTCTCAGTAGAGATACTCGAGTCACCCTTGCTGATTGATTTCATTTTCAGACTTTTCTTTTATTAACTCTTTTTCTTAGGTGTTGATTCTTTTAAAGTATAGTTTCTAGTTTCTCTCAATCCTTAAGTAGTGAAGCCTAAGTAGCGGGTTGAGAACCACAGTGGATATCATAAAAAAATGTAACCCTTTAGATTTTTCACTTGGAATAGAGCTACCCCACCCAATGTAAACTAACTAATGGATTTCTTAAGGTGTGCATATCATGATAGACTTTCAAAACCTTCCCAAAACTGCATAATGTACCAAGTCTTAATCCATGCTAACATTCCCCAGTTTGAAATGGATAAAGGTAAATCAAATTTTTCAAAGCTACTGAATTATCAAATGTTTGAAAATACAGATAGAAAAATCTCAACAGATTCACCTTTCAACATAACTTGCATGCAATAACTTAGCTTCTACTGTCAATGAGAGGAACCCCCCCAAACGAGAGAAAATAAACAGACAAAAAGAGAATAGCAGAAGAAAAGAACACACAGAAAGACACGACGAACCAGCAAAACCAAAACAGAAAATGAGAACAAAAGAAACAAACAAACAACAAAAGATCAAAACAAAAGAGAAATAGACAAACCTAGAAACAAAACAAAAACAAGAGGACACGGAAAAAGAAAAACAATAAAAGAAAAGAAAACAAACCAAAACAAAAATAAAACTAACTAAACCAAAAACTAACACTAACCAATCCTAATCCTAAACTAACTCGAAAACTAAACTTTACAAGCATAAAATTGTGAAAATTTATACACAAACCCAACTGATTTTTCATTGTGTAGAAGCGTTAACTTATTAGGTACAATTCTAAACTGAGGAAAATTTATCTTTATACTCAGAAATGTAAAGTTTGTGTGCATTAAATTCATTCTGAAAGTATAAAGTTTGAAATATTAATAGTTGTAGGTTCTTAGACTTGTCATGATATACCCACAAACACATTTTACTGTCCCCAATGTCATAATCAAACTGAAAAACATTGAAACAAAGAGGGTAATGAAAAGACACCACCTGATTTAAAAGACCTACAGTTGTTTTGGTGTACTCATGTTGTCTGAATTCCTTCTCATGAGGTCTCAACTCATGGACCACCACTCCATTCTGCTCTGATACATGCATTTCAACATAAAGGGCATCCATTAGCGATATATCATTAGCATTCAAGACATGTAAACCTAGTTTAAAAATTTCAAGCCTATTCTTATCACAATCAACACTAGTTTTGAATAGCAAGCTAGTGTGTTTAATTGCATAGGTACCATTAACTTCAATCATGTTTTCCAAGATACAAACATCATCAGTTAAATATTTACCTTTTTTAACCTCTAAAGCAATTTGTTGAACATCTTCCTTACCTGACCTAGAAATCTTTCTAGATAGCAAGAGATCAGAACAACTTACCTCAGAATGTGAACCAGAAGGATAAATCCTACATAGATCACACGAAGTGAGGTTTTTCTTGCAATTGGGATATCCATTTACCAACATCTATGTATTCATCTCGGGCACGGAGTCAAAAAGTTTCTTGATCTCCTCAGAAGAACCAAGCATCAAATTGCCCATGTCATCAATTTGTAGGGTGTGCAAACCCACCTCTTCCTAAGATGTATCCTTGCTTCCAGCACTCTCTTCAAACATGTCACCCACAAGAATTTGAGAATCCGCACCTAGCTCATCACCATTAATGTCAGAGATACTGATACATGGTGAACAAGGATTTTCTTCAAACAACTCATTTGAATGCACAGAATCAAATCTGGGAAAACACTTCTTCAGTTGATGTTTCTGCATATCATCAACTAGAATGTGCAAGTTAGTGTCAAGCTTGTCATTGTTAGGATCAAATTCATTAGTGCATGCCAAGCAAGGACTTTCTTCAAACAATGTATTTGAATAAACAAAATTAAAAATAAGAAAATACTCCCTCATTTCATTCTCTTCGTCATGTTGAAGGGATTCAACTTCCGAGACAACCTCTTGGTCACTTTTTTTGACATTATTCTACTTCATCTAGCTGAGTCTTATCATACATTCCTTGATAAATCTGATGTACTTGGTCATCAGGCAATAATTGGTGAATATGTTGATCTATTTGACCTTCTTCTTTTGAAGAATCATTTTGGAATTCAAGTCTTTGTCCTTGACCATGAGATTAATTTGCAATCTTATCCAAAAGTGTTTTCTTTGTTTCAATTTGTTCATTATTCAGATCAGCAAATTTTTTTTCCTGTGTTAACTCATCACGGGATATTTCTTCCTTGTCTACCATCATGAAAGAATCTATGAATGCATCAATAAACTCATCTTCTATATTGAGCAAATCTGCACAAGGTAGAGAAACTTTATCATTCATGGAATCCATCTTGATGCAAGGATCAATGTCATCAGAATATGGGGAAGAACTACACGTGTTCTCACAATTACTCTCATCATTTCAAATGGAGTCATTATCATTTTCATGTGTGTTAGTTGTTTCATCTCCCTCATCAAGGGGATATGTACTCCAGGGATCTTTCATAACTATTTCTTCAAAAATGATCTGTTGTCTAAAATATAATTCCATCCCACCCAAGAAGACATGGCAATCCATCTAGGAATATTGATTTGTCGGATGTATCCTACATCTATTTGGCCTAGCAAGTTCCGGTAGCTTCATATCTCCTAATCCTTCCAACTTCTCTCTTACTCGATTTTGCATACGTGGGATATCTAGCCAAATTGAACTACGCTCTTTTGTCCATCCCTCATCTTGTTGTTCATCTTGCTCAAAAGAAATTTTCAAAGCATTGGAAGGAGATTCTTTAGTTTCTGATTTTTCATGACAACGGTTTTTAGTTAATATTTCATCTCTTTCAATATCATCGTTAGTATTAACATTTCACACGAAACTAGATTCTAGCTTGATATTTCCATTATGTTTCAAATTTATATCCATTTCATGCTCTTTGTCAAATAAAAGATCAAAATGATATACATGCTCATCACATCTTTCGCTTACAACTTCATTATGATGTAATAGATTATGTGTTGGAGTATGACTGAAAAGAGATGATATAGTCACAACTTCATTAGTGGGTGGAATACTTAATTCTATCATTGGATTTCACAAAGCTTGACTTTCCATGTGGGTAGGTGTTGTGGGTAAACTAGTGCAAAGATGTGAAGGATGGTAGTTTTCAAGTACAAGATCATTATGGTTCTTACTTTGACTATGTATGTTTCTAACATCTTGTCCAGGATGTGATAGCAAGAGAGCTTTGCTAAATGCATCCCATAAGGTGGTAACTTCACCACAACATTTAATTCTTGCTACAAATAAGGTATTCAAACCCCAATAATAATGCTCTTTTACCACATAATCATTAATAACCAAATTTGAATCCGCAACTCACTTCAACATGAGAAGAAACCTATGACTAAACTGCATAATTGATTCATGTGGTGTTATTTTCACAGCTGAAAATTGAAGTGATGGATTTCACATATGCACATAAGGATCAAATTGATCTAAGAATAAGATTTCCAATTCGATCCATGAACAAATAGTATTGGTGAAATATTAGTGTACCATTGTCATGCTATACCTTGAAGCATTTCGATGAACAATTGAAAAGCGATATCTTCATATCAAACCCTGAGAAAAGTTAATAAATCCCTGCAAATCTTAAAATGATTTGAAGATTTTTGTCCATTGTCAGAAAATAAAGGAAGCTTGTTATACATGTGAGGCGAAATTTCATGAATAATCTCAAGGATATACAAAGGGTTGTCCTTCGGAGCTGGGTTTTCCTAAGATCCAGCCCACTCCAAAACACAACAATCCAAAATTTCTCAAGTGGCCCTCCTTCTAGCACCAGTTCTATTGATGGCCAAATTGACACAACAACATATAAAGAGAATATCACTACTCTATTTCTCCTGAAAAAGACAACTGGTCTAAGATCGCCTATCTTCCAAGGTCTTTGTAGTTGGTTCTCAATTGTGTTGTTTTGTTGAGTGGTCAATGATGTTTTAATGTTCAAGGGACTTGCTGGTTATTGAGCTTCTTGGTTGTTGCAAGATCAAACTTCCATCTAAAGCCACTCTAACAGGGGGGTATAAAAAAAGGCAAAAGATAGATCAAGGACACAAGAGATAAAAGAATGTTGATTCATCCAATTAACTAGACCTATTATTCTTCAAGGAATTCCTAACTTAAACTGTAAAATAAATCAACCTACAATCAATATAGAGTTTCATTCATTCACAGTGTAGAAATTAAGAGCGGATCACAAACCACAATTCGAACAAAAGAAAAGATAAAACTTCATTCCTTGAAATTTTCAAATCAAACGATTAACCAAACAAATACCATTCCAAAGCACAACTTAAGACAAGTTTTAATCTAACTGTTTCTACTGTAGTAAAATAGATAAACAGTATTTACAATTCTAGCAAAACCACCAGTGTTCGAAAACCAATATCCTCAAATTACCTCAACTAAACTAAGAAATCAAAAAAATGCATCATCTATCCTACTGCTAAATTGTTGAAAAAACTTCTAACTAAATTGTCCAACTGATTTCCTAAAATTATAACCCCTAAGTGTCTAACCCCATTCAAATGAGCAGATTCAATAATAAATAGCTCACTAATTACATAATTCTTTCCCAAAACTGAGACATCAAAAGGCTGTAACATTCAATCACTCTCCAAAAGAAACTTTTTGTTTCAGCTTCTATTTGATTCTATTTGCTTTCAATTAGATTTAGTTCAAGAGTTGCGACTTTAGCTTGACTCAAAGCTCTTTATCTTGCACAATGTAAAGAAATATCTTTCTCTAGAAATTACTCCAAACGAGGACCACCAAGTGTTCATTTCACCGCTAGTTGATAGTCTTTTCAACAAATTCCCCTCTTTGCATATCCACTTTGTAAATCACGACCATTTCCCACATTCAAAAGCACTTGCAAATCATCCACACACATTAATTAATTAATAAAATCAATCAATTAATGTTTAATTTCAAAATTAATTAACTTATTCGGTTTATTTCAATTAAAATTAAATAAACTTTAAATTTTAGAATTGAAACAATAATCAGATCAGCTTTTTAAATTAATGATTTATGCTTAAGATCCCGACGCCATTCGCCTCCAAAATCTACACGATACCTAAAAAAATTCAAAATGCATAATTAATTAATTCATTTGTTCACAAAAAGAATCAATGATTTCATTTAAAATGTAGGAATTAATTTTCAAAACAAGGAAACCTCCACAAAAGCATTCATGGTCATCCCCAAAATGAATTACAAGAAAAACCCATATACTATGACTTAGAATTTTGAATCTTGAATGACAGACATCTTCACATTAACATAAGGCAAAGTTTAACATATCCGAGAAGAATACTTTTAACCACATTTTCTCTCTATCTCAGGATGATTATGTTCACTTTTATACTGCCCCCTTTCATTCACTTGAATCTTTATACACCTGTCAAGTTATTGAATTCCAATTTTCATTACCTTAGTTTGAAGGCTCAAAATCACATCGACTAATTGCATCTTGTGAATAAACTATAATAAGTGCATTACATCTATTTGAATCATTTTGTCAAACCATTCACATATTGTGTGCATGCTGCAATCATTTCATTCCCTGAGATATAGCCTCTCGTTGAGGCATTATATCAAGCATCCCACGTGTGTCTCTATTGGTGTTGCCCTCTATTGTGCAAATCTAGCTCTATTCGATTGCATTCACTTGAAAGTTTCTCTCACCCAATAATTTTGTGCATAGTTTGCAATCATTTCATTTTATAGGATCATATCTCTTCAAGGCAGTTGACCTTTATCAATCTTACACCCATCGTATTCCACATGGTGAAATTTTTTCATGAGGCTCTATCAGACAATTCATGACTTCGATCCAAAACTGTCATCTCACCATTGGTCGAATATATTAGCTTTAATACTTTCTTTTTATATCAGACTTTTTCAACAAGGACCTTTTGTGCATCTTATACTTTGATGGATGTCAAAACCCTATTCCAAGGCTCCCGCTTTCGTGTAGGAAAAGAAGGATTCTTGGCGATAGAAATCATCTTTACATCTGCCAATTGCACATCTTAAAGTTTCTAGATCCTTCTTTCAATAAATCAATTTTGTGCATGCCCAGCAGAAATTTTATTTGAGGCGTTCACTAAATCAATTTGTGCGCCCATTTTGCCTTTGTTAATTGCATGTGATTAAAAGTTTCAAAGGCTTTAATCGAATCTACTTTGTGCACATTATTGTCATTTTGTCAACTAGTGCATGCCTTCTCAATACTTTCACATTTTGTTTGTATTTTGAGTATGTATGCCTTTTTACTTTACTCGTGAAAGATTTCACAGCTATGTCTATGCTTACACATTTTGTATGTCTCTAAAGCCTATTTTATTAAATCTAATTAATTCATATCCTTCAAACATTCCAAGCCATGAGATCGTGTTTCCTTATAGACATTTTGTTAAATAGTTCTTTCCCATCATATCTTTGTTTCCATACTTCACTAGGGTGATTGCAACTTATAACGTTATGTGTTGTTTGTTTCTCTTGGTGTGGATAGGGAGAAGTTTGGAAAGCTAATGAAATTCGGCTTTTCCTATGCCTGATTGCATTAGCTTTAAGAGTTTTGTGCATATTCGCCAATGATGGTGCTGCCCTCTCCATTATCACACTCCATGAGATGGGATTTCTTTGAAGAATTTAATCAAACAATTCATTGCCTGGTCTATGCTTCTATACCTCGTATGCAATGTTTATTTTTCCTTTATTCTGGTGTGGCATGGAGGGAGTTTAGTAGAGGTTTCTGAATTTAGCTATACCAACCAATAGCATTTTCCAACAAGTTTCTTTAAAACCTTTTCAAAAATGCTTCCTTTTTATTGTGTGTACTCTACAGCGGTTCCATTTTGTGGCATAACATCACTTTAAGCTATTTGGTCAAACAGTTGGTGTGCTCCTTGTCAATCCCTCCATATTTTTGCAAGCCCTTGTTTGAAATCTTTGAAAATTAATTTTTTTTTTTGTGTAAATCCACCAATCATTGCATTCTTGAGACTACATCTTTTTGATGTATTCTACAAACAATTAACATGTCGCGTCTCCTGCCATCATTTCCATCATTTCATTGGGGGCATACTATCAAACAATCCATGAGCTGTGTCTATGCTTAAAGGTGTTTTTTCAAACAATTCACAACCTTGTCTTATACCTCCACATTTATCTGTAACTTGCCCTTCAATGGCATCCCTTGAGACCCCTTCTTGAGGCGGCATTTTGTCAAATAGTTATCATGATTTCTATGTGCTTTCATAGTTTGCAAGCATGTTTACTATGGCGGATTCACTTCAAAATTTCATAAACTTTGCTCAGATTTTATGCTTTAATGTATGTCCAAACCCTACTTCTAAGCTTCCCATTTACGCACAGGAAAAATGATGGGAAAGGGAGCGGCGTTATTCATTTTGCATCCACCAGTGCATTTTTCAATTATAGTTTAGGAGACTTCATTTATTTGATGCATTCTACAAAATACTTCATTAGTTTTTTCCATGCTTTCACATTTTGCACGCAAGAATACCAAGGCAATTACAAATACATTTTTTTAACAAGAACACCTTCTTGTATTTGCTTAACAATTTCTAGAGCCATTTCAACAAATCCAATTTATGTGAATCTTTCCATCATGGCATTCCATGGACGGGATTTCTGTTTGAGGCCTTCTAAAAATAGTTCCTTCGCATTGTCCATGCTTTCACATTTTATTTGTTTGTCTATTAGGCATTTAAATGTCGTTCCAAAGCTTCCATTTTTTGTGTTAATTTAAATTTTCCCATTGCATTAGCTTAGAAAGCTTCTAAAGTATTTTCAACAAACTACATTTTGTGCATTCCTATAATGGTGGCACACCATGAGATGAGTTTCACCTTCCAAAGATTCTACTAACAGTTCATGTGCCCTATTGATGCTTTTTCCTTGAATCATCATTTAACTCCTTTTGAATGCTCGCTCGGCGTCAGAGGCGAGATCAGGACTGATCCTAGACGAGAACACACATTTTTCTCCGATACCTAAACTTGACCCGAGTCCGGCAAATGCTGCGGGATTGGGAGTGGGAAGCAAACCACGCGGGAGCGGAACGAGAACAAAATCTGAATGAGAACATTTTTCCCTGGTTCCAATGTGCAGTCTGAACCCGCCTCTGATCCTACTTCCTTTACTTTAATTTTTATTCCTTTTACCTCAGTGGGGTCAAGTTAATCCAAGATCCGGTCCTTTATTTATTTCTTTGCCAAATTTTGGTTCCGCACCGAACGTTTTTACAATTAACGATTTTAAACATTCTGGATTCCGGGATGGATATTTACTTGCACATTACATTTTTTACTGATGCATTTTTAACATTTTCTTTTTTGATTTTTTATTTTTATGAATATTTTAAATTTAAAATATAAATCTTTCTAAAGTAAAAAAAGATTTAATTATTATTATTATTATTATCCTTTAAATTTAAATTAAAAATTTTTATTTAAATCTTTTATTGTTAAAAGATTTATTTATTTTCAATTTAAAGATCTATTTATTTTATTTTTATGATTTTATTTTAAAATCTTTTAAAATTTATTTATTCTTAAATTTTAACCTTATAAATCTTTTAAAATTAAATAAATTTTTTTATTTTATTTATTTATTTTTATTTTTTGTGTTTTATTTATTTTATGTATTTTTGTGTTTTATTCTTTATTTTTGTATTTTTGTGTTTTTTTTTTTTTTTGTGTTTTATTATTTTTTTTTGTATTTTTGTGTTTTATTATTTTTGTATTTTCGAGACTCAAACATAAAAATTGAAAAAATGAAGGAATGACGAAAGAACGAAACAAGCGACATAAAACCAAACACGGAGAAATGAAGAAGACGAAAATGAACAAACAAAATCAGACAAACAAATGATAAAATGAGGCGAGGACGAAGATGAAACAAAAACAAACGAATGACGCAATGACCAAAGATGAAAAGAAAACAACATGACAAAAATATGGGAATTAGGATAGGGAATCGACAAGGCACCTAAACCCGAACAACACCCAAAGGGAGAGGGGGGAACCGAGATCAGGATGAAACCAGGAACAAGAATCTTGGAAAGGTTCCTTGTTCCAGTTCTGGTCTAATCTCAAACCCGAAAAAACAAACCAGTGAAACGAAAGAAAACAAAGGGGGTCCCCAACTTTTCCAAGAAAAAATTTGGGGCATGTATGCAAGGCATAACACAGCCCAACCCACATCTAACCCAAATAATAAACCACAGCAACATCTTGTATACTCTATTGGTCCAAATCAATTTCCTACATTGATTGTGAGTTTAAGTGTCATACGTTTTCATTTGGGAACTACTTTTCCAGCTCCTTCCACACCCATCATCACTGAGCTTCATTTAAAAGAGCAAGAATAATTTATAAATGATCCCATTCAACCTAGTGTACTTAAAAATCCTAAACCAGTTCCAGCCAAGCAGACGGCACAAGAAGCACCATTCCCCCAAAGATTGGAAGTTTCCAAACAAAAGGAAGATAAGGACACCACTTTTGACATTCTAGACCAGTTCAAGCATATATGTGTCCAGATACCCCTATTCCAGACCATAAAATATGTTCCTATATATGGAAAATCAATCAAAGAAGCATACCTCAAGAAGCTAGGCAGGAAAAAGGAAGACCCAACTACAGTTCATGTAGTGGGACAATTGGCTGACATCATGCTTGGAAAAGTAACTATCCCCAATTACAATGATCTAGGTAGTCATGTGCTTGAAGTTAGTATAAATGGGATACACATAAAGAATGCTTTGATTGACTTGAGTGCAGCGATAAATATGATGACTAAAGACATCCTGCAACAACTAAACATTATAAGTATGAGATCCACTCCTACTATCCTGCAGCTTGCTTATAGTTTCATTGTTAATCCTGATGGCATAGTAGAGGACCTTGTCGTGATTCTAGACTCTTGGGAGTATCCAGCTGACTTCATGATTCTTTCTCCTAAAGCTACACTAGGCAGGTATCCTATTATCCTTCGAAGGCCATGGTTAGCAACAACATATGCCTATATTGGATGTCGGTCAGGTGACATGACCATTTTTGATGGTAGGAACACTAAAAATATTGTTCTTTATCCTCCTGCTCAACCATCTCATGATGAGGATAACCCTATATAGCCACATGTAGGTGAAGAGGCCAAGGAAGTTAACTCTATGGCACAACTTATGATGTTAGGTAGAAGTCTTTTCCTGCAGCTTCAAGATGAAGATGAAGTGTTATCTTATATGATTCAGAACCATTGTGGGGTAGAGGAGGTATCACCCTCATTTGGTTTTGTTGATCCCGTGAAGACACTTTTTCCTGCTCTACTTGATCTTCCTGTAACCACTATTTCTGCAGACAAACTTCCTGCAGCCACTCTTCCTATAGCCACTATCTCTACAGACAAACTTCCTGCGGCGATAGGTATGTTCCACACAATGTTGCCACATGAACTCAAGGTACCATGTATTAATGAAACATCTATGATAGAGTTAACTACACAAGTACAAGTGTCTGAAGGAAGATAGTTGAATGTCAACAGTAAATTAAGTGAAGAACAATAGCTGAAATTGGAAAATTTGTTGAAGGCCCACCAAAATGCATTTGCATAGGATTATCATCATATGAAGGGGTTGGATTCTAAGCTCTGCACACATAGAATATATATAAGAGATGATTTTACACCTATAAGGTAACCACAAAGAAGAATCAACCCTGCACTAAGAGAAATTGTTAAGATAGAGGTTCAAAAGTTGTTGGATGCGGGATTTATCTATCCCATTTCAGACAACCAGTGGGTGTCTCCATTGGTGATTGTGCCCAAGAAGGGAGGAAAATGGCGATTTTGTGTCAACTAGAGTGAACTCAATGTTGCTACTAAGAAAGACCATTTTCCCTTGCCCTTTGTAGATCAAGTCCTAGACTCACTTGCAAGAAAGCAATACTTTTCTTTTCTCGATGGATTCAATGGCTACAATCAGATTCAAATTGCACCAGAGGGCCAAGAGAAGACAACCTTCACATGTTCAAGGGGGCCATATGTCTATTCAGTACTTCCCTTTGGTTTATGCAATGCACTTGCAAATTTTCAGAGAGCAGTCATCAACATATTTTCAGACATCTCCCTTGATTGCATGGAAATCTATATGGATGACTTTACCACCTATGGTTCTGATTTTGATGAAGCATTGGAAAATCTCAGGAAAGTCCTACAAAGATGTGAAGACCAAAATCTATCTTTAAACAATGAGAAGTGCTTCATGATGATGCAGTAAGGTGTAGTTCTTGTCCACTACATTTCCCACCTAGGAATTCAAGTAGATCCTGCAAAAACTGAGGTAATTACTAATCTGCCTCAACCTACAAAATAGAAGGATGTTAGGATTTTCTTAAGACATGCACGATATTATAGGCGTTCCATCAAATATTTCAGCAAAATAGCAGCACCATTGTATAGTCTCTTGACTAAAGATGTTGAGTTCCAATCGATAGATGATTGTGCCAAAGAATTTTCTGACTTGAAGGAAGCCTTGACTCATGCTCATGTACTTAAGGGAAATAATTGGGAAATGTAACATACATATAGATGCATCAGACTATGTTATAGGAAAAGTATTAGGACATAAAGGATGAGCAATTGAAAATGCCATTTATTTTATCAGCAAAAACTTGCAAGGAGCTAAATTCAATTATATAGTAACAGAAAAAAGAAATGTTGGCAATGATCTACGCCTTGAACAAATTCAGGCACTACATAATAGGCTACCAAATATTTGTGCACACTGATCATGCAACCATTAGATATCTCATGAATAAACCCCTGATCTCAGGAAGGTTAGCCAGATGGTTGTTGTTGATGCAGGAGTTTGACATAACCATTGTGGACAAACTAGGGAAGGCCAATGTTGTTGCAGATTTTCTTTCAAGACTGACCACATCAGAAGACAATCAAGCCATAGATGACTCCTTTCTTGATGAGCATCTATTTTCCATTAATTTGCACACACCTTGGTATGCTGACATAGCTAATTACCTGGTGACAAGGAGAGTTCATCCTCACTTCTCTCCAAAAGAAAGAAGAGTGCTCATTGAAAAATCTTTTCCTTTTTCATGGATTGTTGGATGCTTGTTTTATACTGGACCAGATCATGTTATGAGAAGATATGTGAGGGAAGATGGGACATATGATATTTTGCATGCATGTCATGATGAACCCTATGGAGGAAATTTTTCAGCCAAGAGGATGGCAATGAAGGTGTTGAACACAAGATACTATTAGCCAACACTCCATAAGGATGCAAGAAGATATACAAGGAAATGTGATAGGTGCCAAAGGATGGCCTGACAAACCAAATCATATGAGATGCCAATCTATCTCCAAGTAGTAGTCACTCCCTTTGACAAGTGGGGATTGGATTTCGTGGGACCCATTGATCCCCCGTCAAATGGTAAGTCTTATATCTTGGTATGCACTAATTATGTAACCAAGTGGGTAGAAGTCAAGGCCATGAAGCATGCAAGAGATAACAAGGTTGCATAATTTTTTTATAAAGAAACTTCAACATGATATGGAGTCCCAAGAGAAATAGTAATTGATCAAGGAGCTCAATTTACCTCAACACATGTTACAGCACTAGTCAATGAATATAACATAAGGCACAAAAATTCTACTCCTTATCACCCTCGGGCCAATGGACAAGTTGAGGTGACCAACAGAGAGATTGAAGCCATTCTAACCAAAACAATGGCTATTCACAGAAAGGATTGGGAAAACAGATTATCAGAAGCAGTTTGGGCCTACATAACCACCTAGAAAACAATTGTAAGCTTCACTTCATTTGAGCTACTGTATGGGAAGATGGCCATGATGCTTTTCAAATTTGAACATAAGACTCTAAGAACCACAGTAGACTTAGGGATGGATATTTCTGAGGCACAAAAAGAAAGAATCATGCAGCTGAATGCTTTAGATGAGATGAGGAAGACAACTTTGTACCACACTGAGGTCATGCAGAATCAAAGAGTCAAATGGCATGACAAATTTATCAAAGAGAAGAAATTTCAGCTAGGTGACTGGGCATTGCTTTATGACTCATGATATCAGGACAATGCAAGAAAATTGTAGACAAGGTGGCTAGGACCATATGAATTTGTTGAGGTCTTTCCCAATGGAGTTGTTTAACTCACCACCATTGACCCTGTCAAGTTCAAGTTACTAGTCAATGGTCACCGTCTCAAACTGTCTCACAAGCCAGCTTCCAAAGAAGAGTTCATGCAGCAATTCATCCAACATGCAGCACCCGAGCTTGCTCCAGCCAAAGGAAGTGGACCTAGTGTCCCTCCTTCTGACTAATTAAGGTACGTACTTTTCATAATAAAGACTTCTACTTTTGTAGAAGTCCATTTCTTCACCCATCCACCCATCCGTCCATCTGTCACCATCTTTCTCTCTCTTCCATCACTTCATTCCACCTCACATCATTCCACTTCTTCATCGTCATTAATTTCTCAATTTATTTCCTAAAAAGGAGAGCGGTACTTTCTCCAAGATCTTTGCAACATATCCTCCACACATTCAGGTATGTGTGCATTAATTGTTCTCTTAATTATCTTTTTTGTGCATTCATTTAATCATTGTACGTTAGTATGGACATTCACATAATTTTCATAACTCCCTATCAAATCACTGATCCCATCTTGCATGTGTGGAAACATGTGCAAATTTAGGTTGGGGGGAAGGAAAGATGTAGGTACATTGCCCACATGTCAGCCCATGCTTGTCTGCATCAGCAAATCTAGTTGAGCCAATTTAAAATTTGAAGTAAAGGATGGCTCGCATATGTGATGTGACACTAAACTGCCACCGTCATTTATTTTCATCATAACTCCCTTTTATTACCCTTTTCTTTGCCAGCATGGGCCACAAGCCCAGAAAAGAAAATAACACCAAAAAAGCCACCAAAAAGAAGACCCCAAAAGGGTCCCAACTAATCATCCATGTCTTCCTTGACCAAACTCTCAAGATCATGAACATAATCTGGGGGCAGATGAACCCAATCTCTAGCCTTCCACCCCTCCAACCGATCAGAAGCCCACTTAGCCAAACAGTCGACAATCCTATTCCACTCATGAGGAACATAGAAGAAAGAGACCTCATCCAAGGAAGCACTCAGACTAAGAATTTGTCTACCCACCATAGCCAAATGGTAATCCACATCCTCCATCCTTTGCAGCTTCAACATATCCACCACAACTTGGAGTTAGACTCACAAATAATCTTACTCCAACCAAGAGCACAACCCCTTTCGAGGGCCAAGAGGACAGCAAGAGCCTCCATGTAGTTATTGGTCTATAAGCCCTTATATTTAGAAAAAAAATAAGAAGATAACCTTACCAGAGCTATCCCTGCCAACTCCTTCAACCCCTGCATGCTCAAGATTTTCTTTAGAAGACACATCAGTATTGATCTTAAGAGTCCCTAGAGGAGGGGGAGACCACTTGCCCTCCTAACAAGCCTTCCTTTTAACTTGTCTACTCCTAACCTATTGTTTCTTACAAAGTGCATCACTAAAGCTCGCACCAAAAAATTTCAAATTTTGAACCACTTGCACATCTCCAAGATCAATATTCATAGAGGTCACACTTCGCAATGAGAGTCTCTTGAATCATATTTGATACTTAAAACCACACTTGTTGCACCATATTCAACTTATCCTAAAAAATCTTGTGGTTTCTTTCCAACCACACCTGCCAAATAATAAAACTTGGACCAATATCCCAAACCACGTCAAGAAAGGGAGTCTTAGTAGGAGGTCTACCAAGACTATTCTAGAACTCAACCAGAGAGCTATCATGGACACAAGAATTCTTCCAAGCTCCCCACCACCAATTCCAAATATCTCTAGTGAAATGGCATTGGAAAAAAAGGTGTGAGCTATTCTCTTCACTTTTATTACATAAAACACAGATAGAAGGCCCATGAAAACCCCTTTTCTAAAGATTCTCCCAAGTAAGACATTTATTTTGCACCATGAGCCACAAGAAAAAATTACATTTGGGCCAAGATGACTTATTCCAAACATGCTTCCACAAAGGAATTTCCACCTTATCAAAGGTCATTCTTTCCAGCTCTTGATAACAAGAGGCCACCGAAAACTTGCCCTTTGGATTAGGGCTCCAAGCAAGGATATCAGCTCCTCTAAGAAAATTACACACTCTACCTGCTAGTATCCTGGAAAGAACCTCCCTCTCTTCCTTAGAAACCCCCTGGAGGCCATTCATGGAGTTCTTTCCATCTACCTACCTCACCATGACCCACCCTTAAAGTCACCTTAAAATCATCAACTTTACTCCATCCTGTTGCAAGAAATTTATCACATAGAGGTTGAAGGTGAGGAAATGGAGACAAGATAGGAGGGAACCCATCCCAACAATCCATCCAAAACAAAGCTTCAGAGCCCCTATTACAAATCTAGGAAAGACCCTTCTTAACTAATTGTGCTCCTCTCTTCAAAGTATTCTAGATCATGGATCCCCTTCCTGTCAAATTGTATCACGGTACATCTTTTCCTTCCACTCCACCAAGATACTTAACATTGAGGATTTTTTCCCATCCTTGATCTTGTTTTATGCACCATCTCCAAAAGAGCTTAGTAGCTAGAGCACTACCATTCTAGCTTGGTTTCTACAAACCAAGACAACTATCCTGCTTTGATCTGTAGACACAATCCCATTTGACCAAACTCCACTTCAAGGAGAGCAAGTTACCCATCCATAAAAATTTCCTAGAAAGAGAATCAAAGTCCTTAATAAAGTATGTAAGGGTTGTCTACACAAAACACCTATAAATAGGAAGTGCTTGGACCACGAACTTCAAAAGAGTCATTCTACCAATAGTTGATAGCCACCTATGGGTCCAATGACTCACCTTACTTTAAAGCTTATCCAAATTTTCTTGCCATAGACCCCCTAGCAATCTATGGTCTGAAAGAGGAATTCCAAGGTAGAAAAAAGGAAGAGTTCCAATTTGAAACCTCAAAATTTGGGAGACCCTTCCTTGAATGAGAATAGGGGTATTGAAGAAAAAGATATGAGACTTTTCTTCACTAATATTCTATCCTGAGGCTTTCACATAAATATCCAAAGCTCTTTTTAAAATGGTTTCCTCCATGATTCTAGCAGCACCCATCAACATCGTGTTATCCAAAAATTGGAGGTGGGAAGAAGGAGGTATGCCATGACCCCACTTCCAACAATAAATCAAACCCTGCCTAACTTAAGACTTGAGAAATCTCCCTAAACCTTCAGCCATCAGAATGAATAAGTAGGGGGAGAGGGGATATGCTTGCCTAAGGCCTCTAGCTGCACCAAATAAGTCTGTAGGCTCACCATTAATTAGGATAGCAAAAGAGGGTGAGGTAATACAACTCATTATCCAACTAATCCACTCACTTCCAAAACCAAAGGCCTTGAAAAATTTTTGGAGGAAACTCCATCTGACCCTATCATAAGCCTTGGCCATGTCCAGCTTTACGAACATAGCCTTCTCCTTAGAGATAGCCATAGAGTGCAAAACTTTAGCAGCTATGATAATCCCATCCAAAATTTGTCTTTCGGTAACAAATCTCCCTTGCTCCTCAGAGATTAATTTACTGATCCATGGCTTTAATCATTCAAAAAGCAATTTTGAGATTATTTTGTAAGTCACATTGCACAAAGAAATAGGTCTAAATGAGTTAAGAGAGTTAGCTCCTTCCTTTTTTGGAATGAAGGAAAGGAAGGTTGCATTCAATGCCTTAAGCATCTACTTATTTCTAAAATACTCCTACACAACTTCAAAGAGATGCATCTTGATTATATCCCAAAAATATTGAAATAAATCTATACGGAAACCATCTGGCCCTAGGGATTTACCCTTCTTCATTCCAAACACCGTTGCTTCAATCTCATATAGTGAAATGGGTTTAATGAGAGCCTCATTCATTTCAAAAGTGACAATGGAAGGAATGCAATCAAGCACCAACCCCTCCTCAACACTAGTAGGATCAGAATCTTCTATGAAAAATTCCCCAAAAATCTAGTGGCCTCTTGAGAAATATCCCTATGAGAGGAAACCAAAGTCCCTTCTGATGAAATGGGAGGATTGAGAACACTCCCATGTCTTCTATCCTTACAGTATTGTGGAAAAACTTAGTGTTTCTATCACCCTCCTAGAGCCAAACAATCCTAGCCTTTTGTTTCCAATAAATCTCCTCCCAGAGCTCCCATTCCTCCAAATCTCTCAGTGCAACACCTTCTTCTCTATATAAAACATCAGACAGACCTTGCTCTCTAATTTGATGTGTAATTGTGTCAACCCTCAACTGAGCATTCCTCTTAGCTGTGAAGAGGTTTCCAAAGCACATCCAATTCCACCTTTTCAGCTTAAACTTATCATACTGCAATTGCTTGATAAAGTAAAATATAGCAGTGTCATAAGCAGGCTTCCCTTCCCTCCACCAAGCAAGCATATGATCCTGAAGAGAAGCATCCCTCAGCCACATAAGCTAAAACTTAAAATAGGGATTCTTTGTCATCTGAAACTTAGTAGCAAACAAATGATTGGCTAGTGATCCAAACCTCTCCAGTCCAAAATCTTTGAATGGATAGTCCAACTATTATCCATCCAGAAGCAAGACACAAGAAACCTGTCTAATCTTTCTGCTATAGCCTTTTCCCCACATCTTCTATTATTCCAAGTGAACAAACCATTAGAATTTTTAACATCCACAACCTTCAAAAGTTCAATGTTACTCCTCAAAATTCCCATAGAAGGGTCAATCCTAAGATTACCTCCCCGCTTCTCTTCCAAACTTAAGATTGCATTAAAATCTCTTGCCATAATCCAGGGAAACAAAGGTGCAAGAGAACGAACAAATCCTATATGTGACCAAAGCAAGGATTTTAAAATGAAATCAGTTGGAGCATAAACATTAGTGAAAAGGATATTCTCACCAATCTTGCAACAAGTGGACACCAAGGAAATAGAAGACTTGCTAAAGATCCACCTAAGTGGAACCAGCATGTGAGAATCCGATAAAAATTCTAAACCTCCAAAATTGCCTTGAGCTCCAATGCATTGACAAAGACATTTAGACTAGATCTTAGCAATCATGTTGAACATACTATCAACAGATAACTTAGTTTCTTGAATAAAAACCACATCATGGGAATAAGACTTAATAAACTCTCGAATAGCCTTTTGTCTAGGGATACTATTAAACCCCCTTACATTCCATGAGAGAACAATCATTTCTAAGATTGAGAAAAGTGGGAATCAATGGTCTTCACAAAACTAGACTCCACTAAAGTCTCACCAGCTAACTTCACCTTTTCCTGGTCTTTCTTCCTTCCCACCTTAAGAGGCTTCTCCGAGACACCTTTTTTACAAGATTTTTGTTGAATTCCTAAAAAAGGAGGGGTTCCCTTACCTTTACTCCCCTCCTACAAATCCTTCCCTACACAAGACACAGAGTTGATAGGATATGAACTCTCCTCCATTTCTTTACATCCACTTTCTCTCATTTCATCCATAGGCCCCGCGGATGTATTTGTGTCCATCTGCACCCCTACCGCTTCCTCCGGTGGTTCAATCTGAATAGCATTTTTCTCTTCCCCACCTATTTCCCCTACCTCCAAAAGATCTTGGCCAACAGGCATATTAGCAAGGGCTGCATCAAACTATTTCAAATCATCTAGAGCATCAAACCTACTAAGCACCTCATATGCTTGCCTGTCCTTAAAGGTCCTCTTTAGACCCTACCCCTTATTACGAGCTCTAGCATGAATGAAACCCTCTTTGTCCTCCCTCATGGGATATTTCCCTTTATCTTGATTAGGAGGTGCACTAGTCGGCCCAATTTTAGAGTCCCCTGTAGGTTTAGATTTGGGACACATCCTCTGTAGATGCCCATATCCATTAAAAATTCGACAACGAAATAGTAGTGTTTCATAATCAAGTTGTTGAATCCACAAGCTTGATCCCAACCGAATTTCCATGGAGTCAGGCAAGGGCTTATTCAAATCAATTTCCACACACACATGAGAATAGGTAATTACCTTTTTTTCCATAGTCTGTCTTGAAGGACCAATTGGTTTTCCAAGCTGAACTGCAACTAAGTTGAAGATATCCTCTCTCCAAAATTCCAAAGGAAGCCACAGTAGCCTCACCCAAACAAGAACTCGTGAAGGAAGATCTTTTTTAGGATTGAATGCAACACTTCAGGGCTTGATGAAAAGGCCAACTTGATTGTAGAAATAGGGCCCCCCTTCAAAAACTTTACTTTTGTCTGACATGCAAGTAAAAACCACCTGAAAATAACCATTGGCAGCTAGCATTACATCCATTTCCCCTTTTGAATTCCATGTTCGATGAGCCCACGATATCCATAAAGGGAAAGGACACCTGAATCCCCAAAACCTTATAGATCAAAGCATGGTTAGACAGATAATTGGTGTCATCTACAACAAACTCAGGTTGGATCTCAACAACAGGTCTATGATCGCTCTTGGAAGGCATTCATTTACCTTTGAAGGCCTAAAACCTCCAGACTGAAATGAAGTCTCTCCCATGCCAAAGCTATTCTCACCAAAAATTGGGTTCTCATGCAAAAGTAATGATGGCCTACTTCCCACCACCACATCCTTAAAAGACATACTCACCCCCCTAGATGAAACCCCTCTTAGAGCCATGCAAGGCTCAAAATAGAATAACCTTGAAGAGCCCAAACCAAGCTTGGGAGAAACACTTAAAACAAAAATAATCCCACAGAGGAGCTTTAAAACATAAAACCCTTACTAAGTGAATCCCAATGCCACCCCTTACCTTGCTCCATATAGCATCCAGCAGAAGGAACCAACACCCACTGGCGCCACCAAAACCAAACTCCTTGCCCCACAACAACCACCGAATAGAAGACGTCCATAAAGGAAAATAGCAAAAAAGAAAGGGATCCTGTTGTCCCCACCCAAAGACCCCTGATGATGTAGAAACTCTCCCCCAAATGCATGTATCAGAAGATCAAACATGGATAGGGCACGAGTGCCCTAGCCCGAGCGCAGCCAGAGACCGTCTGAGCCATCACCTGAAGCCGTCATTATATTATATTATATTATTACTATATACTATGTTATATTAATATACATAATATATAATAATAATATATTATATTTATATATTTTATAATATAATATATTATTATTAATTTAATTATATATAAATAATAATATAGTTTAATCTATTAATATATATATATATGATATTATATTATTATTATTATTTAGACTGCAAGAATCGGTCGTGCGTTGGTGCAACATGCCCTTCGGTACCACAGGGAGGGTGGGAAGACTAGACCTCGTGACCTCTTGCCTGTAACAAGATGCTTTAGCCAATCGAGCTAGGCCCACCACCACATATTATATTATATTATTACTATAAATTATATTAGATTAATATATTTAATATATTATAATATAGTTTATTCATTTATTGTATGATAATTCTTAATGTAAATATATAAATAATAAAAATATAAAATAATTTATTAATATCTATATATTGTATTGTAGTATATTATAATATCTAAGGCTACACCACTTTGTCACATGGTGTGCATCCTCACTATCCAATGCAATGCTCTCTACGAGCCTGCACTTTTATTTGCCACATATTTCTACTCTCTATCACCACCTTTTAAATTGGTACATGTCTACAATGCAACCCTGCATCATTTGTAATGTCGTACAAATTGTAGCATAAGAGTTTTGCAATGCTTGCTTTATTTTCCTTCTTTGTGAATTATTCAGTATGGTATATATTCTATGACTATTAACCCTCCAATCCTTTACTACACCTAAATCGGTTCTCCACACTACTATAGATAAACCATATGTGCATGCATTTGCTTGTTGGCTATGATATTAATTCAAAAACCCATAGTTTAGTTCTTATTTTCCTTTTATTAAACTTATGTCAGGGTTTGATTTTCTTAATTTTAGGGGTTTTTTGTTTTTTCAGTTTAATTAGAGGTGGTTGTTACGAAGCATCTAAGTGGTAGTTATTTTGGAAAGAGACACTACAACTATCATCTGGTGTTGTCATTTATTGCAACCCTATGCATTGATATGTTGTGCATATCTTTATTCAAACCTACCGGCAGTCAGATTGAATTCAGTCAAAGCATAACAGTGTATCCGGTAACTCAGCATTCATCAATCTGTGCATACAGTTCAGGTTACCATTTTGTGTTGTGCATCTTAGGCAATGATTATGGAGGTATTATCTATCTTGTGCTCAATACACAGTAGATCCTACCAACTATCACAAGAGTTAGGAAACTCGGTTGACGTATTCTCAATTATTCTTGTATTAAGGTTGACTTTATAAATATATTAAGTCACGGATGTCTGTGAGTTGATTAATTGAATATCTACATTCTTGTATATGTTTTTATGGTTCTTAGCCAAGCTATGTCCAACCATTGAGGATACGCATTGTATATTTCTCCTTGTGTGTACCAACAGTCATAATTTTGGTCAAGCCGACAAAGTGCCATCAAATCTCATGTAGCAGATATATATACTTGATCTTTTGTATCATTTTGGTGTGTGTACAAGTTGTGTGTGTGTCTGAATTGTGAGTTAGAGTAGAACAGAGGTGTGAATAAGTGTAGTTTCACTTAAGCATAGAAGATTTGTGTGGTGTGTATTAGCAAAGAAGAACAATATTATAGAATCAGTCTGTAAGACAGCATATCAATTTTTGTACTTAATCTGGAACTGTAATCAGGAATTTTAGATGCTATCATCTCGGTTCAAATATTCATATGGTCTTAATCTGAACTCCTTTCTTTGAGCAGTGAGATCTAGGTAGTACACCTGAATGCAAGTGCATTCCCCTTTTGTAATATTCATTTTTTAGTATACTCATAACTATACTTGTGGATTGGCCATCCACCGTGTTTTTTCCCCTAATAGGGTTTCCACGTAAAAATCTTTGTGTTATGGTGTTGTGTTTACTTCTTTTTTTATGCATTATTATTGAATTGTATTAACGTTGTGAAGTTAAATATTGCTAAAAGTTAATTATTGCACAAAACTGATTCACCCCCCTCTCAGTGTGCCTTGTTTCCAACAATTGGTATCAGAGCTAGATTCTCAGAAGAAGAAGTCTAACAACTTGGGGAGATCTTGGAAACAATTTCAATGGATTCAAGTAGTATTGACCAATAGCTTATGGTAGCTCTAGATGATCTTGACCAATCAAAATCTGAAGTCTAGAAACTTCAATCAAATCTTAAGGAAGCAAAAAAATCCATTGAGTCTCTGAAAGACAAGATCAACAAATCAAGAGACAAGAGAAAGGAACTTTGTGATCAGATTCAACAGAAAGAGAATAAGAGCACTGAAGATGAACAATCAAGCAAAACCTTGAAAGAAAAGATGGAAGAATGTGAAAAGCTTACCCAAGAGAATATAGTCCTGAAGGTTGAAATGGAATCCATCACGATGAGAATGACCAAAGATATTGAAGATAGAAAGAAAAATGAAGAAACTTTGACTCAATCCTTGAAAGAAAAATTTGAGGTATGTAGTCGATTGGATGATGAATCAGAAGTGTCAAGAAATAATGAATAAGCACTTGAAAGATAGCTGGATGATCTCAAAAATGAACTTGTTATTGCAAATGAGTACAAAGAAAAGTTCAAAGCTAGTTCTTCCATGCTTGATGAACTGATTGATAATCAGAGGACTCATGATGACAAAAGAGGTCTTGGATATGTAGAAGGAGAAAGCTCAAAAAATGGACAAAGGAATCATAGTCATAGGAATTCAGGACAAAGACAATTCAAGCAAGGAAATCAAATGAACTGACCTAGAAGGTATCCAGTAAGACAACCTAATTCTCAGAAGTTTAATGGATATTGTTTTAATTGCAAAAAATTTGGACACATGGCTTCTCAAAGTGGTCCACATTTCTCAAGTCAATGTTTCAATTGTCGCAAGATTGGTCATAATTCAAATGTATGCAAAAGTATGACGAATCAATTTCATAGGATTATCAGATGTTACACACGCAATAGACTTGGCCATGATGCTAACCAATGCAGATCAAGAGGAAACCAATGGAATAATTCTTCTAGAAAGAGAAACATTGTATGATACAACTGTAACAAGCTCGGTCATATTGCAACACATTGCTGGAACAAAAAAGGTCCGGTAAATCAAAAGGAAAATGTGCAAAAGGATGTGAAAGGAAAAGGTTAGATCACTGTAGATGAAATCAAGCAACAAATGCAAAATAAATGGATAAAGAAAGAACCCTCTACTAAAGAAAGTGTGCCAGCTCTAGAGCCTGCTTGTGGGAATTCCTCCAGGAATTAGTCTTAGCCCCTTGGCCTAGGTGGAGCATTAAAGAAAATTATATGAACCCCTAACCAGCAAGTGATACCGGATGTGGATGTACTCAGTAGATGCACAAATGATCAACTAATGATATTGAACTTATTATTGCAAATGGTATATCAAATTGGAGGTTCGCAGATGATTTATTTGTCATGGTGTACAAATACAGTGTAACCGGATGTATTAGGGCAAGTGCATTTATTGCGACAAAAGGCTTAGGTATACAAGTGATAAAAGGCCATGTTTACTCCTTATTTTTCACTTTTCTACCTCGAGTGAAATTCATTGGAGAGCTCTAGGTCACCCTAAGGCAAATTGAGGCGAAAATAAAGTGTGAAGGAGATTCAGCGATTAATTTCACATCCGGCGGAAAAAGGTATTTATCAAGAACTTCTCAATTTTTGTGATTTGTAAGATGAATACTCCTTTAGTGGTCGAAGTTCAAGATAGACCTCATCCCCAATTTAAATTGCATCCCCACAAGTCTTTAGAGACAGACCCACTAGGGGCATTTTCGTTAGTTCCGCATGGAGTGATACATACAAAGGATATTAGGGTTTATATACATGAAAACATTGAGGATCTGGGAAGCAATTAACTTGTGAATTTAAACAATAATCATATAGTTGATGAGGATTTAAGTATTAAACTTGAACATTAAAACCTGGAATTGAAGAAATGTATTTCAATGGTTAAATTTCCCGTGCTCATGGAGTCGGAGTGGGTCCATTATGTCTTGAGTCGGGTGCATGATGAATTCATGTGGCTTAATATTCCCTTCAAAATCACCAAGGAATTCATTAGTGCAGTAACAGGTTTGAATTCTTCTAGTGGTCTACATGTCCTAAAGTTGGAAAAAATCAAATTGTCATCGATGCCAGAGGCTCGACATATGATAGGAGAGCAATGAATGTTGATAATATTGTTGATAATATGCCCTCGGATGAGTTTCATTGGATGAATCTCTAATTCAAACTCTTACAAAATAGCCATCCACTTTCCTCTTCATTCTCCCAATTCGCTTTGCATCAGGTGGGATTTTACATTTGGATCAGGAACTATGGCAATTACCTGACTTCGAAGAATGTAATTCCTGAATTTCTTTACTACTCGCACTAATGCAAAGGCCTGCTTCTCAAGGGGAAGGTATCTAACTTCTACATTCTTAAATGGAGAGCTCATGAAGGCGATAGGTCTTTCCTCTCCCTCACCTCTTCATTGTGTTAAAACAGTTGCACATGAATGGTCAGATGCAAAAGAATAGATATAGAAGGGCTTTAGATAATCTGGGTTGGTCAAGACAAGGGCGTTGAATATTGATTATTTAATCTGTGAGAAAGTAGATTTGGCCTCATTGCTCCATTCTATTTTCGCATCTTTTTTCATCATCTCATTAAGGGGTTTGACAATTTCCGCAAACCCTGTTATGAATTTTCTGACAAAATTAATCCTTCCAAAGAAGGATCTCATTTCTTTCTTACTTCCTGGCCTTGTCAACTTTAAGATGGCCTCTACTCTATCAAGGTCTATGGATATCCCTTCTTTTGATATTATGTGGCCTAAGAGTTTCCCTTTAGATACTCCAAACACACACTTTTTTGGATTAAGGGAGACACCATAGCTTACACACCTTTTGAGGACCTTTTCCAGATCGGCAGCATGGTCTCCCTAGCTCTTGGAGAAAATATTTAAATCATCCACATAAATAATAATACACTTACCTATCAAATCCTTAAATGCTATGTCCATTGCAGGTTGAAAGGTTGCTCCAGCATTGATAAGGCCGAATGGAATCCTCCGATAGGAAAATATGCCCCACTTGGTGGTGAAGGCAGTTTTCATTATGTCCTCATGGCTGACAAGCACCTAATTATACCCAGAATAGCCATCCAGAAATGACATCATTTGCAACCCATTGATTGTTTGTAATACCTCATCAAGAGAAGGTAGTAGGTAATTATCCTTCTCGGGGGCCTTATTTAAATTCCTGAAATCAACACATAACCTGATTTCACCACTTTTCTTGCACATAGGAACTAAATTTGCAACCCAAGTAGAATGTTTGACTGGGAATATTATTCTTGGAGATAGGAGGTTTTGCACCTTCTAAATCAGGGGCTCAATTAAAGCATTGACCAAGTGTTGTTTTTGACAGAAGGGCTTGGCTTCTAGCTTAAGAGGTATGGTATGTGTGATCACCGAAGTATCAAAGGTCTTTAAGTCTTCATAACCCCAAGCAATGGCTACAATGTTCTGCTCCAAAAATTTAACTATCTTCTTCTTAATTTCTTTAGGACAAGTTTTTCCTATGAGAACATTCCTTTTAGGACCCAAGTGAGTCAGATTAATAGCTTCATACTTTCCCCCATCACTCTTTGTGGGCACCCTTTGACGAGCCTGTGGGTCAGAGTCAAAGATTCTTTCTAAAGCTACCATCCACTTTGGAATACTATTGCTTTTCAACTCCAGTATCCCTTCTATGTCACCATTCTCAGGATCCCAATCTCCCTGATCTCTTTCAGATTCATCTATTATCTGTCCTTCGAAGACATCTGAACTTTCCAAAAAGGCCAATATATGTTGGTCATCATTGAATACCTAAAAATTCTAGACATTATCTGAGACAGCTGGGACTGAGACAAATTCAACTAAAAATATTTTTAGCTTTGAGTCTTGCATAGGCTCCAAGGTGCTAGCAGTAACGACAAGGGCATCTCCAATCTGATTACCTTCTCTAGGAATCAAAGTGATCCCAAAAGCATCAAAGTCTTCAATCAGATTCCAAATTCTATTTCTGTATGCAGCCAATCTTTTGTTATGACATGTATACTGGTTGTGTACCTGCTTTACAATTACTTCAGAATCCCCCATTACCATGAGAGCGGTGACCTTCTTTTGATGGGAAAACATAAGTCCATGAGCGAGTGCTTCATATTCAGCCACATTGTTCGTGCAACCAAACTGCAACCTGTAAGATGCAAACTAAGTCTTCCCTTTTGGGTTGGCTAGTTCAATCCCTACTCCACTTCCTTCCTTGGAATTAGAGCCATCAAATTTAAGACTCCATAATTGGTCTTTAGCTGGGAGCTCTTTCTTTTTTTTGATAACGGGAGATGACTTGCTTGAGATGGGTGGTGGCTCAGACTTTTGCTGGCCATCAAGAGTTGAAAGTGACTAGGGGCCAGGTTCACTTAAAGATTCTTCTATATTTAAATCTTGTTCAAGAATCACTCCCTGAACAACTTCTTGGATCAAATTGCAATCCAATTCATTCTTTATCAATGGCTTAAGCATTGGAAGAGTATCTAGGGCAGGTGTAATGGAAGATGACTGAGATACCTCAATCTCCTCTTGAAACTCAAAGCATAGAACCTGAGTCTGTTCAGACAATGGGGGATCTTCCCCTTGAGAAAGACTAGTTCTGGTGAGGATGGTAGCATCCTTAGCTTCAAATGGGAATTCATTGATGGGTGCTTGAGGTTGATCTTGGCCAATTAGTTGAGGTTGGCCTATATTGTCTAAGATATCTAGGTAGGGTTGACATTTTCAATTCAGAATGATTCTGATAATGTTACCTACACCAATTAGGAAGCAACAAACTGCACAAATTAGTCTCTTCTCCCAATACTAGCTTATCTTGTTTCAATTTTTTTATTAGAACTTGTTGGTTGACCGAGATCATTGGGTCATTTTGTTTTAGGGGCAGCGCATCATTAGGATTGAGTATTGAGAAGGTCATGACCTCCTCTTGCTTGTAAACTCCTATTTCAGTCTCAAAATATGCTACTTCATTAGCTCCCAACTCATGAGCATACCATATGTTTCTGGGATATCATACACTTGGACATCTATGTAAGTTTGGATCCTTGGATCCGATCCAACTTGTACATGCATATTTTTTAATTCTCCCACCACATTAACCTCAATTTTGTCCAACTGAATTACTTTCTTATTAGTCTGGGTAGGACTTAATCCCAGCTTCTTGCAAATTGAAAAGGGCATAACATTACCCGATGCTCCCAAGTCCAGCAGACAGTTATGTAGATTCTTTCCAAAGATCCTTAAACTTAAAAGGAAAGGTGGGGTACTGGTCTTACCTTTATAGATGGCCGCATTTGTCTCCTTCAGTAGAGTCACTTTACCTTTTCCTTTTGAACGATCTGCCACCTCCAGGGCTTTCAACACAACTTCCCGTTGGGTCGAGCACCAATTCATAATGTCAAAGAATGACAACGATGTCTTTTGTGTCTGTAGTTCTGCGATAAAATCAAACTTTGAATCATTCCTAACTTGATATTTAGGAAAATAAGGTGGATTACCTTGATTATGAGAGTCAAAAGGTCCCTTTGGTGGTGGTGGGTTATTATCTACATTCTAATTAGGTGGAAACATGTTTTTTGGGGGTGCAGATGTAGTGAATAGGCCCTTATTCTAATTTCTCAGGAAGTGACCACCTTTGGACTAGAAGGCTTGGGCATCATACACATCTTCTTCTTGTTCATTTTCTCCCCACATGGGAAATTGATATTTCTCCTCAATGGTCTCATAAGTCATAGCAGTGCTTACTGACCTACCATCTTGATTGGAATTTCCTTGTGGAGGGTGAGAATCAGCTTGCACAATCTTCACCATTTTTTCCATCTCTGGGCAATTGACCTCAGAATGTGTTGCAGTATCATGTAGTCTACACCAATTAGTCATGAAATTGAGATCTGCCACATTAGTAGTGTGTGGTTTATCCTCACCAAACTGATAGTTATGGGGAACTCCCCCATTGTTGGGTCCAGTGTTCCACTACCTATTGTTATTGTTGGACCTCTAATTGTATCCTCTATTCTGATTTTGATAATTTTGGTTAGAGGATTTTTGGTTCTGGAAGTTCCTATTGGTGTTCTAATTTGCATTTTGGTTAGAATAACTACACTGGTTGTTATAACCTCCCTGATTCTGATAATTCTAGTTTTGGTTCTGAGGGGCGTTATGTCTAAGTTATGCCATGTTGTTGGACATTTGAGATAGAGTCTTTTTAAGAGTCTCTACCTCATTGGTTAGTTGAATAGTTTGTTCATTCTGCACAATCTGCCCTACAGATGGAGAATGAACATGATTTGACCCTCCCCCTTGCTGCCTGTGGTTATGAGACTGTTGGGAAGGATCTTGCATGCCATTAGCAAAAAAAGGCATGGTAGGTGAGGCTTGTAATACAGAAACAGGTCCATATTGGGAGTAAGATATCCCTAGGACCGTGTTGAACAATGGTGGGTTTGGCATCTGATAACCCATGGGAGGGAGAGTTGCTCCTAAACTTCTTGATTTTATAATTATCTGTTGTTACAATTTAATGGCTAGATGATAAACCTTAGACAAAGATTCAATCTCGTTGGTAGCATAAGTTCTCTGCAAGAATAGGCCAATCAAGGGATCACCAACTCTTAAATATGCTAGAATGGCAATATTTTCAACCACTAAGTAGGGGTCTTGTAACCTGCAGAATATTCTTTGGAATCTAGTGTTGAATAATGGCAATGGTTCATGATGTTTCTCTCTTATGGTAGCGAATTGATGATACAAGATGTTCAGGTCTACATAGACTCGGAACTAATTAATAAAGGCATTTTCTAAATCCACCCAGCTTAGAATAAATGCCTGGGAAAGATTTAGGTACCATTTGTATGCCATGTCCCCCAAACAATAAGGAAACAACCTACATAAAATGTCTAGTGAGCCACCTGAGCATGGGTACAGGCATCCTTGAATGATTGTATATGTTCCTCGGTGCTTCTTGATTCTCCATGCATATACTTGGGGCAAAACCTTTCTAGATTCTTTGGTGGATAATGGATAGCTCCAGGAATAGTCCCTAGCGAAGAGGCAGTATTCATGAAGTAAGACATGGGTGGTGGTGGGATTGGTTAAGTAGGTTGGACTGGTGGTGATATAGGTCAAACCAGTGGTGACACTGGTTGGACTGGTAGATTAGGTTGCTAGGTCGATAAAGATGGATTTGGCCAAAATCCAGGTAGAGTGAGTGGTGGTGACAATGGTGGGATCAAAATTCTATGAGCTTAGGGTCTATGTCTAATCGGGGTTTGAAGTTCAATTAATGGTTCGGGGTTAGTAGAGGATCTTAGAATCCTCCCATACTTTTTTGGTGAGAATGACCCAATCCAAGCCATCTTTTTCCTTTAGGCCCTCCTTCTAGCACCAAATTTTTTGATGGATAAAATGACACAAACAACATAAAACAAAATATTTCTACTCTATTTCTCTTGAAAAATAAAGACAACATATAATAGCCTAACTCCCAAGGTCCTGGTAGTTGGTTCTCAACTATCTGATGTCACTCAATTGGCCAATGCAACTGTAATATTCAAGGGGCCTTTGTTGGTGATAAGGAATGCAAACAACAACGAATTCATCAATCTATGTTTAATGGGGGGGTTTAAATAAATAAAAAAAGATAGATCAAGGCAAAGATTAGTAAAATATGAACAAAATTCTCTAACATCTAGACATATATTCTTAACAAAAAATGCTTCTTAACAAATCAAGAAAACCATAACATGATGCAATTCACAGAACAATCCATACCATTGTATACATTTGTAGTTCTTATTTTAACCATCACAATTATTCATCACAATACCATAAGATTTAAAAGAACAATCTCTTCATTCATTGCCAATAACATAGATCAACAAACATGTAACAATTCCATCCATAGACAATTTAATGAAATAATCTTTGAAATCTAGTTTCCCCTATTGATTCACATCAAATAAGAAACATTTATGCACAACAAACTCACTAGAATAGAGACTGATTATGGTTCATTAACCTCACCCAAGAAACTCAATTCCAACATAACACTGTATAAAAGTGTATCTAAATTCAAATGAACTTAAAACAAGGTATCTTTACTTAAAGTTATAATATTCCTATCTTCTATCATCAGGTGGCTGATTCTACTTTCATCAACCGACCTTTACAATATGAAGTTCAAAAGTACATATAGGTGTTCCAAGCGCAAATCCCTCTCAATCAAAATTGAGATCCACTAATCAAGGAACCGAAACCTCCTCAAAAACTTAGACTAGTTGATCTCTAGTTCCAACATTGATTGCCCTATGAAATAAGAGAGAAAAAGGGGGGAAGTCATGTTCCCAAAATAGATCATCTTGATTCCAACTCCTTCCTACGTAGTTTGCTCAAGAAGGTATTCATCATAACTAGAGAAGTCTTGTTGAAGAATATCCAAATCAGGCCAATCAATCCAGTTGTCCTCAAATTTAATTCTCTTCAACTTTGTAGAGGAAAATTTCTTCATATCTTTTAATTTCATCAACTCTCTCCTTGCAGCTTTCACTTCTTAACATCCATTAGTCTATCTAATAATAAATCCTCTCCATCGTCCTCTTTCTGCATAACCTATTGTCCCATTTCTCCTTTAATTGATTCAGAGGCATGCCCTCCTTAACTGGTATATCCACATTAACTAGAATGGCTATAATAGCTTCTAGTTCATCAAGCTGCTCATTCAAGTCCATAATAGCATCTTGAATTTCATTCATATGCTTGTATATAAAATCAGATCTAAACTAGATTATGCTTGAGGCTTTTTCCAAGAAATCTGCATTATCTTCCTCAAGGATTGATTGCTCAAGAAGAGTTGACTTTGGTAATTTATTGATATCCTTTATTTTCTGAACATATCCCCTATAATCCTCCTCCTGCTTTCCTAAAGCTTCAGTGTGGTGATTCATTTCCTCTATCAACTCCAGTGCTAACTTATGAATTTCAAAATTGCTTACCAACACCTCACACACTTCTTGGTTAAGCTTATCTATCCATCTATCCATCATCCTAGACTTACTCTTCATTTGCACTAGATCATCAACTTCTCTTTTGTTGAGTAAGATTGGCGTTTCCAAGGCAGTAGCTTGTTGTGACCTGGGGGTGGAAACATCTCTTAAGAAAGTATGCAGCTGATCCAATTGAGCCTTAATCTCATCCTTTCTTTGTTTGTCTTTGATCATTCTGTATTTTGTGGATGAAGCTACAACATCAATCAGATTCATTTGTCGATTCCTTGTATGCTTCCCTAAATTGACCGTGCCCAATTGATAATCAGTTATTTGTACATCTCCTCTATCCTTGTCCACCATCAGAATGGTACATTCTACAATGATCTCCTCTACCTCGATGAGCCTTATGGAATGAAGAACTCTGGCCTTTTTCTTAGGTATCTCCTTTTCTATCTCCTTCATCATTTCTTCCCAATTAAGAGGTTGTGGTGGAGCTATTTGTTTCTTTACAAGATCTAGCTTTAACCAGGTAGGAGCACTAGGAGTGGTAGCCATTACTATAGAGGAAGAGGCAATAGTTGTAGAAGATGGTGGCTGCAATAAATTAATTTTAGGTTGAGAATCAACCTCCTGCACATTTTGTTATTCGTTTTCCACATTCTCTTGTGCAACCTTCTCAGCCTCTTCCCTATCCTTCTGCTCCTGTAGCCTTTTATTCTCTCATTCCTTTTTCAGTCATTCTTCCTCCAACCTCTTCTCTTCAAGCATTTTATCTCTTTCTCCTTCCAAATCCTTGAGCTTTTCCCACGCCTCCTTTTCCTTTTGTTGTTGCTTAGCCAGCTCTTCAGCATCCTTTTATTTTTTTAAGCATTCTACTTCCTCCCTTTTCTTATAGGCTTCTTCAATCATTTTAAATTTAGCCTCAAGGGCCTCCATTTCTTTTCTTTGTTTTGCCTTCTCTTCCTCCAGCTCATGGATCTTTTGCAGCATCTCCAATTTGTCATTTTCCTCCTTTACTCTGAGCTCTTGCTCCCTTTGTTGTTGTTTGGCCAACTCTTTAGTGCCTCTAACTATTGTTGTTGGAGTACTGCATCAACTTGTGCCTTTGTATCCATTTATTTTTGTTTTTCCAAAGCTTCAGCATCTGCCTTGGCATCTAATTCCTATTGTTTTTCCAAATCTTCAGCTTGTGCTTGGGCATCTAATGCTTTCTTACCTTCTTCAAATAGTTCCCATTGATCCTCTGTTGTCAAAACAAGCTCGGTTTCATCAAGTGGCATCTCCTCTAGTGTCTCCTTATCTAACAAAGTACCCTTAGAGTCTATCCCTATATCATGGATTTCTACCTCAACTTGCTTTCCCTTTAATGTTTCAGCTTCCATATGAAGGGTTCCCCTAGGCACTTCTCCACCTGATTGCTCTGTAGCAGGGAGTTGAGTAGGCAACTCACCCATAACCGATGTTGAGGCCACAAGTTTTGTTGGGACTTCTTCATGTGCTTTAGGAAAATCTTGAGCCGGAGCTTCAAGTTCAAATTCCTCTTTGTCAGGAGGGAATAATTTCAAGGGCTCCTTTTGAGGCATTCTTCTCTTTGTTCTCCTGTACCCTTGTGTGGTACTTGCACCTTTTCTTTTCTTGGAAGTTTGACCCCTAGGCTCCTTGGTTCTCAGCACGACCCACTGGATACTTCTATCCAACACTAGTCTTGATATCTACTTAATATATAGTGTCTCCTCTGCACACCAATCTATAGGATCTAAACTCTTGGTGCCTACATTCTATGCCTCATATAAGGGATCCAAAATTACACCATCATCTGATAGTGTTTCAGGAATGTCCACTTTAACCCCATATTCCACCATGAGTGGGATAGGAAATCTTTCATAATTCCTCTTCCTCAAGTCATATTCATCCTGAAGATCACTCCAGAAGTCCTCCAACAAATTTAAATGTCTATCAAAAATGGAAGCAAGCAAGGCATTCATCTTCTTCTTTGGATCAAAATGCTTCCTAATGGTATATAGGCCCAATTTAAAATGCATTAATTCATTGCAAACAACCTTAGCTCCCACAAGGTGTGGGTAGCTATATTCACCCAATTGCATGGGGAACTTATGACAACCAAGCTTATGCTTTATACCAAATTTAGCATTAACCCCCAAGGCTTGGTAAACAAACTCCATTAAGACCATCCTATTGTTGCAGCATCTAGGGAGTAAGTGAGGGTGACTATCAAACCCAGCCAGCCTAAAATAAGTAAACTTGGGGTATTTGATAAACCAATATCCCCACTCTCTAATGAATGCCATGGCCTCTTGGCTCAATCTATACCCTGCATCTCCATTAAGTTGGTTAATAATAACATACAGAAATGCATCATTAAACCTTTTCTAATGCAATTCAGAAATTTGTAAGGATAGCTGATCATAATGGTTCCATACTTTATTTTGTCCATCAGTTTCTCCCAAAATCCCCTCTATTTAAACCTGGAAAAATGCCTCTCCTTGTTGCTGCATAAATGACATAAGAGGTCATAAAGAAACTCTTGGTTTCCCTCACTCTAACCATTTGATTGTGTATGCTTTCAAACACAATCATGGGCCAATCAAACTGTTGCCTGCCATCCAAGATTGTTTGAATGAATGGAAACATCCATTCTTTGAACTGAAAAGCATCCCTTTTTCCAAACACTCTGGATAACATCATTATTATGTCCCCAACCTCTTTGTAGAACTCTGCCCTTTTAGGCTAATCTGGAAGCTTAATTAGAGACTTCTTCTCAGTCCTCATCCATTTCTTATTCAAATGATCTTTGTTGGCTTCCATATGATTACTATACATTTTCAAAGCCTCTGCCTCATTGAGTTGGCTAGGATTCCTTGGATTGGGGACATTAAACATAAACTAGAACATTTGGGGAGTTAAATCAATGATGATATTGCCTTGTGAATCCACACACTATCTAGTAGCCGGATTATAGGCTCCAGTTGATGTCATTATTAGTTCAGGGCATTGTATTGACCGAGGAAAAACAGTGATATGAGCCAATCCTAATTCAACTACCCTTTGGGTACTCCCTGTCATCTCTTCAGCAAATATTTCAGAGTACAACTCCTCATAATGGAACGGACCCAGATTTGTATTAGATATGTTTGGCCAATCAGACTCCACCTTGCTAGCAATGATGACAGGACCCCGATGATTATACCTCAAGGTATAAGGGAGTTGTTCAAGGTTAACCTTTTTAGGCTTAGCTACTGGTTTTGAAGTTTTTGCAGGTTGACTCCTCTGAGAAGCCTCACCTGATGCTCCTGACATTCTTTAGTTTCTACAATAAAAGCCACATATTAGATTTACAAGAAGTATAACAAAAACCCGGTTAGAGATCTTACCCTTCATACACACCTGAGGCGGGACCAGACAAAAGACATCCCTAAAAAATCCTTTTTAAAACACCGTCGGGTTCAGGACTAGAATGGGCATTGAGCTCTCAACAAACCATATGGCGAGGTCGGAGGCAGAGTCAAAATAGTATTCGGGATCAGAATTGGAATGGAAATTGATTTGGGTACAATGAAGAAATTTCAAACCTATGTCTCATTTTGCCTCTGGTTTCAACTATGTGAACAACATTTTGCAATAACTTATCGGAAGTGGACTCAGAAACCGATCCGACATCCATTACAGACCAAGGTTTGAGACTGAAATCAATTGTGAATCTGACCCCCGCTTTAAAACAATCGTGACGTGATTAGAAACTTCAACCGGGTAACGAATGACATCATAATCTAAAAACAAAGTCACCCGACAAAACAAAGGGGCTTAAAAATAACAATACGAGACTATCCCCATATGACCGTGAGGAAAGCTAGCAACTAGGGCACCATTTTCTAATTTAAACAAAGATGTGCATAAAACCCTAGTTTAAAAAAACCCTTCAACTCAAATAATTAGGGCCCAAACTTAACCCTACTCGAAACCAACAAGTTGATATGCAAAAGAATCGATAGGTAAACAAATGAATCAAAGAACACCATAAAAATAATGTAGCAAATGATTGACATCCCCAAAAACCTAGGGCACCATGGTACGGGTATGAAGAAAAGATGAAAATGACCACTGAAAAACAAACAAACAAGAAAATGACAAACAGTAAAATAAAACACAAACCGAAAATAAGAAAAACAAAGCAGAACAAAAGAAAAGAGAGGAAAAACAAACAACAAGGATTTGAATGAAAACTAAGAGCTACGAACCCACGCAAAGAACAAGAGACCAAACAAAACACAACGAATAGAAAACTAAGAACAGAAACCCTACCTCCAAATGCAATCCAACAGGCTGGCCCTTGATATGAATCCTGTGCACAAAATGTTTTTCCCTTGATTGAATCGCGCTCCCAAATGCTCTACCGCAGCTCTGGTTTGATTTTACTTGTTTATTAATGATAATAACTAGTGAGTTAACCTTAATTAAGGTTAAAATTGAACCTCATACATGGGAGGTGTATGTAATTAATGTCATTAATGCGGTAGGTCAGACACAGAATTGCGGTGGGAACAGGCACAAGACTATTGTGCGACCGAAGTAAAGTCAAACAGCAACAAGAAAGGCAGAATCGGAAATGGAATGGAAGTTGATTTGGAAATTTTTCCAAGTTTCGAGTTTGGTTTCAGTTCCGATTCCGGTTCTGAAAACAAAGAAGAAAAGGAAAGAAATAACCAAAAGAGAAACACCGAGGTCGAAACAAGAAAAAACAACACCGATCTCAAGTCCAAACAAAAAAACCAAAAGGTGGAGGTGGGATGGAAACAAGTTCAAGACTATATATAAATCTCGCAATTAATATTCATTCCATCTCCAACTCCGAAAAAACAACAAAGACAAGACCCAAAAGACCAACAAAGAGACAAGCGGGATCGAAATAGAATCCTCAAAATAAGTTTCAAACTAGATTCCATTCTGGTTCCAGTTCCGCCAGAACAAAAAAAGGAAAACAAAGCATTGGAAGAAGAAAAACTCCAAACTTTATTAAAAAACAACCAAGGATAGAAAACAAGAAGGGGGACCCATTTTGACCAAGGCAAAAGATAGGTTGGTTATGCAAGGCATAATAGTATGCTCAGCATCTATTAAGCAAACCTCGTGATCCGTCAGAAGAGATATTTGGCACTTATGCAGAAAAGCATACCCAAATCCATAATGAGCTCAAGAGACCAATTGCAACTAAAAGAATAAGAAAAGAAGTCAAAGTTATTGCAGAATTTTTTGGTGTACCTACAGAGCAACTAAGTGAAGTCAAGGAGAAAAGGGAGAGAGAAGCAGCAGCAGGGCTTACTACCGAAAAAGGAACAAAAGCTCAATCATCTCGCCCGATAGCACCACCTGTCCAAATTAAACCAACTAGAAGCTCAGCATCTCACTCAGCTCCTGCAGTGAAATCCGCTATTATGAATAGTGAAGGCAAAAGATCTAAAAATGAAGCCCAAGGAAAGAAGAGCAAAAGAAAAAGAGTCTACATGACTGTTTTTAATGATGAGGAAACAAAATCCGATGAAAAATTCAAGGACATCAAGCAGCAAGGTACTAAAACAGCTTCGGTACCAAAACACTCTAGTGCAGATACTCAGGTGAAGAAGAAAACCAAAATTAATGCACCTGGTATGTATGTTGACCAAGTCAAAAAAGTAATGAGTTCATATGGAAATCTTAAACCGCTCTCTCAATGGTATGAATCTTTCTTTGAATCTGATAAAATTATTTTAGAAGAAGTTACAATAAAGTACATGAATACTTTCAAAAAAAAATTGGTTGAAATTATGTCTAGCCTCCCAAAAGGTCTGCATGACATTTTGGAACCAAGGAGATTAAGTGCCCTAACTGAAGAAGAAAGAATGAGAGAAAGAGTTCTTGTAGAATTATGTCTGAAAATGTCTATGGAAGAAATGAAAGCATTCCTGAACAAATATAAGAAGCAGTTTAGAAGCAAATCAAGGGTAAATAAAATGTTGATTGGTCTAACAAATGAGGTCACCCGAGAAACAAATCAAATTCTGAAAGAGTTGTTATTAAAAGACAAAATCAAAATTGTATCTGGGGAGACTCATGTAGATAATATCTCATCTAACCCAATTCAAGATGCAGAAGTACAAAACCATGATGCCACCGAAGACTTTGAAATCTCTCCTCCGAAAATCAACACAAAAGTTGATACAAATATAAATGCACAAGTTAAATCGGCAAAGAATACTGAAGAGAAGTCAAAAGCTTCAGCTGAGGAAACACTGGTTGAGGAGAAGAAGGATAATTTCAAAACCGCTCTGATGTCAACAAGAGACACTGCTGAGATTGTAAGGAAATTCTTGGTTGCACAGAAGGAGGAACTGGATACGAAATTGATTGAAGGTCATATTCACTTGTCTACCCTAAGCCCAATCCAGAAAATGAAAGTAGCAACGATTACTCAAGCTTAGGCTAGGGAAGAGCTACTTCAATCACACATTTAGGACAGTGAACTACTGAATCTGGCATCTGGAGTACTAGAGAAAATAATGCCATCTTATGAAAAAGATCAGGCTAGCTCATCCTCCTATGAACTAAAAAGGCTAATCGATTCAGTTGGGACTCACTTTCAGTCACTAGAAAAGTCAACCATGGAAAAAGTACAAAAATAATTTAATGCTAAGAGGTTCCAAGGAGTAAAATCGTTGATTAACCAAGACAAAAACTTCTTAACTACATGCATTAAGAATATGCGGAATGCTTTATCAGAAGGAGGGAAGATCTATAAAGCATGTCTATCTTTTTCAAAATTCACAGAAGCAAATGAAAAGAAGATCAAAGACTTGAAAGACAAGATAAATGCTATCTTTGAAGCATTTGACCCGGTAGACTCCACCATTGGGAAAGCAGAAGGAGAAGTGATGTCTCTGCTCAATAGCATAAAAGGTTTGTAGCATGAAAATGACAAGATTACTTCCAGAAGTTGTGAACTCCGAAGCATAATTTGTCCCAAACTTCACATATTGTAAAGTGCTCTAAAAGAAGGAGAAGACTCTATAGGATTTGTTGATCCGACCAACCTGGAGACCGCAAAGACATAATCCTATTTGATATGTGGTCACATCATAATCTTGGAAAGTCTGAAAAATATTTTGGATGTTAATCTGGCACAGATGAAGAAATATTTTGCTAGCATCTTTCAGCTCATGTAAGGTACAGTTTTTGCACAATAGTTTTTTTGGTGATCCTTTTTTTGGCATTTGATCCTGACCTTTTCCATTGATGTCAAAGGGGGAGAAGAAGTGAAGTGAAAAATGCTCAATCATCTCAGGGGGACAATTACATTTTTGAATTTTTGGTAGCAGTGCAGTCTATCTTGGTACTTGGTCCAGCACTAGCCATTTTTCAATAAGTGTTTCCATCAATGCCAAAGGGGGAGATTTTCGGCAAGAGACACTACAACTATCATCTAGTGTTGTCATTGATGGCAACCCTATGTGTTGATATGGTGTGCATATCTTTATTCAAGCCTACCGGAAGTCAGATTGAATTTAGTCAAAGCATAATAGCGTATCTGGTAACTCAGCATTCATCGATTGTGCATATAGTTCAGGTTACCATTTTGTGTTGTGCATCTCAGGCAATGATTATGGAGGTGTTATCTATCTTGTGCTCAATACGCAGTGGCTCGTACCAACTATCACAAGAGTTAGTAAACTTTGTTGATGTATTCTCAGTTCTTCTTGTATTAAGCTTGACTTTATAAATATATTAAGTTGCGGATGTATGTGAGTTGATTAATTGAATATCTACATGTTTGTATATGTTTTTATGAGTCTTAGCCAAGCTGTGGCTGACCATTGAGGATAAGCATTTTATATTTCTCCTTGTGTGTGCTGACAAGCATAATTTTGGTGAAGCCGACAAAGTGCAATCAAATCTCATGTAGCAGATATATATACTTGATCTTTCGTATCATTTTGGTGTGTGTACAAGTTGTGTGTGTGTCTGAATTGCGAGTTAGAGCAGAAAAAAGGTGTGAATAAGCATATTTTCACTTGCGTGTAGAAGATCTATGTGGTGTGTATTAGCAGAGAAGAACAGTATTACGCAATCAGTCTATAAGATAGCAGATCAATTTATGTACTTAATCTGGAACTATAATCAGGCATTTTAGATGCTATCATCTCAGTTCAAATATTCAGATGGTCTAAATTTTAACTCTTTTATTTGAGCAGTGAGCTCTAGGCAGTGTGCCTGAATGCAAGTGCATTCACCTTTTGTAATCTTCATTTTTTAGTATACTCATAACTATACTTGTGGATTGGCCATCCACCGTGGTTTTTCCCCTAATAGGGTTTCCACATAAAAATCTTGGTGTTATGGTTTTGTGTTTACTTCTTTGTTTATGCATTACCGTTGAATGTTATTAATGTTGTGAAGTTAAAGATTGTTAAAAGTTAATTATTGCACAACACTAATTCACCCCCTCCTCTCAGTGTGTCTTGTTTCCAACAAGGTAAGGATACATTTGAGTCCATGAAGCTTTTTAGTGTTTAAACAAATTTATCTTACACTGTCTATTTTACAAATGGGTTATTTCTGCAAGATGTGTTACTCATGTATAAAATATGATCTGCATTTCATGCTTTAAATATGAGAAATTTTAGTGAGATGTGTGATCTTAAAAATGCTTCCCCAATTAGCTTGAAACTTAGCACCTAATCTGAAGCAAACCATCCCTATGCCACCCACCAGTTCCTTCTTCTCCAAAAACTCCAACATTTATACCATCTCCATCCATTATATCACTACTTTCCCTTCAAGATTTCAGAGATGCACTGCATTTATCTTTTTATGGGCAGCTACAATGATTGGAGATTCATATGACTACATTACATCGTTGTTTTCATTTTTAAAGCAACCATTATACACATTTTCTATCATGACAACTTTCTTGTTTTTCCCCTTTTCATAAATTTCATTATCTTGCCAACAAAGAGAATAGGTGGGTTGTTGAATAATTTTCAATGGGGGGTAATAAAAGTGAAGGTAAAGACCTTCATAAATGTTGGTGAATGTGTAGGGATAATCAACGCATTGCTCCACCTACTTATTCACGTTGCACCTTGGATTTGTGCATATGTAGTAATTCTTGCACTGTAATACATCTTTTCTTTAGTGCCCACAAAGTCCTCATGCTTATGAAATGTTGTCATGCAGGTTGGTATATTAAAATATCACATAATTGCAATAGGAAAAGATAAAAAACATTTAATGGGTGAAATTATACCTAGGGGATGGGCTATTCTTAATTGACTTTTCACCATACATTATGTCCTCTCAAAGTGGATGACAGAAAAGGAGACTAAAAGACATGCATGTAGACCACATGGGAATGCATGAATGGACAAGATGTTTAACCTTATTGTTAAAACATGTTGTCTTCTTCTTTCCTCAAAATTCTTATTTTTCACAAATGTTTAAAAAGACTCAAAGGATACTCTCCTCAAGCTATTGAAGGTACCCCCTCCCTTTCTTTATGTCATTTCTAAAACATCAAAATTAAAGTCCAGACACTCAAATTTAAACTTTTTCAAACCTTCTCAAAAGAATTTCTAGTCAAATTTAGTATTTATCAAGATTAAATTGTTTAGTTTCAATTCAATCTTGGGTCGATAACGATTGACTTGAAATTGCACAGTTTAATCTAGATAAGTCATCACATACACTTTAATTTAGGTTACACTTAGTTGCGCATCCGCTATTACCTCTCCATTCTACCATTCTTGTTAATTATCCCTACCACCATTTTGAAACCATGCTAGGAAAGAGGGTATGAACAAATTGCTAAATTCTTCTTGTAATATAGGTTTTAAATTGATTTTCTCAAGTCTATTTCAAAGGAAAGCTTAGAAAAAAGAAATGACTAAACATTGGGGAATGTAATATAGAACTTTAGACTTTGAAAGAGTACATCCAGATATTTGTTAGGTGATTTGTTATTATTAAAACCCCCCTTTGCCACACATTAATAAAAAAAATTCGCCTGGCAAATCAAATCACACACATTCTACAAACTTCGAAACTACAATTTTGTTGCACCATTTGATGCAAGTGTTAAATATATTCAATAAAACAAGCATAATGGTTGAAGGATATTGACAAACTATCAGAAAATTCCAAAATTCAATGATGAAAAATGCGGTAATGAACTATAAGTGACAAGGAGGAGAACTAGCACATAGAATCATAGTTCTTAATGATACATTTGCTGCTTTTAGCCTTAGGATTTCTATAATAAGCAAAGCTTATCTCACTTAAGGGAAAAGTTCTTAGAGGAAGTTAAGGTGATTTTTTGCAGCTATATGTTCAAAACCTTAAGAAATTAACTAACTTAAAGGCTAGAGGTGGCCAAGTCCATGACATTGATATGTAAAACAACCAAACGAATGATCTATTTGAAGGCTCGTAGGGCAGTGAAAAACTTGCATGAATGTCTAGAAAAGGAATCTTCTAGGAACTTTATAAAATTAACAATAATACTCTCAAAATGATGGTTAAGGAACTTTTGAAGCAGCCAATCAAATGTAGAACTTAGGCTATGGAGAGCAAGAGGGGCTTCTGGTAACAAGGCATACAGAGAAGATGGATATAGTTGTCGTTGAAATTGAGGCAAGATACTCAAATTTAGTTATTACATGTGTGGAATTCATTTCAATTTACATCTTGTTGAAGGAAACCATGTTATTGCTCAAATCATATTTCTCTATTTAGATAAAATTATTTGTAACTCACTTTGAGTGGTATAACTTATTGGCTTGGAAGTAGAAGTTCAATGGGTCTTGAGAATATTTTAGTGACATGATCGACAATCCATTTTCAGTAAAATGTTCATATACAAGAAGATGCAGACGCTAACCCATAAATAGTGAATGCTTGCTACTTCAACCACTTTGTTATTGGAGTAGGCCCAATAATCTTGACTTGGATGTGTAGTATGTCAAGTTTTCTAAGGACTTGGAAGTGATTAGAAGACAAGGAATTATTGTATTGTAGCATAAGATGGGGGTTCAATAAATCCTACTAGCCATGTAAAATGCAATATTATTAAATGAGAGATGACATTTGTGACCAAATAGCGAGAATATCATCTAGGAGAATGGCAATAAGGTTACAAAAGAGCCACTCATTCTATTAGATAAGGAAGATTCTTTAGACATATTAGAGTTTTCCATCAAGATTAGTATTGATTTGAAGAACAAAATTTCTACTAAAACACTTTATTGAGTATTTATAAACTTATGGAAGTGACCATTCGTAAGAGTTCTTGTAATGCTCCCTTTGTAATTAATTCATTTTTGTGGGCCCAAGAACCCATTCCCATATTTCTCATGGGAAAAGGGAGAGTTGTTAGGGAACTAATTTTAATTTTTGGTTTCAAATTGATTATTAATTGGCACAACCAGTAAAATAGGCCATTTAAATAATGAAATACTATTAATTGTTGTAAATTTGTAATTTCCCAAAATGGGGCATGAGAATTTTTAATGAGGAAATAATGTAACCCCCAAGGCATTTGGCATCTTCATTATGATAGATTCTATGACAAATTATTAATGATGAGTTACAAATCAGCATACATGAGAAGTTACAGTTGGCAATAATGTCAAAGGGGCAGTCAATGAGTTGGCAATTTGTGGGGCAGTTACAAAAAGCTAATTTTCAGGAGAATTTGACTAAATTAAATAGTTATTATTTTTTTGGAGATATCGGGCATTAGAATTTAGGCACCCAAATTAGGCCCTCTCATTTCTATTTATTCTAGGTTGCTTCTTTATTTTTTATCATCTTATAAATTAATCAGTTGTCTTCATAGCTTGAGCATTTTGTTTAACCATCAAATTCAAGGATGAAAACCCTTGGATTTGGAGATTGGGGGACGAAACCCCTTTGGTTTCCTTTGGGGAAATTTCATTTAGAAGTTGCCTCTATGTAGAAGGATTTTTGACATTTCAATTTTGTAGGATTATGTGCAAGTTCTAGAATACAACAGATTATTTCAAATTACTTCCTTGTTTGTATTTCTGCAATTTTAATGTATTTCAATATATTGCTACATATTTAATCAATAATAATCAGCTCCAACATATGTGAAATCTCCTTTTTTCTATGCAAATATTGTCTTTGTGGCTTATTCTCAAGAAGAAATTATAATATATAATTCAATATTTATTCAATGTCTACTCTCGCATTGCCTTCATGGGATCTTGATGACCAAAAAGTGATAAATACTTTATATTTGTGGTATATGCAATTCAATATTTATTCACTATATGCTCTCATCTCGTCCTCACAAGATCTTGGTGACCATAAAGTGATAAATATTTTAGATTAAATTTTCCTTGGGTCTTGACAATGCAGGGAAGACCACTTTGTTGTAAATTATTAAAGTGCAAAATCAACCTACACAATAGAACAAGGCTAATGAAGTCATACTGAATGAAATAAGGAGATTCGTACATCTGAGGGGTCCTACTTTTGCAATGACAGAGGTAGCACCGACTCTAATAATTGCATTTGATGTCCTTTTCAATAGAGTTGCTTGAGAAGAATTTGTGCTTTTGCACCTTAAAGTCTCCTTGCATTATGGCTTGGGTTCATCAAGACGTAGATTTCACTTCTTTAAGGTTAGAATACTATGAATATGTATAGACTCATGGTCAAGTGTAAGATAATATCATTTAAAAATGTAATTATAACACATATATCTCTAATCTATTTTTCATCCCTATTATTGAATATCAATGTAATCGCATTCAAGTATATAGCCTGACCCTAGGGAATAAACTAATCTCCTACTTCCCAAGGTTATAAACAATTGAAAACATAAGTTCTCCATCCATGGTGAAACTACCAGCATAGGTATTCATAACATCATACCCTAGACAATTATGGCATATTACTTATATCATGATATCATTCCTTTTTACTTCTAACAACATAACTTATGCAATCATTATATGTGTCATACGATATCTTAGATATTATCATAATACCCTCTAGTAAGCCTCACTTTACTGCGCCAATCATGGTAGCTATATATATCATGCTAATAAGATTCCTTAAGGCAACTTGTCTATATTCTAGCTATATGCATAAGTATTATTCAAAAGCTATAATAAGAAAACAATGATTAAACCCACACTTGCAACCAATAACAAATCAAAGTATCAACATTGGAAAGAGAAAGAATTAAAAATATTTAAAGCATGCCTATAAAATATAGCTCCTAATGAAAACTTGCAACACTATGATCAAAATCCAAACACTCTCCTTGTTACCTCTTACATTCTCAGATCCACAATCAGCTTCCCCTCACTCAATCAACACTTTAAACTCACAAATCATACTACAACAATGCTCTCACTTACTCAATGTTTTTCTCTCAAACTCACAAAATAAACTCTATGAATGCACTCAAATGAACATATCCCCTTTCTCCCATAAGGTAATTGTGGATCTTTGGAACCAAATCCCCCTTCTTAACCTAGGGAATATGGAAGGAAAGAAATAATAGGATATTTAGAGAAGTTGAGAAACATAGCTATGAGGTTTGTATGATCATCAAAGTGTAGGTTCGGGAAAATATGGATGTGGGAGGATACAGCTTCTCAAAATTCTAGCCAAACTATAAAGAGATGAGAATTAAGTAGGTTTTGGGTTTAAGGAATAATCTAACTAATCTCAGTTGGACCATGATTTTGGCTAGGAAGTCTATTATGTGGGTTCCTCCTAAAAGAGAGTGGATTAAGTGTAATTTTGATGGGTGTTCTAAAGGTGATTCGGGTATGGCTAGGGTGGGAGGTCTTCTAAGAAACCACTTAGGTGATTGCATTGTGATTTATGGTATTAATTTGGGAGTCTACTCTAATAATAAAGTAGATGCTATGGTTGTGGGGGGGGGGAATAAAAAATCTAAGAGATTATGGTTTTAAAAAGGTTATTCTGGAAGGAGATTCAAAATTAATTGTGGACATTTTGAATGGAGGTTTTGCAATCCCTTTGGAATTAAAAGACATCATTGATAAATATAAGACCCTTATGAGTTTCTTTACTCATAGTCAGGTGCAACATGTTTTTAGTGAAGGGAATACTTTCATTGACTATCTTGCCAATGAAGCACTAAAGTGCAATGGGTGGACCCACTGGGATAATAATCAACTATCATTTTCATTAACAGACAAGGTTCTAAAAGAAAAATTTGAACATGTATACAACTTACAAAGATGATGGCTAGGAGTGGTAGAGGAAGTATATGTGATTTAGTGATATAAAGAGCATGAAGAATAATGATGATGAAAGTGGTACGGATTTGTGTAAGAAGATCTCCTCTGGAGAAAAAGGTAATAATTATTTATTTCCCAAGATGGTTATGGATCACATATCTTTAATCAAGTTGAAGAATGGTGTCAAATCCAAGTGTGTTGAAGTGCCCTATTTTAATTCCATTTTCTATAGTGAAGATTTTATTGTAATGAATAATAAAGAGTCATTAATTATTTGTAAAAATAATAATGAACTATTAGCCCCGAGAAATGTGTTATCGGCTATCTCTAAAAGAAATTTCTTAAATTTTACATCCTTATGTGACTATTTCCAAACTATTTGTAATAGTGTTTTTTGCAAGTTTGGAAGGAAGCCGAAGTGGAGTGGAGTTATGAAGAAGAGTCCGTAAAATCCAAAAACTTTGTAAAGCACAAAAATGGGTGGGCCGCGTAAGTGCACGAAACATTTGAATTGTCAGGCGCTTAAACAAAATGCGAACCTATGCAGACTTTTTAAGAAAGTGGGTATGGTTCCCTTTTTCGAGGCCATGAAGGGATACAATGAAAGCCTCACTACTAAATTTACCAATTCATGGAGGAAGGAGAATGTGGCAATTGGAGAGGTTAAATTTGTGGTAATGACGTAGTTTATTGTGGAGGCTACTAGTTTGCAAAACCAAGGAATCAAGGTGGCAAAAAAGAGTGGTATTGACTACCAATCATTTGTTGACAAGTTTTTTCATGATGCCGAGAATCTAACCAATTTTCAAAATGGGTACGTGAGGCTTGAGCTCCTGACTCCTTATTCCCTAGTGATTATGTTTGTGATGTATTATTGAAATTTGAAGGAAGATATATGACAGTTCATGCATATCACTTTCCTTTGTTGAATCATATTCAACATAATGAAAGAATCAATTTTCCATTTTATTTAATATCTTCCCTACAACTTAATATTAAAAAAGGAGTGAACCCTCTCATGCATCAAGGATTAATGCTTTACATTTTACAAGCATGCCTTAGCTTTGAACCCTCATGGAAATCCTTTTGTTGCTAGACTGGATAATGAGAACCGTAAGCTGGTGAAAATGTGGAACCTTTACAGGATGATAACCCTGTTGAGGAGTGTTAGTGTAATTAATTATTTATTACACTAGCATAAGTTAACTTAGGTCTACATTTAATAATTTAGTCCTAGGTTGCATTATTAAATAAATCATAAATAATGTTCTAGGAGATAAGATTCCTTCTAGAAGATGAGTTGTCTTTTCTAGAACTTATCTCAATTAGTTTATCATTCCCTAGGTAGGTTGTTAGGGTTTACATGTTGTCACATGATGTTTGATCAAGACACATGGCAACATCGTAATGCATTTTTTATCTCACCCTTTCCTATATAAAGAGGATTATTGTATCATTTGTAACATATCTTATCATTTCATACCTCATCATTTGAAAGGTCTTAATATCAAGCAAGTTCATTCTTGCATATCCTCTTGTGGAAGGTTTATCATTGTTTTTGCAGGTGTTCCTGGATGTCGAGCTAATATCTTCAGCTCTTACATGGTATCAGAGCCCTTCCTACAAGACTCTTCCCAAATATGAGGATTGAGCTATGGTTGTAAGATCTTCTTTGAGGTTGTCTCTATATTAGGGTTTTCTTGGAAGGTCACTTTTGGTGCATGCTAGAGGAAATCTGAGCTCATATTCGAGTCCAGGGCTGTCGAAAAGTCATAATCGACTTTTGTTTCACCAAAATCTGACATTTTATGCCAAATTTATGAGGGTTTGAAGTTTTGCAAGATCTAGAGATTGCAGACCATCAGGAGCTTTTTCACCTTGAATCAACCTCGCCATCAAATCCAGAGAGCCTGAGAGATGAAAAATTGACATATAACATGCCTTATTTCGATGTCGACTATTCGTGAGGCAAAAAAGAAATTACTCGGTAGGCCGTATGGCCCGCCAGGTACAAGGTACGATTATTTTGCAGAATTAAAAAATAAAAAAAAATTATATGTTTTGTAAAATATATTTTCATTGGCTTTCGAAAAAAATTTGGGTTATTTGCAACTATTTCTATCAGGCTTTATAAAATTATTCGAGCTATTTGCATCAGGAATATTATTTTTCTGCACAGTTGATTTGATATTTGGGGGCATTTATTTTGTGGTACCATCGTACCACGTACTCTACAACCTGGACTGTTTCTTGATCGATGGTGAGCACCTCCCATCAATCGGCGTCTTCATCCATCCACTAGTATATACTTCGATCGATTCCTCCGTCGGCCCCTTTGGTTTCTCTGTCGGTTCATCTCCCACTGGCCATTGACTCCTTTTATCCTAGCCCCGGTCCTATCTCTGATCGAGGGCTCTTCCATAGGGGTGACGTCGCTGCCTTTTTCCATCTCCGCCTAGCCCACCCGTCACCCACCGGCAATGGGATTCATTTTTTTCTTTTTCACCGCCCTCGGTTATATGGCGTGACCAGGTGCTAATATTTTGCACTAGTTTAGCCTTTGAATTTTGCGCCTATTTAGCCTTCATGTACCCCAAGTGCCTCAAACTAGCTATTATTTTCATTTTGCCATAACTTTTCGCCACGGTGTCAAAAATTTGCAAATGAGATATCATCAGAAATCTAGATATGTGTACTTCACAGTGGTGCAGGCCATTTTTCTAGATTTTTTTGCAAGTACAAATCACATCCATTTGAATTCATATCCCCCATTTCAACCTCCGAGCTCACAATTTTCTGCCAGTTTCTCCTATTTTGGTGATTCAAGTTGTGTTTGGAAGCTATTCAGGAGCTCTATCATTATGTTCATGCACTTTTTCCAGATTCAGCACCAGGTATTATTTATTCAGTATTTTGCACATTTGGCATTTTGACTAATTACTTGGACATCCTAAGTCCTAGAGAGGTTCTATCAATTTGGGAAGACTTCATTTGCAATATATATCATATTTGGGAGTTTCTCTTTCATTTTGAAGGATATTGTCTTTGTAATCTTGAAGATATATCATAGTTCATTATGGGGTTTTCATTTCATCCTGCTTTGATCATGTTGAAATGGGGACACTACAAATAATGGAGAAATGGTATCATCACACCAACTTTGATGGCTTCATTTGTTGCCACATTTGTATAATCTTGTTCCCCCTTCTAGTACTGGCAGTAAGAAGTTTGCTTGGAATTGAAAAAGAGATCATGTCTTAGGAGTCATTGCAATGCATATTGGTGTTTCCACTTTGAAAAGTGTTGATCTTTGTGATTGCCCTCATACTCTTTGGACTAAAATTTAGGAGATACATGGAGATCATGATACTCAAAAATTCCCAAATGATCCTACTTCAGATTGTCTTGTGCCTCTTCATATTTCAGAAAGGATACCCTATGATGCAGATACTATGTGAGAGTTTGAATATTTGGAATACTTTGAATCTTCAGATGAGGATGAAGAGGGTTCTTTAGATGATCCTGCTTCTCCATCAGAGACAATTGATGCACCTTCACCTTCAGTGATTCCTTGTGCAGATTCATTGATTAAGGCTCTAATCATTCCTATTCATAGGAACATTCTCATGGTAGTGATTCATTGAGCATGTCCAGTGATTCATTACAATTAGTATCTCATTGTCTTCCTAATTGGGATTCCTATCTATCAAACATTGCATCCTTGTTTGCGGAGTCTCACATTTCAGATTTGGGGGACACATTTGAGGGGACATCTCTCCTGTTTGATTACATCCATTGCACACCTATTGTCAAACCATCACAGTCTTTGGATCTTGTTCAACATTAGTTGTTGCATCATCCTAGTTTGTCACCTTCTTCATTGATTGGATATGTACCTAATTTGATTGTGGCATCTTCATCTTCATCAAGAAAGGAGACACATGAGCAACTTTTAGAGACATCATCAACATCCATAATCATCCTTCCTTCTTTTAATTCCTATCTGGAATGGGAAGCATCTCAACACTTGCACTTGGTTTTGTTTCTTCTGAAAGGGAGACAAGTTTTTTGTCGACATTTGATCTTGTTTTGTCTTTAGACACTTACCTTTTTTTGTAGGTGATCACATGTTCTGGGAGGTTATATAGTCTCTTTATTTCCTTCCTATGGGGGAGGCTTTGATTTTATTGTATCCATGTGATGGATGGTGTTCTTGGGGGGTATTTGGGAGTCCTCCATCCTTCCTCACTTTTCTTCATTTCATCTCCTTTTTCGAGAGGGGTTTTCTTCCCACTGGGATTTCCCCTTTTCTCCATTTGTGGGAGATTAGTTGCATTTACATTTTTCATAGGTACATGGGTACCTAAAATGGCCATCATGTTGTCAGGACCCATCATCTCTACATAATCATTGTATTTTTCATTTCCTCCCTAAGTTGCACTTATGGGGAGGTGGTGTTACTGTAATTAATTATTTATTACACTAGCATAAGTTAACTTAGGTATACATTTAATAATTTAGTCCTAGGTTGCATTATTAAATAAATCATAAATAATGTTGTAGGAGATAAGATTCCTTCTAGAAGATGAGTTGTCTTTTCTAGAACCTATCTCATTTAGTTTATCATTCCCTAGGTAGGTTGTTAGGGTTTACATGTTTTCACATGATGTTTGATCAAGACACATGGAAACATCTTAATGCATTTTGTATCTCACCCTTTCCTATATAAGGAGGGTTATTGTATCATTTGTAACATATCTTATCATTTCATACCTCATCATTTGAAAGTTCTTAATATCAAGCAAGCTCATTCTTGCATATCCTCTTGTGGAAGGTTTATCATTATTTTTGCAGGTGTTCCTGGGTGTCAAGCTAATATCTTCAGCTCTTACAAGGAGCCTAACCCCAAACCACCTCCCATTGTAGCTGATGTTGGAAATCATGCCTCTAATTAATGGTTTGATATCCTATTAGCAGTGTTGTGTGTTTGTTCCTCTATCAAGTTGACTCTCCTTTGTCAATGAGACCTTATACTATGTCTCCTCGAAACTCCAATGAGAGTGTATCATAGTGACTTTTTTGTTTCATTGACACATTGAGTCATGTCTCCTCGACATGCCGATGGTAGACTGGAAGGCTCTTGTTGGTGTGACTTTATTATTTTTTCAGGACTTTCAGGTAAGTTTCTTCGACTAGCCAATAAGCCAATGGCCTATGGAGGTGACATGGCGGTGGGAACCACATGGAGTGGTATTACCCTCATCAAAGTGAAATCCTTGTTTCGGTTGGAAATGATGTATTGTCTCATTGAAATGGTGATATATGTAGAGTTGTGTAACCATCTAGCCCACGTGTGCCTTGGTGGGACCCAACCGTGCTAAGTGGGAGAGCGAGGATTAGATGAAGCTAACTGAGGATGGGTGATTAGATGTTTTTTGTGTACAATGATATTGGACTGAAGTGACTTAATGAATTCAAAGAGAGATTGAATAGAGTCTCTTCGATGGTCCAATATGAGATTGGACCGAAGTGACTTGATGAATTTGAAGAGCGGTTGAATAGAGTATCTTTGATAGTTTGATATGGAAAACAGTTAGACCGTTTACCACAGTTGCTTGGAGAATTCGAATCAAATAGTTCCTTGTTGGTTTTGGAATGAGGGAAGAATTTTGTGTCAACATTGTACGTTCTATAACATTGAGTGATGTGTAGTTCAAATTGAACTAAAGTGAGTTTGATCAAGGAAATTTTATGGTACTAAGATTGATACTGTTAATTAACACCTAGAAGAAGAAGTTTTGTAACTTTGTATGTAATCACCATTTACTATAATACAATGAGATTTTGCTTGGTGTGTGGGTTTTTCTCCCATAAAGGTTTTCCCAAATAAAATTGGTGTTCAATTCTATGTGTGTGTGTTAATTAAATTGTCTATTTTATTACTTGTAAATGTGTATCTTAATGAACTATAATTTGAAATTGAGTGTCATATATATATATATATCTTCTAAGAATTGACATTGGGAAGGCATTTCCACACTCATCTTTCCTTACAAGTGGTTTCAAAGCCTAGCCAGTTGTGTTATCCTTATGGGTAGGACAAGTTTTTTGAGCTAATTCTGTAGTGGGAGACTTGTACAGGAATTAGGTAGTCTAGATTGCAAATTGAGATGGCAAGCACATCAGGAAGAGTAGATATTGATAAGTTCAATGGTGGAAATTTTGAGTTGTGGAAACTCAAAATGGAGGACCTATTGGTGGATAGAGATCTTTGGATTGTTGTGTTTGGAACTAAACCATCGGGCATGAAATAAGAAGATTGGGACCTCGCTAATATAAAAGCTATATGGTTGATAAGACTTTTTCTAGCAGATTTTGTTCTCTTAAACGTCTATGAGGAGAAGACTGCATCTTCATTATGGAAGAAAATTGGTGACATTTATCAAGGGAAGTCTCTGGTGAATAAGTTGTTCCTAAGGAAGAAGTTATACTCCTTGAAGATGGAGGAAGTTGCATCTGTAGTAGACCATCTAAATTCATTTAATATGATTGTTTCTTAGTTGGCGTTTGTAGGTGTAAAGATTGGTGACGAGGATCGATGTACGATTTTGTTGTGTTCCTTGCCTGACACAGACCATCTGGTGATGGATATTGGAAGTACAAAAACCACTTTCAAGATGGAAGACATGGTTGCTTCATTATTGTCAGAAGAAATGCAAAGGAAATCTTCTGAGATGGCCAAGGAGGCTCTTGTTGTTCAAGGCAAGTCAAAGGATAGAAGCAAGAAGAAAGAAAAGAAGTCTAAATCCAAGTTTGAAGGGAGATCAAAGTCTCTAGGCAATAAGTCCAATATGAAATGCTAGAATTGTGGGAAGATTGGACATATCTGAAAGGATTGCAAAGAGGAGAAAAATAAGAAGAAGAAGAACTCTTTGGATAGTGACTCTTCTCAGAGTAATACAGATGCCTTCATTGTTGCCTTGGTGACCCAGGCATTAGATGATGTTTGGTTGATGACTCAAGCGCATCTTTTCACACGACATCTCATAGATATTGGTTCACAAATTATGAAAAGTATGTTGGTGGAAAGGTGTATCTAGAAAATGATTCATCTCTTGAAATTGTTGACCATGGAAGAGTCAGAATTTAATTTCTTGATGGAAGAATCAAAGAAATTGATGGCGTAATGCACATACCATGTCTGGCTCAGAATTTTCTTTCAGTTAGTAAGTTGAATGATGTTGGTTTGCAAGTTTCATTCTCAATTAGTGGCTGCAAAATTACTAGAGGCTTAATGGTACTAGCCAAGGGTGCTTGCATTGGCACTCTATACAATCTGGACACACGTGTTGTTAAATGTAAAAGTGTCTCTGCAAAGTCTGAAAAAATTGCTCGTGTAGGGAAGGAGAATGTTGTTCCTCTGGGTGAAAACTCTTTGGAGCTGAAACTCCCTGTAGAGAAAAACCATTTTGTGGCATCACAAACTTGGTCACATAGGAGAAAAGGGCTTAAAATCCTTGAAGAATAAAAATTTGGTTGAAGGGCTTGATGATTGTAACCTTGAGTTTGATTTTTGCGAACATTGCATTTATGGAAAGCAACACCATGTTTATTTTTACTCGAGTACTAATAAATCTTCTAGCATACTGGATTATGTTCACTCTTATGTATTTGGTCCAGTGAATGTTCCTTCGTTATCAAAGTCTAAATATTATGTTTCATTTATAGATGATTATTCAAGAAGGGAATTTGTGTATTTTCTAAAAAGTAAAACAGAACTGTTCGATCGGTTTAAGGAGTTCAAAAACTTGGTAGAAAATCAATCTGGAAGGAAAATTAAATGTTTAAGGATGAATAATGGTGGAGAATTATGCTCTACATATTTTGAAAGCTATTGCAAAGATTATGGGATTAAACGGCATAAAACTACACCTTACACTCCACAGCAGAATGGAGTTGTTGAGAGGTTAAAGATGACGTTGATGGAAAGGGTGAGAAGTATGTTGATCAGGCTTGGAGCAAAATTTTTAGGCTGAGGTAGTGGCTATAGAGTGTTACTTGGAAAATTGATCCCCCTATTTGGTGCTTGTAGATAAAACACCTATGGAAGCATGGTCTAGTAAGAAGCCCTCTCTGAGATATATTCGAGTCTTTGGATGTGAGGAATATGTTTATGTGCCGAATGAGAAAAGATCTAAATTGGAGAACAAGGTTGTTAAATGTATATTCATTGTCTATGGTATTGGTGTGAAAGGATACAAGCTTTGGAATCCTATTACTAAGAAGGTAGTATATAGCAGAAGTGTAATATTTCATGAGCTGAAACCTAGAACTACAATGGATCTGTGGTCAGAGATGAAAGAAGACAAGAACAAGGATGTAGTTGACATTCCTCTTACTCTAGAAAAAGAGAAACTAAAAACTCCAAGTGTACCTAATATTGAGGAGAGCTCAAGTATTTTTGAGAGTTCTAAATAGGAAGAAGAACCACAACTTCAGTCTCAACATGTGAGGAGGTCTACACAAGAGAAGAGGTAACCTGAAAGGTATGGATATTCCATATTGGATTCTGGTTATGCCTATGCTTTGATTACTAGCACTAATGAGCCTAGGACTCTGAAAGAGGAAATTAAAATGTCTGATTTAGATTCCTAGTTGGAGGTCATGAATGAAGAAATGGAATCATTGGAAAATAATGAAACCTAGGACTTGGTACCTTTTCTCGAAGGTCAAAAACTTGTTGGTTGTAAATGGGTATTTAAAAAGAAAATTGGTCTAGATGGCAATGTGGAGAAGTATAAAGCTAGGTTGGTCATGAAAGGATATTCTTGTTGGATGTTGTGGTTGTATTTCTGCTATGTGGTTGTCATTGATGTCAACACTATAAGAATTAATGTCTTTAAGACTGTATATGTCGAGGATATTGAGAAAATTAAATATGTTATAGGTTGTCTGTGAAGCAGTGAAGATCAGTGTGATGGAAAGTTCAGTATGTTGATGGTGAGATGTTGTGAAAAAAAGGGTTTGTTCTAAAGCCTATCTTTTTTATTGACTATAAGTTTTAGAGGTGCGCATGAATATTTGAGCAAGTTATAAGGTTTTGTGTTCTGACAACTATTTTGCTACTATAACTAGTGTTCATGGAAGAAGATAATGTTTTTTTTGGTAATTTGAGTTGTTTTTTATGTTCCTGAAGTGTTTTTGGATGTTTCTATATCATGTTTTATCTATGTTACACATCTGCATTGATCATTGTGCTGGTGATCCAATATTTTCTCTTGCGTGTTCATGTTTTTCATGTTCATGGCTGACAAGGTGCTTGAAGCGTGTTGTCGATCTCCGAGGAAGAGTATTTGAAGGTGTTTTGTGTTCGAGGACATTTTTTTGGGTCTCTACTATGTTGTGGCCAACCTTGGTTGATGCGCATTGATAATATTTATTGTTTTGGGCTGACAATTTGCATTCATTCTATTATTTTGTTTAAGTCAACATGAAGCAACGCAATTTCTTGTTGCGGATATATATAAGTGATTGTTTCTTCATTTGAGATGTGTGTGATGCAAAGTGTGTGAGTGTTATGTGCGAATAAGGTTTAGATCATTCAAAGGTAGAGCAGAGTGTGAAGAAGTGTTCATGTGCTTAATTGAAACTGTACTTAGGCATTAGCATATGCTACTTTCTCAGATCAAATTCTTTAGATGGATTTAATCTGAATGTTTTATGCAAGACAATGAGTGTTTCTTTGAGCAGTGAGCTCTAGGCAGTGTGCCTGAATGCATGTGCATTCCTCATTTATTATTCTTATACTTTTAACAGGGTATAACTTGTGGATTAACCTCCACCATGATTTTTCCCCTAATAGGGTTTCCACGCAAAAAATCTTGGTGTTATGTGTGTTTCTTATGTGTTGTTGATTCATGCTTTCACTGTTGTTAATTAGATCTGAGAATAAAGATTAATAAGTTTAATAAGTTTAAAATTCTGAGACAATTGATTCACCCCCCCTCTCAGTTGCTTGCCCTTTTCTTGCCAACAATTGGTATTAGAGTAGGTTCCTTGGAATAATTTTAATAGCTTGAGGTGATCCGGGATGGTGACATATAAGAAGGATAGTCTGAGATTTGATGGAAAAAAATATTCTTTGTGGAAGACTCGAATGGAGTGTCATCTGAGATGCATTGGTGAATCCTACTAGAACATTACAAGCAATATTCCTCATAATGGTCCTTCTACTACTGTTGAGATTAGGGATGTTCAATATAATATCAGAGCTAAGGAAACAATGTTGAGTACTTTGACTGATTTTGAGATGATGAATGTTATGGAGCTAAGGACTGCTTATGAGATCTAGAAAAAGTTGGAAACATTGTATGAAGGTGATGTAAATGTAAATATTGCTAAGCTACAAAGTCTGAAAGGGAAATATGAAATGTTGAAAATGGGTGATGATGAAAATATTGCTACTTTCATGCAAAGAGTGAATAAACTTGTGTGTGACATCAGATGTGTTGGTTGACAGTTAGATGAATCAAATATTGTTGTTAAAGTGTTAAGATCCTTGTCTACTGCATACAAAGTTAAAGCTATAGCTATTGATGAGCTTCGGACTGTGAAAAATGTAACTAGATATATGTTGGTTGGTAAACTTATTGCTTTTAAGTTGAGTGAATTCAGTGATGCCCCTCCTATGAAAAAATCTAAATTTAAAGCTACTACTTCGAGGAGAGACAAGCAAATATATGATTCGAGAGAAAGTTATTTTAGAAAGGTATTAAGGTATGAGGAAGAAATGAGACAGATTGAAGAAGAAGAAAGAGAACTGAATGAGCTTGAAGCACTTATTGTCAAAAGGAAAGCCAAAGGAGAATGTAAGTATAAAGTAAAGTTGCCTATAAAATGTTTTTCTTGCAATAAGATAGGTTAGTTTTCATCAAGGTGTCCAAAAAGACTTCCTAAGCCAAGACTTTACAAGCCTAAATTTCAAAAGAAGTGTTATTATGTTGTTGATGAAGGTGTGACAGATGATGAATCTGATAAAGGTAATGTAAGTGAAGATGAGTTTGTATTTATTGCTATCAAAGAAAATAGTCTTGTGTCTACTGAATCTGCTAGTTGTACAAATGTGGAGAAAGCTCTAGCTGCTCAAGTTGAAGAAAAAGATGAATGGGTAATTGATAGTGGATGTTCACATCACATGATAGGTGATAAAAGTAAATTTGTAAGCCTGGAAAAGTATGATGGTGGTGTTGTAAGATTTGGTGATAACAATGGTGGTATAATATGTGGTAGAGGATGTATTTCTTTTGACGGTAAGCATAATACTGATGATGTTCTTTATGTTGAAGGTTTGAAGCATAATCTTCTGAGTGTTGGACAAATGGTTGACAAGGGATACAATCTTCACTTCAAAGATGGAAAATGTAGCATATTGGGAAGTTCTGGAAATGTGATTGCTTCAAGTACTAAAACAAAAGGTAACATCTTTCATCTGAATTCTACTAGTAAAAGTTGTCTGATTGCTCAAGTTGATGAAATTTGGTTGTGGCATAGAAGTATGTGTCATGTAAACTTTGACAATATTATCAAGATAAGTTCCTCTTAGGTGGTGAGAGAGCTTCCTAAGTTAGTGAAGCCTATTAATACCATATGCAAGGAGTGTCAGTTAGGAAAACAAACTAGAATTTCATTTTTGACCAAAAAAAATTGTTCAAATGAATTGTTGGAGCTTGTGCATACTGACTTGTGTGGTCTTGCTAGAATCAGAAGTCTACAAGGTTACAGGTATTTCATTTTGCTTATTGATGATTACTCTAAGATGATGTGGGTTACTTTCTTAAGGGATAAATCTGAAGCTTTATAGAAGTTCAAGATCTTTAAGGTTATGGTTTAAACAGAGACAGGTATGAAGATTAAATGTTTAAGATCAGATAGAGGTGGTGAATTCACTTCCAGTGAGTCTAATTCTTTTTGTGAAGAATATGGGATAAAGAGACAATTATTTGCACTACAGACCCCTCAACAAAATGGAGTTGTGGAAAGGAAGAATAGGATAGTTCTAGGTGTTGCTAGGACTATGATGCTGGAAGGAAATGTCCCTCATATCCATTGGAGAGAAGCTATGAGTATTGTTGTTTATATCCTCAACTAGGTACAAATCAAAGGTAATACTAGTAAGACTCATTTTGAGCTATGGTTTGGTCATAAGCCTACTGTTAGATATTTCAAAATATTTGGGAGTAAATGTTATATCAGAAGAGATGAAAATATAGGAAAGTTTGATGCTAGAAGTGACGAAGGAATATTTCTTGGTTATTCTACTAAGAGTAACGCCTATCGATGCTTCAACAACAGATTGAAGAAAATAGTTGAAAGTGAAAATGTTAAGGTTGATGAAGACATTGCTAGACCCTCCAAAACCTATGGATATGATTATGATCTTCAAAATAATAGTACAAACAAGAGTCAGACTTCAAATCAAGTTCAAATAGTTTTGGTGAATCAAGAAGAACAAGAAGAAGGAGAGAGTAGTGAAAGTACAAAAGAGAGATCACAAGAGCCTAAAATTCAAGAACACTCTAAGACTCCAAAGTATGTGAGATTAAATCATTCAGAAAATCAGATTATAGGTGGCAAGAACAAAGGTGTCCATACTAGAATAATAGTTGTAGAAGAATATTGTTTGATTTTAAAGACTAAGCCAAGTAATGTCAATGAAGAATGCAAAGATGAACATTGGATTGAAGCAATGAAAGAAGAACTACATCAAATTGAGAAGAATAATACATGGATTCTTGTTCCTAGACCTAAAGACTAAAATGTAATTGGAACTAAATGGGTTTTTAGAAACAAGTTGAATGAACAAGGTGAATTTATTAGAAACAAAGCAAGACTGGTATGCAAAGGATACTCTCAAATGGAAGGAGTTGACTTTGAAGAAAATTTTGCTCCTGTTGCTAAAATTGAAGCTGTGAAATTGTTTCTTGCTTATGCTACTTACAAAAACTATAAAGTTTATCAGATGGATGTCAAATCATCATTTATAAATGGTGAATTAGAAGAAGAGGTGTATATTGAGAAACCTGATGGATTTCAATTGACTAATCAGGGAGATATGGTTTGTCAGTTGAAGAAAGAATTGTATGGACTTAACCAAGCCCCTGGAGCTTGGTATGCTAGATTTGTTTGTGCAATTCTTTGTTGATGATATCATTTTTGGAGGAGATGATGGTTTGTGCATGAAGTTTGCTAATGAGATGTAGAATGAGCTTGAGATGTCAATGATTGGAAAGTTGAAATTCTTTTTGAGATTGCAAATTACTCAGTTAGATAAAGGAATATTTATATCTCAGTCCAAGTATGTGAGAGAACTGCTAAAGAAGTTTGGTATGGAAGATTCAAAGCCAGTCAGTACACCCATGGTGACCGGATGTAACCTGACACAAGATGATGATTATCCGAAGGAAAATCAAACTAGATATAGATCAATGATTGGTGGATTGCTTTATTTGACTTAAATTAGACCTGACATCATGAATTTTCTATGCATTGTTGCAAAATTTTGAGCCGATCCTAAGGAATATCATGTGACTGTAGTGAAGAGAATTTTTAGATACTTGAAGGGAACAATTGACTTTGGCCTATGGTATCCTAAAGATGATGATCTTACTTTAAGTGCCTTTACTGATTCTGATTGGGTAGGAGATGTAAATGATAGGAAAAGTACTAGTGGTGGCACATTTTTCTTGGGAAAAAAGTTGATCTCATGGTTAAGTAAAAAGTAGAATGTTGTTTCCTTTTCTACTGTAGAGGCAGAATATATTGTTGTTGCTAAAAATTGTACTCAAGTATTGTGGATGAAGCAGATGTTGAAATATATCAAAGTTGTGTATAATGAACCTATTTCCATATGCTATGATAATTCAAGTTCTATAAACATTTCTAAGAATCCGGTGCTGCATTCAAAGACCAAGCATATATCTATCAAATACCACTTTTTAAGAGACAAGGTGAGTGATAAGGAAGTCAGACTCGAGTATGTGCCTACTAAGGAACAGATTGCAAACAAATTTACTAATCCTTTTCCTGAGGATACTTTAGATTATCTCAAAGGGAAGTTAGGGGTGATTACCCCTCCTTATCAGAACTAAGATGCATAGTCTTTTCATCAGCCTGTGCATTCACAGTCATATCTTGATTCAAATGTATGTTGTGGTGGCTGCTACTCAGGGGGAGTAGTCAGATGATTCAGATACGTGGTTCAAAGCTTGTGTATCTTTTCCATTGATTTCAAAGGGGGAGAATAACAATGTGAAAAACTTTGGAAGAACTAAGGGGGAGAAGATTAATGTGAAAGGGGGAGATTATTGGAGAAGAGTTAGTTATGTTGATGGTGTTTTTCACATCATGTGTTGCCATCAATTCCAAAGGGGGATATTGTTGGATGTTGTGGTTGTATTGTTGATATGTGGTTGTCATTGATGTCAACACTATTAGCATTAATATCTTTAAGACTGTATATGTCAAGGATATTGATAAAATTATAATAAAATATGTTGCAGGTTGTCTGTGAAGTAATGAAGATCAGTGTGATGGAAAATTCAGTATGTTGATGGTGAGATGTTTCAGATTAAAGTGTTTGTTCTAAATCCTATATAGTTTATTCACCGTAAGTTTCAGAGGTGCGCATGAAGATTTGAGCAAGTTATAAAGTTTTGTGTTCCGACAACTATTTTGCTACTATAACTAGTGTTCATGGAAGAAGATAATGTGTTTCTGGTAATCTGAGTTTTTGTGTATGCTCTTGAAATGTTTTTGGATGTTTCTATATCATGTTCTATCTGTGTTGCATGTTCGCATTGATCATTGTGCTCGTGATCCAAGATTTTCTCTTGTGTGTTCATGTTTTTCATGTTCATGGCCGACAAGGTGGTTGAAGCGTGTTTTGGATCTCCAAGGAAGAGTCTTCGAAGGTGTTTTGTGTTCAAGGACATTTTTTTGGGTCTCTACTATGTTGTGGCTGACCTTGGTTGATGTGCATTGATAATATTTATTGTTTTGGGCTGACAGTTTGCATTCATTCTATTATTTTGTTTAAGCCGACGTAAAGCAATGTAATTTATTTTTGTGGATATATATAAGTGATTGTTTCTTCATTTGAGATGTGTGTGATGCGAAGTGTTTGAGTGCTATGTGCAAATAAGGTTTAGATCATTTGAAGGCAGACCAGAGTGTGAAGAAGAGTGAAAGAGAGTGAAGAAGAGTGAAAGAGAGTGAAGAAGTGTTCATGTGCTTAACCAAAATTGTACTCAGGCATTAGCAGATGCTACTTTCTCAATTAAAATTATTCAGATGGATTTAATTTGAATTTTTTATGTAAGACAATGAGTCTTCCTTTGAGAAGTGAGCTCTAGGCAGTGTGCCTGAATGCATGTACATTCCTCATTTATTCTTCTTATACTTTTAACAGGTTATAACTTGTGGATTAACCTCCACCATGGTTTTTCCCCTAACAGAGTTTCCACACAAAAAATCTTGGTGTTATGTGTGTTTCTGATGTGTTGTTGATTCATGCTTTCACTGTTATTAATCAGATATGAGAATAAAGGTTAATAAGTTTAAAATTCTAAGATAACTGATTCACCCCCCCTCTCAGTTGTCTTCCCTTGTGTTGCAAACAATTCTTGGGTAGAGGGAATTGATTATGGATAAATATTTTCTCCTATAGCTAAACTGACATCTATTAGATTTCTATTGTCACTTGCAGTTGCATATGAATTAGAAATTGAATAAATGGATGTGAAGACAAAATTTCTTCATGGATATTTGGAAGAAGAAATTTATATGTCACAGTCAGAGCACTTCATTGAAATAGGTAAAGAAAATATGGTTTGCAACTTAAAGAAATCTCTATATGGTTTTAAAAAATTGCCTAGAATGTGGTACGAGAAGTTTCGCACATTTGTGTTGTCATTGTGATTTATATGATCAAAATCATATCATTGTGTGTATTTTAAATCTGAAAAATGATCGGTTGCTTATTATTGCCCTGTATGTGGATGATATGTTATTATTTGGGAATAGTAAGGGCATGATTTGTGATTTAAAATCTCAGTTGTTAGCACAGTTTGAAATGAAAGATTCAGGTGCAGCTAGGTATATTCTGGGGATGGAAATCACAAGGTATAGAGATGGTAGAAAACTTTGGCTCAATCAGAGTAAGTATATCAATGCTTCCCTTGAGAGGTTTAATATGGCACATTGCAAGTAGTTAGTTGTTCTAGTCTTGAAGGGAATGAAACTCTCTATTGAAGATTATCCAAAGTCTCCTACTGAGATGGAGGACATGACCAAAGTGCCTTATATGAATGCAATTGGCAGTTTAATGTATGCAATGTTCTGTACAAGGCTAGACATTGCCGAAGAAGTGGGAGTACTTAGTCATTTTATGGCTAATCAAGGAAGATAGCATTAGAATACTGTGAAAAGAGTTTTTCAGGTATTTAAAGGGTACCTTCAAAGATATTTTATGTTATCATGGTAACTCACTTGGGTCACAAAGATCTGTAAACATTCATGGATATGTGGATTTTGATTGGGTAGGGGATATTGATAGCAAAAGATCCACCAATGGATAAATCTTCATGTTACATGGTGGTGCAGTTACTTGGATGAGCAAGCCACAGGATGTAGTCGCTTTATCTACTATTGAGGTAGAGTATATGGCAACAACTCATGCTTGCAAGGAATCTATTTGGCTTAGATGTTTGTGTTCTCATATTGGGTTTAATGCAAGGTAGATTACTATTTTTCGTAAATAGTCAAAGTGCTATTTGTATGGTGAAAAATCCCACTTTCCATGCTAGGACAAAGCACATTGATGTTCAGTATCATTTTGTTCATGATATGGTGGAGGATGGAAAGGTTAATTTGGAAAAAGTAGATACTCTGGAAAAAAAAAGTTGATACATTGATGAAACCTATGAGCAAAGAAAAGTACAAGTGGTGTGCCGGATTGATGAGCCTTAGGTTCTGTGACTTTCAATAATGTCAAAATCTGGAAGAAGCCAATAAGTCTTCGTCAAGTGGGAGAATGTTGGAAATCTGTCTAAAATTACTAGCTTGATATCCTATTAGCAGTGTCGTGTGTTTGTTCCTTATCAAGCTGACTTTCCTTTGTCGACAAAACCTTATTCTATGTCTCCTTAAAACTCTGATGAGAGTGTATTAGAGTGACTTTTTTTTTTTATCAAGACATTGAGTCATGTCTCCTCGACATGTCGATGGTAGTCTGGAAGACTCTTGTCAGTGTGACTTTATGATTTCATTGGGACTTCAAGGTAAGTCTCTTTGATGAGCCGATAAGTCAATGGCCTATGGAGGTGACGTGGCGATGGGAGCCACATGGAGTGGTATTACCCTCATCAGAGTGATATCCTTGTTTCAGTGGGAGATGATGTATTGTCTCATCGAAATAGCGATATATTTAGAGTTGTGTAACCAACCAGCCCGTGAGTGCCTTGGTGGGACCCGATTGTGCTAAGTGGGAGAGCAGGGATTGGATGAAGTTGATGGAGGATGGGCGACTGGATGTTTTAGCGTATGGTGAGATTGTTGAAATGACTTGGTGAATTAAAAGAGAGATTGCGTAGAGTCTCTTTGATGGTCTGATATGGCAAGCAGTTAGATTGTTTACTGCAGTTGCTCAGGGAATTCAAATCAAATAGTTCCTTGGTGGTTTTGGAATGAAGGACAAATATTATGTCAACGTTGTATGTTCTATAACATTTAGTGATGTGTAGTTCGAGTTGAACTAAAGCAAGGTTGATCAGGGTAATTTTATGATGCTAAGATTGATACTATGAATTAACACTTGGAAGTAGAAGTTTTGTAACTTTGTATATAATCTACATTTACTGTAATACAAAGAGATTTCACTTGGTGTGTGGGTTTTTCTCTTGTAAGGGTTTTCCCATGTAAAACTGGTGTTTAATTCTATGTGTGTGTGTTATTTAAATTGTTTATTTTGTTACTTGTAAATATTCTATTACTTGTAAATGTGCATCTTAACGAACTGTAATTTGAAATTGAGTGTCATATCTGCATATCTCTTTTAAGAATTGGCTTTGGGAAGGAATTTTTGCACTTAGTTTTCCTTACAGCTGAAAGAAATGAGTTAATCCCTACTAAAATCCCTTCCCCTACTATCAAAATCTCAAATCCTTTAACCACTATGGGTTTGAAGAATCTTGCTAAAAGCTCCATCGAGCTTGAATTTGTTAAAGTGACTTCTGAGAAGCGCAAGCATTCCCCCACTTCTCCTGAAATTGCCTAAGTCAAATAAGATAAAAAAAAGAGTTGAAAATTCAAAGTGAATTCATTACCATTAGTGAAGAAAAGGAGGGCATGCAAATAAAGGACTTGAAGGATAGGAAGTTGCATCAAGGAAGTGGAGGTTTTAGATCCGCACGCCTGGCCAAGGCTGCCTCCCAAGACAGGAAGGGGAAACTGAAAACCACTTTTCATGAGGAGGAAGATTTGGAGGTGGAAGAATTTGAAGCCCAAGTAGATGAAGAAAGTGATGGGATGGATTTTGAAGATATTGCCTATGACATGGGTGAAGAGTAAACTAAGGAGGAGAATGAAGATAATAAGGAGGAAGAGACCAAAATTGAAGAAGAGAAAAAGAATGAAACCTTAACTGCTCCTGAAACCGAGAATCTAGCCAATGAAACTACTGTTGAAGATTTTAGAATTGATTATTTGACAATTAGACTAACCTATATGCAGGTTCAAATGGATGATATGGAAAAATATAATCTCATGTTGATGAAGCTGGTGAATGGCCTAATGCATAGAGAAATAGTAGGTGTAGTGTCTAGTCAAACCAAGATCACTAAGAAGTTGAATAAGATGGGAAAGATAAATGACTCGAAGGACCTAGATGAGACCGAGGGACCTAATTGGAGAGAGTATATCTCCCTAATAGGAGATTACTATGACCTATTTGGAAAAGCCAAATAATGTTTTTTTTTCTTTCTTTTGTTTATGGCCACCTTGCTTTTTTTGTTGTTCTATTTTACTATTTGGACTGCTATTTTCAAATAGCTCTATTATGGTTTTAGACTTGGTAGTATATGGTGGACCTAATAAATGGTCTTCATAATTTTAAGTACTCTAGTAGTAATCTTATATTTTTTATTAAGTATAGTGATTCTATGGTTACTATTTTATTTTTCAGCCTGCATGCCACCCTGGACATGCTATTATTTGATGTTGGTTACTGGTGTTGTTTTACCCACCCAGTTTCCTTCTTTTAAATTTTTGGTTGTAACCATGGGATCAAGGTTCTTCCTCTGCTAATCTAATTAAAAACAACATAGTAGAATAAACTCGGCTAAAATGAGCACCCCAAATACTAAGATGTTTCCCTCTATTTATAGAGAAATGGAGAGAAAATAGTTACTACAAAAAAGCTACATGATTCACTGCCTTTTTTACTAACTACCACCTCTCTAATTGAAAATAAGAATTCAAACCCAAATCTACAACCCCGCTGGTCGATTAAGTAAGTTGGGTGCATCATTTATTTATTGCTAGCAATAGAAAAAGGTCAATCATTCGACACATACAAAGTCCAAAATAAAAATAGTTTCTAACTCTTGGCTGAGTCATGAAAATCAATTAGTACATGCTCATTTACCAAGTCAAAATTCCTCAAAATAGTGTTGCATAGTAATGCTCAAGTTTTATGATATACTTTTTCTTTTTATGTGGCATTATGGTCCACTATACTTTGCAATTATTCATTGCAAAGACTAAGGACCTGGCATATTTCTTAACAACCAATAAATAATATTGTTTTATTATATAAGTAGAATTTTTAGGGTGTTGTACCCTTTACACAACGAGCCTCAGGGGCCAAAAATGACCAAGACCAAGGACAACGACAAAAAAACCAAAACAGAACCAGACACAGTAGACTAATAACCAACCAAAACACCCAACAAACTGAGCAACATCAGACTAGCCAGCATTCTCCCAATCCGAAGAGAAGAGGTTGACAATATCCTCCTTAGCCTATTAGGGACCTTCCTTCGTAGCCTTCTTATCCACCTCATCCTTAAGCACAGTAGAGAGAGTGTTAGCCGCACAGTGGATCAACTTGATAGTGAGCTTAGACAGGCCGTTGAGTTTCTTCTCAAGATTTTCCACATGTTCCAAGAGCCTATGCTAATCCTCCCCTATCTCCACAATCTTGTGTGGCATTTAGACCTTTCGTGCTATGCATGGTTCTCTTTCCACTATTTGGCTACCATTGCAACCTCTTTAACATGAATTTAATATACTATATTTCACATACTTCCAATGTATTACTTATATAAATAATAAAATGTGTATAACTTATTTATATACATATATATTATAATATATATTCTTTAATATACTATATATATTTTTTATTTTCATATTTCAATTGATTACATATATTTGAATATCCATCACAATCAAGTATATATATATCATTACTTAAATATAATAACGTATCTATATATTGATTTGTATATATATAATAGATATACATTTATATATGTGAATGTTTGCCTACATATTACATATCTATGTATGGGTATATGTAGACATTTCTATCTACATATACCCATACCTACATGTACGTAGATATGTATGCGCCATTGCATATATACATACATATATATTTTATGTGCATACATACCCATATATGTATATTTATCCAATACACAATATATAAATATCTCATGCTTATCAAAAGGATTTTTAACACCATTACTCAAATTGACTAAACAATCCCTTATCATTCAATGAATATATTATCCTTCTAGAGCTAGAAAATTTGTAAAATATCAGGTTGAGGGTGATAGATTGAAATTCCATCGAAGTTTATTCTCTAGGTTTGTGTGGTTAGATTTGGTAATAATATCTAGAATTTTAGGCTCAATTGTGGCAAGTTGCTCTATAAGCCCAATCCAAATATTAGCTCAGGAGTTAATTATGTCACCATCCTTTTGATCCACTATGTAATGTCCCCTTTTATGATTCATTCCAACATTATTGGAAAATCCAACTTTTTTGGAGAGTGCCAACTTTCTTGAAAATAAATTTTAACAATAGAAAAACGTTCCTAGAGCCAAGAAATGTACAACAGTACTTTTTGTGTGTGAATCTGATATTTTGTGAGCACTCCAAACTTCTTAGAGAATTCCATCATTCTTGGATAACACCGATTTTCTCTGGAGTAAAGTTTTATGCACCTAAGGAGTTGGTGCATTTATCAAGATAGTTTAATTGGATTATTTTAATATTTTTCATAAGACTTTGGGATGTTTTAGAAGGGAAAATTAATTAAATAATTAAATATTAAAATTATCAAAAAGGTAAAATTAAATGATAACTTATATTTAATTATTTAAAAAGGTGTTTTAATTCTGCAAAAAAAGTATCACCGAGCTAAAGGTGTAGAAAAAATGGTTCTAATGACACCTTATGTTATTTTATTAAGGGGTCTTTTTTTAAATAATTAAAAACATTCTTTTTTTGAAAAAAGCACCAAAAAAATAGTTTTTAAAAAAGTGGTGCAAAAAAAAGGTTTTTTTCTAAAATAGCTCTAATATGTTTAAAAGGAAGAGATTTTTTAAAATAAAATATTACCTTCTTTTTGGAGTTATTTCATTTAGAGGCATTATATTTGCATAATCCATATTAATCAACAAGAGTGTTTTTTAAAAGACTTAAAAGACAAGGAAAGCATGATGTTCTAAAGAAGTTGGATGAGTCTGAGGAAGCTAACTGGAGAGAGTATATATCTCTCATAGGCGAATGTGGGGACCTATTGAAGAAAGCCAAGTGATGGCTTCTTGTTGCTGCATTGATGACTACTTTCAGTTTTGTCATTTTGCTTTAATATCTCGAACTATTATTTTATTATAACTTTGCTTTGGTGGAAGACCACCTGGGATATTGTGGACTTGATAAATGGATTACATAGTTTTAAGTATGCTAGTAGATACCTTATGTTTTTAATTTTTAATGGCTGGACTATGGCTACTTTGTTAAATGATAGCTTGCATGCTTATCTGATTGTTGTTTTTTGGTTCGTGTGGGTGGTGTTGTTACCCACCTTGTCGTGGTTATTTTTTGGTAGTTGGTTCTAACCATGGGATTAGGGCCCTTCCCTGCTTAATTAATCAAAAACAAGAGTGTTTGTTTTGGATTTAACTACATGTGTTTATTTGCATCAAAATTTCAGAGTATGATTTGAAATGTTGATGCAAATAAACACATGTAGTTAAATCCAAAAAAACACTCTTGTTATTTCATTTCTCGAGATTGAACACATGTTTATCTTCTTCATTTTCTAAGGATAGAAACCATCGTAGTTTTCAAAGTAATGAACCATCCAAGGATTACTAGTTTTCAACAAAGATTGGTTTGGAGATGAAAACCTTCATTCCATTTTGAGTGGTTTCATACCAGAATCACCATTGGGTTGACAATTGCAAATTGATTTTTAGATTCAATTGATATTTTGTTGTGGTTTATGTTTTTAAGTATTTGGATTTGTAGAGATCTTCCAAGTTTATGTTTGTTGTGTGATTTTAGTGTGTTCTTTTGTGTTGCTTATAATTATAATTTTAATTTAGGGTTATGGTGATTTTTTTTCTTTTGATCACATAAAAAATCAAATTTTTGTTAGCTTTTTGAGAATTGATTAACTTTAGATCTTTTATTAGTCAATTGTAGCTTTCGAAAGGAGTTGACTTTATAAGTGCTAGAAATTAAGCTACTTTTAAGGTAATATTGATGGATACTAGCTATCAATAACTATTTTTTATGAATTGCAACATTTTAGTGATGGCTTGCAACCTGATGTTTCATTCTTGGGTAGTTGTATAGTTGGTTAGTAATGTAAACTAGTTTTCTATGGTAGTTATACTAGTCCTTAACTATTTCCAAATTGTGTCATACAACTCATAGAGCCATCCAACTCAATTTGCAACACTATATTTTTTGGTTAGATTCATTCTTATTGATCATACAAAGAATTTCAATGGTTAATAGGTAGATAAATAATGAGGCATGTTGGTATATTTAACATGTTATATCACTCAAAGGTTTCAACATCTCATTTTGGATAATGATTTATTTTCTTTCAATTTTATGCCAAGTTTTATGCCAACCATTTGATGAAACGCTCATATTCAAAATTATCGAAATATGTATCTAAGTTTGGTTCAAATATGTTTGTTGATGAATATAATTCATTATTGTAATAGTCTCAAAGGTATTATGTTAGATTATTTCATTTCAAATTATTATATTTCTAATAGATCCTTGAACAATAGCATAATTAATTCTCATTTTATTTTATATCATTCTCTGCCTTGCATGGCGTGAATTGAAATTGAGTAAGTTAATCTAGCATTTTTTGTCAATGCAACTTTGTTTGCAGTCACCATTAGTTTGTTTGGATAGAGATATTCTATTTTTTTTACATTGTAAGTTGGTTAGCTTGCTACCAACACTTTTCAATTAATTTTTCTTTGTTTTCATTCTTACTGCTCTCGCCTTGCCCATTCTGTGAATTGGGTGGTTAGAAAGAGTACAATTGAGTTGATTGAAAAAATATATATTACGATTGGATCTAATTCCATGTAGGAGTTATTACACATTGTGTGATTAGCTAGGATATCAACTTCTTGATTAACCTCCCTATATGTGTGTTGGATATTAAAGTCAATGAATGAGGTGGGAAGGGGACACACACTTTATAAAATATTTTCTTTAAATTGAGAGTATTATTTTAAATCACATTTATAATTATCTGAATCTCCCTCAATTTGAATTCAATTACATCTTAAATGCCTACAAAGATCCATTCTAAAGACTAGTTCTTAAGCTTCAAATTCATTATTAGAGCCATATTTGAGCTTCTTAGATCCAATTAATAAGGGTCACCCTTGCACATTCTGAATAATATAATCCTATTTTATATTTACAAAGTTGCCTTTAGTAGCCCTATCAAAATTGAGCTTCACTAATCCATCCTTCAAAGGAGTCTATTTTTCCTTCTATCTTTTACTTTATAATTTCAAACCACCTACACCATGAAAAAAGAGCTTAATTATTACTTATTTACATTTTATTTGTCATAAATATTTATCTAGTATAATAAGCTATAATAATTTGTTTCCTTCCAATGAGAAAATTTAACCTATTAATGATTGAGGTGAAAAGAAAAATGGGCATGGCAAAGAAGGCATGGTTGATGGGGATCAAAGAATATGCAAGAATTTACATAAATTTAGGGTTTATTCCATCTTCCAAAGATAGATAAACCTAGAAATCACACCTTTGTGTGTAATGGATATGCCGAAGAGGTGTGGAAGGTCAATAAGGTAAAATTATGGTCCTTTTTTCATATATTTGTGCATTTTTTTCATCCATCTTGGACTCCATAAGTGTGACTATTATGTTTAGGTTTCTTGATAACTTACCAAGGTTTTTCTATGAGACTTGATTTCTTGTAATCATTTTTTGTTCAAGCTTGTCTTTAGTGCAACCTTTGTCAACAATTCCCAAGTCTGCTAGATAGCTTCACATTTAAAATAACCACCAAATGGACAATTCATAAGCATCTTAAAGAACATATGGTGGTATGTTTTATTAAATGTCTAAGACTCAACTTTCTAACATTGTGTTGTTCAAGAATTGGATCAAGAATAGTATCCACTTCCTTATCAATGTCTTTGAATATTTTTTTTGGTTCAATTTTGAAATGTTGATTCCAGATTCTTCTTTTGTTTTCCATCAAAATTTCTCTTGCATTGGATCTTCCAAAGTACACCCATATTCGTTGAACTCATTCTTTGTAGACCACTTTATAAGAGAATTCTTGACTCAACTATCTTATTTTAGTTAAGTTTATGACTGTTGGAGGCAGAATTTCTATCCTTCCCAAAGTTAGTAATAAGCATAGTATGAATCGGTGTATTGGGAAAATATTTCCCTTCTTTGCACATCATTTGTAAAGTTCTTGCACTATATCATGATGATTAGCTTGACACACCTTAAAGATAAGTATAATAATGAATATCAAGTTTGTACTTGACACCTTTCTCTAACAATCAGTATAATAAAATGTAGAAGGTATAATATCAACATCCAATCTCATAATCTTCTCAAGTAATTTTTTATTGTGCAAAACTATAAGGCTTATCAATACTAGCTCTATATCCTATCATAAAATATAGAAAATTATTAGGGGTCCAAATAGAATTTGAACTCCTTGATGGGTTGCATATGGAATACACATGGTGAACATCCTTGTAATTTGGGTTGGTTGTGCAAATCTAGCACAAGAAAGTGAAGTAGAAGCATCATTTGCACATAGAGGTAGAATACTAGAAAAATTTATGAGATTTGGCTTTACACTTGTCAATTGTAGAACTATTGAAACATGGTCAACTACTAGATTCTTTCCCCTATGCTATAATAGATTTTCCATTAAAATTAGAAAGGGTGAACACCTATTGTTCATAGTAGACAACATGATCAAGAAATTCAAAAAGTAAGTTGGTTCACAAAAATTAAAGCTTTGATGTGGTTGGCTACCAAAAAAGGTCTAGGTTTAAAACCTTGTTGTGCACTCTTACTCCCCATATTAAAGTTGCATCATAGGAACCCCTTCAAAGTGAAAGTGGTTATTGTTGGGATATTTGCCTTAGCTTCCTGGCATGTTTCTCTTTTGGCCTTGGTGTTTCCTTCATGTTTATGGTGGTTACTCGCCATACTGCGCGCGTTCTCCATTCTCACCGTGGTGGTCGTAGTAACCTTTCAGTCTGGCTTTGACGATTACCGCCATACCATAGGCGGTGAGTCAACTCACCACGGTAGCATGGTGAGATCGCATGTGGTGGCCTTGGCGGTTATCACCATACCGCATGCGGTGGGTCGACTCAATGCGGGAGCACGGTGAGACCGCCGACGGTTGGGTCCGACAATTATTGCCATACCGCGACCAGTGTTCTGGCTGACCGCAGTGGCCACAGTAAGACTGCCAGCGACCTGGCTGGCAATTACCGCCATACCACGGCTAGTGTTCTGGCTGACCACGGTGGCCGCAGTAAGACCGCCAATGGCCTGGTTGGCAGTTACCGCCATACCACAGCCAGTGTTCTGGCTAACCGTGGTGGCCGTGGTAAGACTGCTAGCGGTCTGGTTGGTAGTTACCGCCATACCGCGATGGGCAAAGCCAAGCCCAGCACTAGCGCGGTGGTGTTCGAAGGTGAGCTCGAACATGTTTACTACCATACCACGAGGCAAGGCCAATAGGGTTGCGGTAGCGCGGTAGGAGCTCGGATGAGCTCAGGGCAATGTTTGACCAAGTTGGACTCGGTGTCAAAATGGCTGGCGAATGGCAAGGCGACATGTGGCAGTTTGGCAACTTCTGGTTGGCCAATGTCAAAGAAAAGGCTGAAGGAAAGTGGGCTCGGAGCTTAGTTGACCGAGCTTGATCGAGCTGGGTCGACAGTCAAACTACGACAGCGAATGTGATGGTGACATGTGGAAGATCTTTTTGATCTAGTTGGCCAAAGAGTTATTTCCTGATTGCAATAGAGTTGTATTATTGATGGAAGGTTGATGGACTTGTCTATGACTAGTGTTAATGATTGTGTGGCTCGATGTAGCTATATAAGCGATGCACGTTATCAAGGAATGGTCATGCTCTTGCAAGTAGGATAGTTATTATCCTGGATGACCGTTGCTGGCAGGGATGGGCTGAATAGGTATGCACACAGTGCAAGATTATATATAATCTGGTGTGCAGTTCGAGACAGAGGATGAGCGATATCAGAGAGAGGCTGAGAGTGTTTGAATTGTTCTACAGTGAACACTTTGACTCTCAGATCTAGTATGATGTGGACCTGTGAGGCCTAATGGTTGGGCTGGGCATGAGGCTGGTTGTGATAGTTGTTTGAGAGGAGCTGAAGGGAATCTACATAGTATGTCACTTGGGTGAAATTGTAACTATGTGAGATTCTGGTTTGTGTTGCCTATATTCTATCTCCAGATAAACAAGATGTAATATCTTGAAGAGCATAGCTCTGGTCTTGTATTGTAACCTTTTTGTTACTGAATAATACATGTGAGCTGAATGTTTTGGAGGTGGGGTTTTTTACCTGAAAAGGTTTTCCCCACGTATATTTGTGTGTTCATTGTTTGGTCTTTCATGGTTATCTATTTATGTTAAATCTATTTTTTGCTTGCATTCACTTCTCTCAGAGGATCAATGGGGGATCAACTGTGCCTGTTTCCGCTTTATGGCATAGTTGGTTGTGTCTTTGTTGTGATTTTGAATTGAAATCACTAAGGCACTGTTGTCTTAGATGCATATCTTGATGATAGAACCGATTTTGTATCCCCGACAGTTATTATTATTTATATTATATTTTTTAGATTAAGAGTATGTATATTAATATGTTAAATTATTATACTATATAATAAATGAATATAATATATTATTTATATTATTTAAATTTATATTATTATTTATATTATTTAAATTTATATTATATATAAATATATATTATATAATAATTAAATATATTATATTATTTATTTTTTGTTGTGATTGTAGAATGCTACATATTTTTAAAAAAAAAACTTTTAATTTTTTATTTAATATTTTTAAATTTAATAAAATTTAATTTTAAATTAATTATTTTAAACTATGAAAACTATAAAACTAAATTTTAACTATTGATTTTAAAATTTAAATCTAATAATTTTTTAATTTAACTTTAATTATTCAAATTTAACTAATAAATTTAATTTGTAACTAAATTTTACTATTTACACAAAATAATAAAATTGATGTTGAAAATAATAAACTAATTTTTAATGATTTAAATAAAATTAATTTACACTTTAATATATATAATATATAATATATAATACATAATACATAATACATAATACTATAATATTTTCATTTATTATATAATATAATATATTAATATATAATATAAATAATAATAATAATAATAATAGAATATAATTTATTAATATCTATATATCATATTATATTATATTATATTATATTTTTTTTATTTTTTTTTAATTTTGTTTTGTATTTATTTATTGTAGGTAAATTCCACCGTTTAGTGGGGGTGGGATCCATGCCTTCTTATTTGAATTACAGTTCTTATTTGCCTTGTGATCCTATCAAGGAGTTAATGAGTATTGTTTATTTGTGATTCATTTCCTTTGCCAGATCATTGTCCCTAGGAGCATTGGAAATTGTCCTTTGTACTTTACATTTCTTTGCAATCTCCAAGGTATGCTTTGGAGGTGACTAAGGGTCTTATCACCAGTTGGTTGCATTATTGATTTGAGTTGGGTTATTTTTATTATGCCTCAGGAGAGTCAAGGCTAGGGTTTCTTGCCACCATTTCTTTTTATGTTGCAATCATATCCTTATGCATTACTTGAAACTATTTTGGCCTTGCTTTTGATATGATTCCAGGGTTTGGAATTATGCAACTAGAGGCATGTGTGCCTCATGGCACTCTAGTTGCCTTACCTTCTCTTTTTTCCATTTTATTTCAAGTGTTTTGTGTTATTTCTTATCAAATTTCCCCTTGCTTAGCATTGAAACCAGAGAGTCTAGCAATCCTAGAGATGGAGACACTCATTTTCCTTTCAAGTTCAAAGGCTCAAATGGTATTTTTTGGGCCAGTTACTGATCGTCGTTTGAGGGGATTGTTGTAGAATCCCTCCTCCCTAACCATGAAGGCTGTAAGGATGGTACTAGGTCGACAACCTGTGACTTTAGGTGACTGATGCCAGGTGAACTCTGACATTACCTTGTGGTTTATGGGAAGTCTGCTTGATTTGCATGTTGAGAGGTTGTGATCTCACAGTTGACTAGGCTTATTTTTAAGCCATCTTTCCTTCTAGGTTTGTATGTAGCCTTAGTAGCCACTCATCTTGGTGTGGGAATTCCTCGTCCGTGAGATTTTATTTTACTTGGCATTGAGCTCCTCCCGTTTATACCAAATATTCATGAGTCTGGATATTGGATGCATTGATTGTACACAAAGACGGATTGTGACTTTCTTAAGAGGATGTATCATCTTGTGCCAATGAAGGATACCAAGTGGCTTACTCTGTGCGTAACATTTGACTATTAGGTTATGGAGGTTGGAACCCCTATTTTATGTTCAATACATTAGATGTCAATAAATTGCCCAATTTTGTACTATCTGGTTGCTGGACATATTTCTAAGGATATATAAAAGGCCCATTTTGGTTTTTGGGTATTAGGGTTCAAAAAATAAGGCGCTATTAGGGTTTATGTTTCATTTGACACTTAAAATCAAGATGCTTTCAGTTATTAGCACTTTATGTCATAAACTTCAGTTATACCAGACACATGTTTATATTAAACATACTCATAATGATATTCATAACTATATGAACTGGGCCACTACTAATATTTTGTTTGTTACTTTCGTAGTCTTCTATTTTACAGTTGTTGAAGTTTGGTAATATTTTCAATTAGATGGTTTGACACCTGTGTGTTATGATATTTTGTTTTTGCTTAACTACTAGTATTGTTCGTTGAAACTTCTTCTAAATTAGTTGGGGTAACTGTCGCTTCTTGCTATGGATTTTATATCATGTTACAGCTTTTAATGCTATTTTCAATGCTTATAGGAATCCTCTATGATGGTTAATTCAATGCAAATGGATATTTTTCTTGTTTACTAGAAGTGTTGTGATGTTTCTTATTACATTTAGCTAAAAAAAATTGTGTATAATCTAGAGATTAGGTTTGAGTTGTTGCCATTATAATACTAAGACACATTGTGTTGAACATATTAATCGTGTTCTTTGAAATCATGAATTTCCATTTTAAGGGGAGAAACATTCCAAGATTAGTATTGATTCATATTTTTTAGCACCAAGGTGTGATTTGTTTAGGCTTTACTAATAATATTTCTACTGAGTGGTCGCTTTCAAAGATTCTAGGTAACTATCACCTCTTGCTATGGACTTAAGAACTTGTTATTGTTTTGGTGCTCAATTCCTTTACTTATATGCATCCTAATGGTTAAATCATTTTTTGGGTGCGAATGGAATTATGACTTAATTAATAGTTATGGCCCCTCATAAAGTTCCACATTTAGATGTTTTATGTTTCAGTGTTTTACAATCAGCTTGAACCTATTATGCTTAGTCCAGAGAATAGATTAATGTAATTTCCATTATATTGCAAAGGCACAATGTGCTAAACACATTAATCCTATGCATTGAGAGCATGACAAAAAATTCCAGCTTTATTTTTTATTCATAATTATTATCATCATCAGTTTTCCATGTCTAATCTATGCTACAACTTGACTTGGTCTTGGTTGGCTGGTGTTGATTTAGATTCAACCATTGATTTGGAAATTAGGCTTAATAACTTAGATACCGATCATGCACTAATATAATTTAAGAGTTTACAACTCTTTCTTTGGTTCATTAATACCTCTTCCCAGTATGTTTGGGATGCTGACGAGCCTTTACTATTTAATTTTCACATTGCACTTTGTTGCCACTATGTAGACCAACGGTATTGGACAGTTTACTCCTATCATGGCCTTTTAGGGTTTAGGGGAGGCACAATTTGAGACTACTCTGGATTTCTTAGTGTGACTCAACCCACTGGTAGGTTCAATCTCTAGGGCCTTCCTAGTTGATGTTAGTCCATTCTACCCTTATCATCAGGATTATCTTATTTTTATTGTGGAATCTATTAGTGAGCTCAGGTTTATTGTTTGGATCTACAATATGAGACACCCCTCTTACAAATTTATTCTTTCCTAGCCTCATACTTATTATTACTCGGGTTTTCCCTTAGTACTTAGAGATTATATTAAGTATGAAGAGTAGTATGATTTTGAGTTGAGGCATTACCTTTAGGCATACTTACCTGGTGGCTGCCCTGTGGTGATTCCTTGCCTCACCTTCCTTAAGTTGGATATCTTCTTCTATGATGGCTTCTAGCTCTAGCCCAAACTCTATTTAGTTTCTGACTTTGACCTCCACTTCTTGTTTTATTCCATGGTTATCCAGGAGGTCTGTTGCTCTATTTGCTTCTCTATAGATATGATTCATTGAGATCACCTTCGGTTCTTTAATTAGTTCCTTAATCTTGCTTACTTTGGATTGTAGTAGCCAATCTCCTATCTATCCTCTTGCTATTTCATTACTGCATACTATTGAGTCACTTTCTAGTTCTATATTTCTCAGGTTGATATCTTTACATAATAGCAGACCCCTAAGGATCCCTTTGATGTTAGCCGCATAGTTCTATATTTCTCAGGTTGATATCTTTACATAATAGCAGACCCCTAAGGATCCCTTTGATGTTAGCCGCATTGTTAGTAATTGATGAGTCTAGATTTTGGCCTAGTTAGGGGGGGTAGAATCTCTTGTTACTTGCTAAAGTTACCACAGACTTTGATATTGTATGCTGACACTTTCATATAGTTTCTCCCAGTCATAAGAAATTTGGGACTAATTTCATTTCTATTGGTTTTAATGATATTTACCTATTATGTGGACCATCTATATTTATCTTGCATGTGATTTATGAATGTTCTTTAAGGTGGTTATGCTTATGCAATTATTATGTGTATTGACATCATTTTACAGACATGATTGAAATGATAAGTTAAGAAATGCAAACGCCAGCTGGTTAGTTTGAGGAGTTGTGCGAAGGTCAACTAAGGATGATGATGAAAGATTCTCGTGTCAGTCACATGTAACCACCTTGTACCAATCTTTAATGGCATTGAACATTGTAGGCGTTACTCCAATGGTCGAGTCCACGTTTGGGCATGCATGTCCGAATGGATTCCCCTGCATGCATAACCGCTCTTCCACTTTCTTCTCATTTTCCCTAAATGGCATCCTCTCAGTTAGTGGGAGTTGATGGCCCTATTTAGTTGGCTTAAATAAGGCTCGAATCCTCCTTCCTCGAGCTAGTGAGTTAGTGAGTCGATCGCCAAGTTATTGCATAAGCTGATAATCAGCCATACTTTTGTAATTGAATTTTCTGATGAATGAAATAAGATTTTGAGTTGAGTATCTAAGTTTGCATTAGTTTAGAGAATACTCATCTAAGGGGGGCCACTTGGTGAGTAATCCGTTCCTTTAGTTTAGTTAGATTAGTGTTAGTTTTTGTTTAGTACTTAGTTAAGATTTTAGCATTGACTGTTCCTGCAGCCACTAGAATTCCATTATGTGATTGTTCATGCAACCAAAGCGGGCAGAGTAGTTTCATGTTGGATGCTTAGATTTTCCTTCTTTTTATGCATAATCAGTTTAGATTTGATTGAGTGATGTTCAACATTTTATTTGTTTCCTTTCATGTAGTTTACTTTTAGTGTTAAGTCTTTCTTAGTTGTAGAACGAAGATGACTACTTTGAAGTTCATAGTGCACATAATGTGTTGACCCATTTCAATTTCACGTCCCTGGGTTGACAATTTAAATGTACCTTCATGATGGTTAAGATAGTTATTCAGGTCAGATGTCTAATATTTGAATAATGGTTGTAAGGACTAGGTTATTAAAATCATTGTAGGAGGCCGACATTTTTGGTGTCGTTGTCGGGGATGGTGTCAAACTAGGGAATCCTTTGGAGTAATTGATAGTTTTTTTGTTGTAGTATTTCTGGTATTTTCTCTTAGTGTTAGAAGTTATGATCCACTATTTTTCCCCACCCATTCTTTGTGTGAGTTGGTTGATACTAAGTTGATACTGCATGCATAAAAGAAGAAGAGATTCTTATGGGAGATTCCTTCCTAATAATCTTGAGCCATTTCAGCTAATAGAGCTAAAAAATCTACCCAGAGATGAAGAAGAAGAGCCATGGCCCTTTGCTGATATATTCCCTAACTTGACCAGTTCTGAAGTTTACCTTGAAGATCAAAACCCTGTTGAAGAACCCTTTATTCTGGAATTTCATCAAGTAGGCACTGATGCAAATGGAGATAGGCCTCACAAGCAGAACCAACCAACTTTCCCTTTTCCCATTGCTGAACAAAATGAAGTAGATAACCTCAAAAATATCCCTACTTCAGTCCTTCCTAAATTCTATGGGCTTGTTACAAAAGATCTTGATACCTTATTGTTTGAGTTTGATATAATCTATAGAAGCTATGACTATACCATTGATGCCCATAGCTTAAGCTATTTCCTACTAATTTGGAAGAAGCTACATTGAGACGGTTTATGAGCCTTGGTAGAAACACTGTGAAAACTTGGGAAGATATGAAGACAAAATTTCTTGAGAAATACAAGGAATATTGTAGGGGTAGTGATATGAGAGGAGGTGAAATTTTAATAATGCAGCAAAAGGAATATGAAAGTTTGGAAGACTTCATTTCAAGGTTTATATTTTTTCTACAGAAATATCCACATCATACACTTAATGAAGACTCACAAAAGTTGTTTTTCCTAAGAGGAATTAATGAAAGTTTCACTGATGCCTTGGACCTGATGGCAGGAGGACATATCACTCAAGTCCCTTGGGATGATATCAAGAAGATATGTCAGAACTATTCTAGGCAGCTTCAAAGAAAGGAAGAGCCTACCAATCCTCTATGGGTAAGTCATCCAGCAGTGGAGTCTCAAGGATGGAGATTACTAATTTGTTGGCAGATTTCAAGCAAGATATAATCAGCAATCTAGCTACTCAGCTAGATACACTTTAGGCTAAGAATAAACATGAGGAGCCAGAGGCAATACTGATAGAATATTTCCCTCATTGTAGACAGAAGAAGAGGGACTATAGATGCAAGGTGATAGCTAACATTGATAGTAAACAGATCCCACCTGAGTTCAAACCAATCCAGACTGAGGAAGACCAAGTCTACTTTGTTGCACAAAAAAGGCCATGGGCTTCAAGACAAGGTATACCACTAGATCCATTATCTTTTGTTGGACCATATTTTAATTCTTATTCATTTGGTAACTAGTGGCAGCCACCCTATCCATCCAACTATGGAGGATACCCACCCCAGTCTTGAAATAACCCACCCAATGCTTGGTCCAATTATCAAAATACCTCACCTCAGTGGCAACAACCTCAGCGGAATTGGCAACACTTTCAAGGACCTTGGCAACAACCTCCATGAAACTGGTAGAAAATATCTCAATGGAGAGGTGGCTAGTAATGGCCAAACCAAACCACCAGCTATATGCAACCATCTTCTCAAATCCAACAGCCTACTATAATGCCCCCTCCTACTAATCCAAGTGAAAATGTACCTAAACCTACCCAGTTACTAGCCCAACCCACACCCAACCCAAATAATAAACCACAATAGTAGCCTGTATATTCTATTGATCCAAATCAATTTCCTACATATGTTGTGAGTTTTTAAGTGACATGTGTCTACATTTAGGAACAACTTTGTCAGCTCCTTCCACCCCCATTATCACTGAGCTCTCTATGGAAGAGCAAGAAAAATCTTTGACTGATCCCATTCAGCCTTGTGCAACTAAAACTCTTGAACCATCTCTAGCAAAGCAGACAGCACAAGAACCATCGTTCCCTCAGAGATTAGAAGCTGCCAAGAAAAAAGAAGACAAGGAGGAAACTATTTTTGATATCCTAGATCAGCTAAAGCATATATGTGTCTAGATACCCTTGTTCCAGTCCATAAAATATGTCTCTATCTATGGAAATGCAATCAAGGAAGCACGCCTCAAGAAATCGGGTAGGAAAATGAAGGACCCCACTACAGTCCATGTAGTAGGGCAGCTTGCTGACATCATGCTTGGAAAAGTAACTATTCCCAAGTACAGTGATCCAGGTAGCCTTGTAGTTGAAGTTTTCATAAATGGGATGAACATAAAGAATTTTTTGATTGACTTGGGTGTAGCAATCAATGTGATGACTAAAGACATCCTGCAACAACTGAATATTGCAAACATGAGATCCACTCCTACAGTCTTGCAGCTTGTTGATAGTTCCATTGTTAATCCTGATGGCATAGTAAAACACCTTGTGGTGATCCTAGAATCTTGGGAGTATCTAGTTGACTTCATGGTTCTTTCCCCTAAAGCCACATTGGGATTATATCCACTTATCCTTGGTCATCCATGCTTAGCAACTGCAGACGCTTATATTGGATGTCGGTCAAGGGACATGACCATTTCAGATGGCACGAACACTAAAAATCTTGTTATGTATCCCCTAGCTCAGCCATCCCATAATGAAGAAAATTTTGTATCGCCACATTATGGTGAGGAAGCCAAAGAAATCAACTTTGTGGTGCAGCTCATGATGCTCAAAAGAAGTCCTATCCTACAGCCTCAAGATGAAGATGAAGTGTTATCTAGTATCATTCAGAACCATTGTCATATAGAGAAAGAATCACCCACTCATGTGTCTGGTTCCGTAGACATTGAACAAACACTTTTCTCAGTTCTGCATGATCTTCTTGCAGACATACTTCCTGTAGCCACTCTTCCTGCAACCACTGTCTCTACAGACAGACTTCCTACAACTACTCTTTCGACAGACAAAATTCCTACAATAACAGGTATGTTTCACACAATTTTGTCGCCTGAACTTAAAATACCTTGTATTAATGAAGCATCTATGATAGAACTAGTCACACAAGTACAGGTGTCTAACAGACGATATCTAAACATCAATAGTAAATTGAATGAGGGACAATAGTTGACATTGACAAAATTGTTGAAATTCCATCAAAAAGAATTTTCTTGGGATTATCATGACATGAAGGGATTAGATCCAAAACTTTGCACTCATAGAATATATATCAAAGATGAGTGTACACCTATAAGGTAGCCACAATGGAGAATCAACCCTGTCTTGAGACAAATTGTCAAAATAGAACTGGAAAAGCTACTAGACGCGGGATTTATCTACCCTATTTCAGACAGCCAATGGGTGTCTCCATTGGTGATTGTGCCCAAAAAGGGAGGCAAATGGCGATTTTTTGTTGACTATAGGGAACTCAATTTTTCCACTAAGAAGGATCATTTTCTCCTACCTTTTGTAGATCAAGTCCTAGACTCTCTTGCAAGAAAATAGTACTTCTCTTTTCTTGATGGATTCAGTGGATACAACCATATTCAAATTGCACCTAAAGACCAAGAGAAGACTACATTTACATGTCCTTGGGGGACATATGTGTATTTTGTACTTCCCTTTGGGTTATGCAATGCACCTGCCACTTTTTAGAGAGCAGTCATCGACATATTCTTAGATATCTCCATTGACTGCATGGAGATCTATGGATGATTTTACTACCTATAGTGCCACCTTTGATGAAGCATTGTATAATTTGAAGAAAGTTCTACAAAGATGTGAAGACCAAAATTTGTCCTTAAATAGTGAAAAGTGCTTCATGATATTATAGGAAGGTGTAGTTCTTGGCCACTACATTTCCCACCTTCGAATTCAAGTTGATCCTGCAAAAATTGAGGTAATAAAAAATTTGCCTATACCTGCAAAACAAAAGGAAGTTAGGAGTTTCTTAGGTCATGTAGACTACTATAGACATTTCATCAAGGATTTTAGCAAAATAGCAGCCCTATTGTATAGTATTATGACCAAAGATGTTGATTTCCAATGGACAAAAACCTATGATAAATCATTTTTTGATTTAAAGACAGCTCTAACCCATGCTCTTGTACTTAAGGGACCGAATTGGGAAATCCATTTCCACATCCATATTGATGCCTCATATTATGCAATAGGAGCAGTCCTAGGAAAAAAATAAGAAGCTATTGAAAATGCCATTTATTTTATTAGTAAAAACTTGCAAGGAGCTGAATTCAATTACATAGTCACAAAGAAAGAAATGTTGGCAGTCATTTATGCCTTGAACAAATTTAGGCACTATATAATAGGTTATCATATTTTTGTGCACACTGATCATGCAGCCATTAGATACCTCATGAAAAAACCCCTAATCTCAAGAAGATTAGCTAGATGGTTGTCATTAATGCAAGAATTTGACATAACTATTGTAGACAAACCAGGGAAGGCAAACGTGGTTGCAGATTTCCTTTCAAGGCTCACCACATCAAAAGATAGTCAATCCATAGATGACTCCTTTCGTGATGAGAATCTATTCTCCATTAGTGTGCAGACACCCTAGTATGTTGACATAGCCAATTACCTTGTGACAGGGAGAGTTCCTCCTCACTTCTCCCCAAAAGAGAGAAGAGTGTTGATTGAAAAATCATTCCCCTTTTCATGGATAGCTGGATGCCCATGTTATACTAGACCAAATCACGTTATGATACGGTGTGTGAGGGAAGATGAGAGCTATGAAATTCTGCATGCATGCCATGATGAACCCTGTGGAGGCCACTTTGTAGCTAAAAGGATAGCAATGAAAATATTGAACATTGAATACTATTGGCCTACATTACACAAAGATGCAGGAAGGTATACAAGGAGATGTGATAGATGCCAAAGAATGGGCAGGCCAAAAAAGTCAGATGAGATGCCACTCTGTCCACAAGTGGTAGTCACTCCATTTGATAAGTGGGGTCTGAAATTTGTGGTACCCATTGATCCTCCATCCAATGGTAAGTCCTATATTCTAGTGTGCACTGATTATGTAACAAAGTGGGTAGAATTCAAAGCCATGAAGCATGCAAGAGACAACAAAGTTGTAGAATTTATTTATAAAGAAATTTTCACATGGTATGGAGTACCAAGAGAAATAGTAACTGATCAAGACACTCATTTTACATCAGCCCTTGTTACAGCATTAGTTAATGAATATAACATCAGGCACATGAAATCCACTCTTTATCACCCTCAAGCAAATGGACAAGTTGAGGTGAAAAACAGAGAGATTGAGGCCATCCTCACCAAAACAGTGCATATTCACATAAATGATTGGGCAATAGATTATCATAAGCGGTTTGGGCTTACAGGACCACCTAGAAGACAACTACAGGCTTCACCCCATTTGAGTTGCTATATGGGAAAACAACCATGATGCCTATCGAATTTGAGCACAAGACTCTGAGAAATTCTATGGAGTTGGGGATGGACATTTCCAAGGCACATAAATAATGGATTATGCAACTGAATGAATTGGACGAGATGAGGAAATTTGCATTGCACCATACTAAAATTTTGCAAAGTCAACGAGTCAAATGGCATGACAAATTTATCAGAGAAAAGAAATTTCAGTTAGGTGACTGGGCATTACTTTATGATTCACGATACCAGGATAATGCAGGTAAATTCCAAACAAGGTGGCTAGGTCCATATGAAATTGTTGAGGTATTTCCCAATGGAGTTGTGCAATTCACAACCATTGACCCTGTGAAGTTCAAATTACTGGTGAATGGGCACCATCTCAACTTATATCACATGCCATCTTCAAAAGAAGATTTTCGGCAATAGTTTATCCAACATACGCTGCTTGAGCATAGTTCCTACAGCCAAGGATTTCCTACAATCGAAGGTAGTGAACCTAGTGTCCCTTCTTATGACTAAATAAGGTACGTACTTGTCATAATAAAGATTTCTAGTTTTGTAGAAATCCATTTCTTTACCCATCCACCCATCCATACCACCATTCTCTCTTCCATCATTTGTTTTCACCTCGCACCATTCCACCTCATCATCATTAATTGCTCAATTATTGCTCAACAATGCAAGCGGTACTTTCTCCTTGATCGTTGCAATGAATTCTCTACAATCATGTTTGTACACACTCAGGTACATGTGCATTAATTGCATTCTTAATTATCCTTTAGAGCATTTCATTTAATCATTGTATGATAATATGGATGTTCACATAATTTTCGTTAATCCCCTATCAAATCACTCTTGCCATCTCGCATGTGTGGACACATGTCCAAATTTAGGTTGGGGGGAGGGGCAAGAAAGATGCAAAAATATTGCCACATGTTGATACATGATTGTCTATGTCTACAAATCTTGTTGAGCTGATTCAAAATTTTAAATGAAAGACAAGCTCGCATGTGTGATGTGACACTAAACTATCGTTGTCATTTCCTCTCATTATGATTCCCTTTTTATTACCATTTCTTGCCATTATTAACTTTGTCATAATTTTGAAATACAAATGGTAATTGCTAAAAATAGAGTGAAGGAAATTCAGTCGACAATCCACCTAGCAAGCAAAAAGGAAAGAATTTGGAAGTTACAGAGGTAATTTTGCAGAGTGACAAGTTGAGTTGAGACAATGGGAGGCGGACTCATTCAGAATGAGCCCTCAGCTCATGATGCTTTGTTATAGGTTGCAACGTGCTTAACCGAATTTCATAATTGTGGTTGGTTAAATTATTTTATGAAGTTGGATGGTTTTGATGAGGGTATTACATTGGAGTTTTCTCAGACATTTTCAGATGGAAAGGCCATAGTGAAAGGATTGGAGGTCATAGCGACCGAAGAACAAATTGTAGAAGTTTCAGGGTTGTCAGCTAATGGAGAACCTTACCCTATTTCTAAGAATATCAGGACAATCAGGTCTATATTCACAATACATGGTGACCCTCCACTCACAATTGACAAGCAGGGTGCTAAGAGACTCTCTCTACCCGAGCCATGGAAGTAGGCAATCATACACATGATCAGATATATCACCTGCAAAGGTCGATTGTCGAACCTGCATTCGGTGCACTTCAAATTATTGAGTCATCTAAGGCACGGGAGGAAGATGAATGTGCCCAGTGTCTTGTACAACCTTCTCTCTATTATGGCAATGAAAACTCAAAAAAGTAGAGAAAACTCTATATCCCACCATTGTCTAATTAAATTGTTGGTTATAAGATCTCTGCTTGATACAACCCCTAGAATGGCTTGGGATGATTTTGTGAACACTAAGCAATATAGGCCTGAGCCATCTCAGCCTAGGGTTTCACCTCAGCCACATAGGTCTAGCAGAAAATTGAGCACGATTGAAGGCACCCCTGGTGCTTTGACCTCTGGTGCTGATGTGGATTCCCCTATTGAAAATAAGACTATAAATGTCAGTTCCTCTGATAATGAGAATGAAAAAAGAAAATTCTTCATCATATTTTGATGATGATGATGTTCCACTGAAAATTTTAATAAAAACAAGAGCACAAAAGAGAGAGGCAAAAGCAAGAAAAAGAAAAACACAACCTGCACAAAAAGAAGTGCCAAGCCCTAAGAAAAGGAAGGCTAGCACTGTTCATCTTGTAGCCAAAGAAAAATGAAAAATACCTCTCAAGGAATCAAATTCGGTCGAACCTGAGCTTGGTGGGACATCGTGTGAACACATAGATGCTCTAATGGAGTATGAGATTGTACAAGAAGAAGAAGTGTTCTAAAAGGCAGCAAAAATGACGCTAGTGGATCTTGTTTCCATTACAGAAGAAGTTGAGACTCAAGAACATGAAGAAATTCAAGTGTTCCTGCAACAAGACCAAGAGTGGGAGTTCCTGCAACAAATTCAAGAAATAGATTATGAGTTCCTATAGCCACCACTAGAAGAAGAACAAGAGGCCTTGCAGCAGAACAAGGAAAGAGGAATCATACCTCCACAGCCTAAATCGATGGGACATCCTGAATCTATGCAGATAGTTCTCTATGGGAATCAACCATCTATGAAAATCCTGGTAGGAATCCATAACCCTCCTAATTTTTCAGTGCATACAGCTATTTTTAATTTATGGAAAGAAATACAAAGAAGAGAGGAGGAATGGAAGGAAGAGAAGAAATGGTTGAAAAAGGAAATCCAAGTGAGGGATGAGATGATCGAAGAAAATAATGAGGAAATTGTCTTCTTGAAGGAAAGGGTAAGCGGCATTGCAACTCTGGTGCCACAAATCTTGGAATGAAGAACCCCTCCAAGGTTTTATGCTTCGCACTTGAAGGAGAAATACCTTTCCTTTAAAATGTCAAGAATCATCTCAGGTTTGAACCCCTCCAAGGTTTTATGCTTCGCACTTGAAGGAGAAATACCTTTCCTTTAAAATGTCAAGAATCATCTCAGGTTTGAACCCCTCCATTGAAACTCCTGCCGAATTTTTTAATGCCTATAGGATTGTTTCCCCTGAAATCAAAAATTTGTTATGTGAATTTTATTTACACAAATTTGTTGTCCCAAAAGACCAAGACTGGAACTCACTACCTTATGTTGGAGACATACAATTGAGAGAATTTATGTCATGGGTACATAATGAAATCAGTTGGGGTGAACAATGCAATGCTTACAAGAAGAAGGAATCTAGTATTCCCCTAGCTATTAGGGTTGAATCAAAGAACCCCAAAGACATTTATACATATTGGAATAGATTTCTCTTTAGGTTGAGCTATAGTAATAGAATTATGCCTCAGATTGAAGTTGTGTATAGTGAGTATGAGTTAGAAATTACAGCAAAAGAAGATACTATGAGGGATGTCTATCCCAGAGATGGAACCTATTGACTGATGAGATAAAATAGGCTGAGCCACATTCTCTCCACAACTATGTTGTTGCACTGAAGAGAATTGAAAGATACATACAGCTTGGGAGAACCAAAGGGCGAGAATGGCTTCCCCTGACTTTTCAACCGCCTACCTTCCTATGGCCTGTACCTAATTTTAGATTCTATAGGTATGACATTGTAGAGGAACAACAGAGATGGAGGAGACTTGATAAGTTGGGAGGATTTTATTGGAATCCTAATTCACCCACGGTAGACACTGACATTGAACAACTATCAGTTGCAGAATTCAGGTCCTTCACCAAGCAGAAGCATAACTCTTCCCCTACTGGAGGACCAACAAAATGTTAGGTTGGGGGGAGTGATGAGTCTAGATTTTGGCCTAGTTAGGGGGGGTAGAATCTCTTGTTATTTTTTAAAGTTACCACAAACTTTAATATTATATGTTGACACTTTTATATAGTTTCTCTCAGTCATAAGACATTTGGGACTAGTTTCATTTCTAAAGGTTTTAATGATATTTACCTATTATGTGGACCATCTATATTTATCTTGCATGTGATTGATGAATTTTCTTTAAGGTGGTTATGCTTATGCAATTATTATGTGTACTGACATCATTTTGTAGACATGATTGAAATGCTAAGTTAAGAAATGCAGTCGCCATCCGGTCAGGTTGAGGAGTCACGTGAAGGTCAACTGAGGACGATAGTGAAATATTCCCATGTAAGCCGCATGTAACTACCTTGTACCAATCCTTAATGGAATTGAGAATTGCAATTGTTACAATAGTGGTCGAGTCCACGTTTGGGCATGCATGTCTGAATGGATTCCCCTGCATGCATAACCGCTCTTTCCACTTTCTTCTTGTTTTCCCTAAATGGCATCCTCTCAGTTAGTGGGATTTGATGGCCATGTTTAGTTGGCTTAAAAAAGACTTGAATCCTCCTTCCTCGAGCTAACAAGTTAGTGAGTCGATCACCAAGTTCTTGTACAAGCTGATAATCAACCATAGTTTTGTAATTGCATTTTTTGATGAATGAAATAATATTCTGAGTTGACTATCTGAGTTTGCATTAGTTTAGAGGTTACTCATCCAAGGGGGCCCACTTGGTGAGCAATCCATTCATTTAGTTTAGTTAGATTAGTGTTAGTTTTTGTTCAGTACTTAGTTAAGATTTTGGCATTGATTGTTCCTCCAGCCACTAGAATTCCATTTTGTGACTGTTCTTGCAGCCAAAGCGGGCAAAGTAGTTTCCTGTTGGATGTTTATATTTTCCTTCTTGTTATGCATAATCAATTTAGATTTGATTGAGTGATGTTCAACATTTTCTTTGTTTCCTTTCATGCATTTTACTTTCAGTTTTAAGTCTTTCTTAGTGTAGAAGGAAGATGACTACTTTGAAGTTCCTAGTACACATACTTTGTTGACCCATTTCAAGTTCACGTCCCTAGGTTGACAATTTAAATGTACCTTCATGATGGTTAAGATATCTATTCAGGTCAGATGTCCAATCTTTGAATCATGGTTGTAAGGGCTTAGTTATTAAAATCATTGTAGGAGGCTGATAGTAATCTCGGCTAATTTCATTGACATAGCTTTAACCACTTGGCCTTTCATATCCCTTATGATGCAACCTAAGCCTGATCTCCCTGGATTGCTCCTTGAGGCACCATCTGTATTTATTTTTAATCTTCCCTAGGGGGCGGGCACCATTTGGTTTTCTAGATTTTCAATTTAGGAGCAGGGATGAACTAAAAGAAATGAGGGACTCTTAGTTCTTTCTAGGTTTTCATTAGCTCTTCATCCCACATTGTGAATTTTGATTTTTTTGCATTTTTATGTGGGAATTCAACCATTTTGAGACATTCCTTTTAATGTCTTCTAATAAAATTTATGGTTCCTTTTCCTTTTCCTAGAAAATGTGTATATTTTGTTCTTTCCAAATGTTCCACACTAGGATGGAGGATGCAACTTGCCAAGTTAATCCCCAAAAGGATTATTTTTTTTGTTTCAGCCAACTTTGGACCAAGTCCCATAAGTTGTTGGCTCTTGAGGTTTCCCAACTTACATTGTTTTGAAGCCCGTCCCAACATTTTTTTGCATAGGGGTAGTTTAGTAATAGATGATCCATACTTTCATCACTATTTTTGCATAGTACACACCAATGTGGGCCCTCCATTCCAATGGTTTTAAGTCAATCATCTATGAGGATTCTTTTGTGGAGGGAATTCTATAAGAAATCTTGTGCCTTAGGGAGTATCCATTAGCCCCAACATGCTTTTTTGGGCCAATTCTTTTCCTGTTCTGCCATTTGAATCTTATAGCCCATCTTTACCGAATAAGTGCATGATTTGGCCCTGCACCATATTATCATATCCTCCTAGTGATTTATGCATACTTTTCTTTCTTTTATTATTTCTATTGACTTTAGCTTGGTTGTCTCCTTTAATTGCAGTGTTTGGAAGTCCCTCCAGTTGTCCCTCTCTTCATGTTCTATGAAATCCCTGACATTTATAACCATATGTGTTCCTTAATGCTAGGATATGGTCTTTTAGTTCTTAGTACTCCACTAATGTTTTGTAGCAACCCAAGGAATCTAACTAGAAATCAACTTTCCAACCATTGTTTATTTGCTAGGTAATATGGTCAATAATCAAGTGTCTGTTGCTAATCATGAAATTCCAGATATGGGATCCCCCTCTAGGATTTAAAATCGTTAGTATCCTTTCAGGTTCCCTTGAGTCTAAGTACTTTTGTTGCAAAATTATACACCATAACAATTTGGGATTGTGGTACATTTTCCATTTAAGCTTTTCTCCCATTGCTTAGTTATGTGCTTTTAGATTTTTTATTCTTGCTCCTTCGTCTTGTGACTGGAAAACTTTATCCCAATGGATTAGTGGTATTTTGTGGTCCTCATTTGATCCTTCCCACAGATTTTTTTTAGAATGTTATCCAAATTTCTACTGCCTTTGTTGTTAGTTGCATGTTGGACATTGCATAGATGGGTATGGATGAGAGTACTACCTTGATCATAGTGATTTTTCTTGATAAGGTTAGCCATTTGCCCCTCCAACTTATGGCTTTCTCTCTACACTTCGCCTTGAATTGATCCCATAGTTTGGTTCTAACTTGGCCTTTGAAGATCAAGACTCCCAGGTATTTGCATGGTGTGACATCTATTAAGTACCCTAGAAGGTTTTCTATCTTTTCTTACAACTTCTTTTTTGTATGGAAGAAACAAATCTTAGATTTTTCTTTGTTGATTTGTTGTCCTGAGGCCATTATGTATTCTTCCAAGTTGTCTTTAATTTTTGCTACTTCCCTAATCGAAGCTTCACTGTAAATAAGAGTGTCATCCACAAACTATTGGTGTGTGATTGCCTCAATATTTGGTGCAATTTACAGTCCCTTCCACTTTCCCTCATTTTGGAACTTGGCTATGTTTATGCTAAGTGCTTCTGCCATGATGAAAAAGAGAAATGGTGATATTGGGTCACCTTGCCTCAATGGATGTGTGCTTTCAAAGAATCCACAAGATATGTTTTTCACTAAAACTAAGTATCTTATTGTTGATATACAATAAAATATCATATTTAGCCATTCCTTACATAACCCCATTTGCTCCATAACTTTGATTAAAAATTTCCATTTAACTCTGTCATAAGATTTGCTAACATCCAATTTGATGATCATGCCTTGAAATTTTTCTTTATGGATTGAGTGTAAGGTTTCATTTTCTATGATAATGTTGTTAGTAATATCGCTTCTTGGGATAAATCTGCTTTGGTTAGCTAAGATAACCTTTTCAAGTATTAAATTTAGCCCATTCGCTAGAGCTTTTGATATGATTTTCTATATTGTATTGCATAGGGAGATAGGTCGATAGTCCCCTAGGTTAGAGCATAGGACTTTCTTCCGTATCAAAACTAAAACTATTATTGATATCTTTTATGAACTTTTTATTTGTCCTAAATTCTTCAACAATTTCCCATACCTCAGTTTCCAGAAAATGCCTTTATTTTTGGTAGAAGAAAGCCAGAAAGACATCGGGCCCTGGTGCCTTGTCTGGATGCATCTAGAATATGGCCTTCATTACTTCCTCCTTTGTGAATGGGGTTGTGTGCATTTGATTATCCCCCTCTGAAATCTTCTTTGGAATGTTCTTTATTATGTACCGTATGTTTTTGTTGTCACTCCCTCCTTCAGGAGCTAGCACATCTTTGAAGTGCTTAACTACTTCATCCTGGATTTCTTCTATGTCCTCTATTATTCTTCCTTCCTGATTTTGGATAACTATTAGCCTTTTAAAGGCTTTCTTAATTTTGGATGTGTTATGGAAGAATTTTGTGTTACCATCGCCCTCATAAAGCCATGTTTTCCTTGATTTAGCCCTCTAGAACTCCTCTTCTCTTGCTAGTATCTCTTCATATTCCTTTTTTAGCTCTTTCTCTTTGATATAGTCATCTTGGAACATGCCATGATTCATTACCTTCTCATTAATTTATGATTGGGCTTGTTCCACCCTATCTTTCTTAGTGAATATATTTTTAAACATTGTCCTACTCCATTCCAATAGCTTCCTTTTGATATGTTTTAGTTTATTCGAGAATATGAAGCTTTTGGTGCCAACACATCTCGGTGCCTCTCTCCACCATTCCTCCAAAAGGGTGGTTAGTTCTAGTTTTCTAAACCACATATTTTCACATTTGAATGCACTCTTTCTCTTGTTTCTTCTAAATATGATGGATAACCTATTTGGGAGATGGTCCAAGCTAGCAAGAGGAAAGATGGAGGCTTCTAGGTTAAATTTGGTTTCCAACCATTTTTGGGAGAAAAGGAATCTACCCAACTTTTTTTTGACACAACCCACCCTTCTCTTTTATTTGACCATATAAATAGGCCATTTTTAGTAGGTGCATCTAGGAGGTCATTGTTTGTCAAGAAGAATCTGAAATCTTGCATTGTTGCAGAAATTTTGTTTGAGCCCTCTTGATTTTCTTCTACTTTAATACAACGTTAAAATCTCATCCCAAAATCACTTTCCTTCTATTATTGGAGGTTAGGTGATGGCTAAGGGATGCCCACAATTTACACTTGTCCTACACCTTGGTTGATTCATAGATGTTATACAATGTGAATTTCAGATTGGTTGCAAGGCTTGAGGCCTCGCAACACATCTTGAAGGGTTGTTTCTCCTTCACATATATGCTAACACTGCTAGGTCTCCATAGGATCCCCAGCCCACCAACCATGTTGAAGGATCTTGCATATGCTTCCTCCCATCCCTTTGAGAGGAAGATTTTGGATCCCTCATCTTCTAGTTTAGATTCTTGTAACAGGACAATGTTGTCTTCTAGTTTTTCCATTTGACGCTTGATTAAGCACCGCTTGTTAGGGGCATTCAGGCCCCTAACATTCCAAGTAGCTATCTTCATGGTGCATTTGGTTGGGAGTGCTCCTCTCCCTTATTGAATTTCTAGAAATTTTTAACACTTTTGATACCTTTTTCTTGAGTCATCTCTTCTCTCTTCTGCCTTTTTTATTTTCTACCCCTCTTTTTCTTATTTATTTTAGGAGGTTCCACCACTCTAGCCATAAATTGGGCTATATTTCTTGGTTCTATTATATCCAGTTTGTCAAATTCTTCCTCTTCTTCGCTATCTAATATTTGGTGTTCTGCTACCCTTTGGTTTCAGGTCTAGAGGTGGTCAGTTCTACGAGGGCCTTTTGCTCTTCTATTTTTGCCTCATTTGTTGGTTGGGCTTGGTTTATTTCCTTTGCTTTGACCACTTCTGGCATTTCTATTATGCTAATATTTGCTTCCTAAGAGTTGTCCCCACTAGGGTTTCTACTCTTTTGTCTTGTGTCTTCCAATCCCTTATTTGTGCCCTCCTTATTCCTTCATATTTTCTTTATGTTTGGGGATTTTGGACATGAGGCTGCTAGGTGGTTCCTCTTCCCACATCTTAGGCAAAAAAATTTATTATCCTCCAATTTTATTCTCTATTTCCAAGTCCCTACTTCAATTTTTAGGATTATTTCTTCTAGGAGCTTCTTGATAGCTACTAATTGTATTCTTGTATAATGGTATGAGTTTTGTTCTAATAGTTCTATATCAATGTTCATAAGGGTGTCGGGAGTCCTTCCTATCTTTCCTAGGCATTATTTTGTCCATAATTCTGTGGGAAAATTATATAACCTCATCCATTTTGGCTCCATGTATGCTTCATAACTTCAAGCATCGAAGTTTGGTTCCCAAGTTTTTGTGTAGAGAGGACATCCATTGATCATCCAGGATCCTTTAAGAATTTCCTCTTTATCTTCTACTGGTGGGAAAGCTACTAGGAAAAATCCATTGGGTAAGAACTTGATGGCATGATCCTGGGTCTAATTAGTTCTGATCCAACCTTCTATTTTTGACCTTGATCTTTTATTGCTTATGATTTTGCATATTATAGCCACTTCTCTAAGCAAGTCAATGTCTTTTGTTGTTTCTTCTTGAACATCTATTAGGGATTTTATTTGGTTATAAATACCTTGGTCTGGTTGACCTACTTCCTTCCCTACTCTCCTTCTGCTATGGTAGCTTGGATTAATGATAGTTTTCAGTTGTTTTCCTTGGCTTGTTCCCTTCCACTTGTGCTTTTCCTTCAATTTTTTCTCTTCTGATTGTTTGTTTGTTTTAGTTCTTTTTCTTTTCCAGCCCAGTGGGATATCATTCAACCAATTAACAAAATTGGACCTTCTGCTTTCATAAGGCCATGCCCTCGGAGACTGCTCTTGTGTCCACACTTCTTTACTTCACATTTTTGGTTTAATTGTCGAGTTCCTCCTTCGTCTATTTAGTTCTCCAGCCTTGGTGTGTATTACTTAGTTTGAGGCTTTTGCAGGGTAAATCATTGAGCAGAGCAACATTACAAGGTTCTATTTTAATTTGTGTTAATGTTTTCAAAATTTTGCCTAGATCGGTTGTGTGTTCATGTTGTGTATGATTTGCTTTTTGTAATTGATATTCGCTATTTGCATGAAATTTTGCATGAAATTTTGCATGAGAATTCACAAGCAAAGCTTAATATATTTATTTATTATATAATATATATTAATATATACATTCTTAATCTAATTATATATAAATAATAATAATAATAATTTATTAATATCTATATATTGTGTTATATTATATTATATTATTACTATATATTATATTAGATTAATATACATAATATAATATATTCATTTATTATATTATATATATAGACTACAAGAATCGGGTAGCACGACCCCCTATAAACTGCAATGCGTCTGGTAAACTTGTTAACTAGACCAGAAGTGTTGGCACAACATGCCCTTCGGCACCACGGGAATGGGGGAGACTAGACCTCGTGACCAACCTCCTGCAATAGGAAAGGTTTAGCCAACCGAGCTAGGGCCCCAACCCCTATTATATAATATATATAAATATATATTCTTAATTTAATTATATATAAATAATAATATAGTTTAATTTATTAATATATCTCTATATATATTGTATTATATTATATTTATAAATCATATTAGATTAATATATTTAATATATAATAATATAGTTTGTTCATTTATTATACTATATATATTCTTAATCTAATTATATAGAAATATATAAATAATAAAAATATTAAAATTTTATTAATATATATATATTGTATTGCAATATATTATAATATCTGAGGCTACCTATAAACTGTTGACGCCACTTTGCCACTTGTTCTGCGTCCTCACTATCTAATGCAATTCTCTCTACGTGCTTGCACTTTTATTTTCCACATCTTTCTATTCTCCATCACCACCTTTTAACTTGCTACATGTCTGCAATGCAGCCAAACATCTAATGTAATGTCATACAAATTGTAACGAAAGAGTTTTGCATCACTTGCTTTGTGTTCCTTCTTCCTTTGTGAATTATTTAGTATGGTATATATTTTATGAATATTAACCCTCCAATCCTTTACTACACCTAAATCCCTTCTCCATGCTACTATAGATAAATCATATGTACTTGCATTTGCTTGCTAGTTATGGTATTAATTCAGACATCCACAATTTAGTTCTTATTTTCCTTTTCTTAAACTTAATTCAAGGTTTGATTTTCTTAATTTTAGGGGTTTTTTGTTTTTTAGTTTAATTAGAGGTGGTTGTTACGAAGCATCTGAGTGGCAGGTAAGGATACATTCAAGTCAAGGATTTGATCTTAGCAATCTAATTTGATCTCAGGTTTAAAATATGATTTGATATCAAGTTAAATGCATTTTTAATTCAAGTTGACTAAAAATTGATTGAAAAGAGATCTAGTGTGAGACAACTTTTTCAATGAAAGCTACAATATAACAACATTGTAACTCGTAAGTTTTTTCTAGGCAACAATATTCAAATAAATCGGTAGTAGGTTTTATGGCATGAAACAACATCTTGACTAAAAAATCACACTAAATATAATCTATTGACTAAAAATATATTAACATCACTATAATTTTGAACAATTCTCTCGACCATTCAGAAGGTTGAGAGCTCTTTATTTTTAAGACAAAGAATATTACAAATATTTACCAAGAGAAACCCATCATAACAATATTTTCAAGGAATGGTCGAGTAAATATCCCTTGAAGAATTTTGCAATAACGTTCTTACAAAAAAAGGTGAATCTCTTAAGAGAGATCCCATTGTAAGCACATAAATACAAAACCAATTAATTCCAAGAAAGACTTCAGCATGCACATCAAGGATAACTCGATGGAAGAGACCAATTTTTCCTATTACCATAGACATGCTCAATGTATACTAATTATTTTACAACTGATTATAAGTCCATCGGTTTATAATGACTAAAAAGAATAAATACATTTACTTGCATGAAGCCTAAAGGTCATGAGATTCACTAATAGCTCCCTATTATCTGCAGGATAAGGATTTGGGTCTCTCTTTACTCATAATTATGAGTCCATAAATCTTAAGAATATCCCCTATTTCTTCAACTAGAAAACGTGAAAAATACACTCATAAAAATATTTAAGGCCCAAAAAGAGAAACAAAAAAAATTCTAAACTAGTAAAAATTCTTGATAAATTAGTTTGTTGGTCATTATATATTTTGTAAGATTAAAACCCAAGGTTGAGATGCAATGTAGAGAAAAACAATTAATAAGCATCATGCTTCCACGGCGACAAGAGACATGTGCTCGACATGCATGCATCAACATGTTACTTGAGGGGGTGCCAGAAGAAAACTCTAAAGTAAGCCAGAGAACCGACAAAGTTGTATGTTAAGTTTTCGTGCAACCAAATAAGGAGAAAAAATTGTGTGCATTTTGTGGGGAACGAGAAGAAACCAAAACTAGGGAGGAGCCCAGAGCTGAGATTCAGGTAATTTAAGGATTGATGTTTTGTGTTTTACTTTGGTGGTAGTTTTTGTGAATTGGTAATGTGGTTTACACTGTAATATAAGTTATTTAAGACAAGTAGAATGAATTGGCATGTCCGAATGGGGAGAGATATTTTTCTTCTACAAGCCAGAGAATTGGAAAAGTTGTATGTTAAGTTTTCGTGCAACCAAATAAGGAGAAAAAAATGTGTGCAATTTGAGGGGAACGAGAAGAAACCAAAACTAGGGAGGAGCCCTGAGTTGAGATTCAGGTAATTTAAGGATTAATGTTTTGTGTTTTACTTTGGTGGTAGTTTTTGTGAATTGGTAATGTGGTTTACACTATAATAGAAGTTATTTAAGACAAGTAGAATGAATTGGCATGTCCAAGAGGGGAGAGATATTTTTCTTCTACAAGCCCAAGGTGAATCATGAAGAGGCCCACAATGTCGATGAGGTGTAGAGACTGTACATTGTTCTAAGGCCTACGTCTGGAGAAAGTCAGGAGGAAAAGCAATTCTTTGACTCTAGCAAAGAGGGTGCTTTCAAGAAATCTGAAACTAATGAAGAAGCCCAACAAGAATCTCATGTTGATGATGAAAAGGAGGAAGGAGGCAAGGGAAATGAGGTACAATTTCTTTGCATATAATTTTTATGTTTCAACATTTTTCTATATGTTTGGAGTTTATATGTCTTTTTCCTTTTTCTCTACGATTTTAAGTTTAGGGTACCATGATACTATTATATTTTGTCTTTGTAGAAGATAAGGACCTCAGATTTTTTGTTGGTTACTTAATCCAAATTTATCTGTTTACTGAGAATTAATTATATGTATTGCTAGAAAGGTCTTGTGATACTTACAGTGATTTAGTTCAAGTATGTCTAGAAGAAAATGACTTTGGATTTACTTTAATGGTTTCACTCAATTTGGTCATCTAGTAGCTCACCACAATAAGACATTCACTAGTTCGTTAATAAAGTATTCCACCTATTACCAAGATCTTTATGCTATTTTTTTATATTGCATATAAATTACCAATAACAACAAAGGTTACATCATACGTCCTAGATCACTGTATAATAGACCACACAAGGTCATCAATGGGCATCACATAAGGTATTAGATTAATATATTTTCCATGCAAGGCCTTCATACTATATAACTCTAGACTAGAACACGAAAGTAGTGTATATCAGTATATGCATTACAGAATTCACAACAATATACTAAACAGAATCATGTCTAAAAATTAATACTTCCACTGTACTTGTCAATGTCATTCCACCCAATTGGTGGAACAATCTCAGGCATGTCTTCATTTGTTCTCACTACCTTCATTGTGAGGTCTTCTCCTTGGATTACATAGATCCTTGGTCCTCCTTGGAATCCAAGATCTCTCTGCAATGTTTCCACTATACATTTCTTGTTATATTTCTTTTGAAATTATAGGTAGCCTCTTAGAAAAGGTATGTTGTCTTCTTTGTTGAATGGTTAATTCCTTGCATGCTTAATTTCTCTTTACTGACATCTACCTTACCATTCTTCAACAACTTGAGGAATTTTTCTTTGGATATCTCCATTGTAACTTGTAAACTACACTAAAATATTATGATAAATGAGTCTTCTATTAGAATCAGTAAGTGCTCTCTTTCTGCCTTGGAACCTTTCCTCATTCCTAGCTTTCCAAAGGAACCACAAAATTTAAGAAGATAACAAAAGCCAAAAAAATATCAAAGGATTTATCTAAACCTTCCACAACACCAAGAAGAATTTTTTTCTATTTAACAATACCCAAATCCCCCCAACCCTCTAGGTTTATACAAAAAAGGTTCTAGATCTCTCTAGCATAAAAACATTCAAAAAAATATGCATAATAGTTTTAGGTTTCCTACAGAAAGAACATACATTTATGCTAGAGGAAGCTATAGAACAAGGCCATTTTTGTAGAATAAGGAACCATTTAAAACATGCCTTCTTCGGTTCTAACACATTGGACCAGTATTTCTTATCAAAAATTTCAAGGTTCCAACTTTTGTTTAGATGCTTGGTCATGTCTGGGGTTTCACCCAAAGATTTATATACAAGATTGGGCTTTACTTTATGCAATACAGTACCATCAATCCATTTGAATCTATCTAGAATATCATTGTTTGAATCATACATTGTAGGAAATCGGGGGACCTTGCATGCTTTCCTTAGAATAGAATATGTTCTCCAATGAGATGGAGGCAATTCAAACTCTGTACTAATGGAAGCCCATTATTTCAATTGATTGTTACAAATAATATCGTTAAAACATTTAATCCCTTTCTTGAACCAAGATTTTGCAAAGCATCCTTGTAATAAGGAAGGAGGTTTTTCTTTATGATATAAGTTCCACCAGATTGATCTAGAGGGGCGAATTTTGTTTCTACAGTTATCCATAGAATCATAGTTTATGACTAGTCTTCTAACTTGCTCGCAGGCTTTCCAAAAGCTTTTAAACACATTTGATCTAGTAGGGGAAATAGGGAATTTTCCAAACGATAAGTCACAAAGTGGAAGAAGCTTTCAAGTTTTGGCTTGTCTTGGTATTGATAGTTGTATATTATTTCTCACTAGAATCTTCTAGGGCTCATTTCCTTTTGAGGTTTTGAGAATCCATTTGATAGCAAGGGATATGCCTTGCTTTTTTAAATCTTTCAAGCCTACTCCTTCTAACTTATCTAAACAACACCAGTCCCACTTAATTGCATGCTTCTTCTTGTTTTTTTTACCATTAGACCAAATAAATTGTCTGATTTTCTTTTGTATTTCATTTATTTGATTAACTACAAAATAACCAAACATAGGAGTTGTAGAGATTGTAGGATGAAAGAATTTTTTGACAAACTTGAATTCTTCCTACCAATGATAGGTATTGTCTATTCCATAGTTTGAAAACTTGAACTCAGCAACCCAAAATTTTGACCTGGACTCGGGACTCGGCAAAAACTCAGTATGGAATCAGCAAAAAAAAAACTTTATAGTCAAACAAAAAAAGAAATAAATGCATTTTCAGAACATGAAAGTCTAATTTGACTATCAATTTGTCATATTAAAACATTACACATGTCATATGATCCTCAAACTCTTAAAATTTAAAATTTTAGCCACTATGTCTGTTATGTTCAGGTACTCGAAGAGTCTGAGCTTAAGACTCAAGAGTCTTGGAGTAGGACTTGGTCAAGTACTCTTCAAGACTTGGTCAGACTAAGCTCGGGTAGCTTAGAGATTGAGGAGTTTGGAGAGTCTAGCAAAGTACTCGGAGGAGAGTATTCATACTATGGCTTTTACCTAATTTCATTTCTATTTTATCTTTTATCCAATCACACAAATCTTTCAAGCATGGATTTACAGAAAAAGCAATACCTAGGTATCTAACTTGTTTGTTTGGCCCCCCATTGGAATTCATATTTAGCAAATCACTCAGGGGGGATGGAATTCACTGAAGATAGGTTTTCTCTAGATGATATGCGAAACAAGTTTAGTTTTTGCATTAGATTATCAAAAATTTCTTCTTCTAATTTAACAAATAGGGTAGTATCATTTGCAAATTGAATGTTTAGGAGGTCTTCATTGTTAGGGAGGGAAATTCATCTAATCTTGGGGCTTATAGTTGAGTCTCCTAGGAGGTAGAATATAGCATATGATGCAGTTACAAACAATGAAAGGGCAAGAGGACACCCCTACCTTATAGATTTCAAGATGAATTGTTCAGATAATTACCCGTTTACCAAGATCTTTATGCTATTGTTCAAGCATGAAGCATTATAAACACTACATATTGGAAAAGAGACCATCATCTTGCACTCATATCACAAACCATTGAAATTCCTATAGACACATAATAAGTTGCAACAAGAGTGGTGTAAAAAATGTTCATATCTTTAGCCATTCCACTTGATCATCAAGCATAAGAAAGGGATTGCAAATCTAGTAGTAGACTTCCTGAGCAGATCTCTGGTCCAAGCGCTACTCTATGATCTCCATACATGTGGAAAAAACCAACACTTGGCTAGAGTTGTACAAATTCGATCTAGGCTTTTTATAGAGGCTAAGACAATTGTTGATTACTGTGATAAAGCTTCATATCATTTGGGACATGTGTATTGCATGAGGCTGACTACCAAAAATTGATAACTGAGGCTTCCTAAGCACATTTGCAAGTCATTTTTGAGTTGAAAAGACTCTTGCAATATTGAAAACGTATTTATTTTAGCCACATCTGAGATCCAATTGTGCAAAATACTTCGGATCCTTTATAGCATGTTGCAACCAAGCTGACAAATAAGAAACATGGATTGTGTACTTCTTCGCTAATAATAGACAAACCTTGGGAATATGTTTCCATTGATTTCCTTCAAGGTTTTTGTAATGTCCCCTTTTTGGGATAACCCTAAATCTGCCCTAATTTGTTTCAATCCCAAGTGATCACCTTGGGTTTGGGAATGTTTATGGTGCAAGTAGGCCTTTGCAAAATAGAGTTAGAGAATATTTACAAGATAATATTAATTAAAATGCATATAAGAAAATCAAAGAGAACATGGTTAGGGATACAACCACCAGTTTAGACTTGCAAATATGTTAGTAGACATTTATAAATAAATAAAGACAACATCATTTTACAAGTATATTGAATCTTCTTTAGATTTTCCTAGTTCATTCTTTCCTCGCACATAATGGTCTGGTAGGGTTCCCAAGAAACCCTCTACCCTAGGCCCAAGATCAGTTGACCCCTCTTGGCCCCATGTGGCCCCTTTCCATCCATATGGGGTAGTGTTCCTAGTGAGGCATCCTACCGCCATTCCCCTTTATCAGAACCATTATCGCTTATTCACCAATATCCATAATGCATTGTCGAAGCGCTAATTATATTAGGATTTGGATGAGATACATGATAAGTCCACCCAAATCTATCCATCTAAGCCCAAGGGCACGAGCGTCCAACCAAGACAACCCACCCCTTGGCCCCAAGTGTCAGGAACGTCTGACCAAGACAATTCCACCCTCAAAGTGGTGTGCCTAGTGGATACAGTTGTGTCTGCTTTTTCTATCCATGTTGTCCTATCCATCCTCCTTATGATTGAGACTCCTTGAATCCATCCTAACAATCAATCATAGTTTGGCTTGATAGGGAAACCTTGAAAGGGGTGCTTGTAAACTACTCAACCCATCTAAGTCCAAGAGCATGGGCGTCCAACCAAGACAACCCACCTCTTGGCCCCAAGCGGCAAGAACGTCTAAACCAAGACAATTCCACCCTCAGAGTGGTGTACTTAGCATGGGAGGCCCGTAAACAACATCCTCCTAACTTTCTCCCTTCAACCTTACATTTGATTGATCATAAATATATATACAATCTATTCATTTACATAAAACAATCATAATTACTTATAAGGCTCAATAATTGATGCAAACATCATTATTAGACAAGTGTAAATAATATATATATATATATATTATTTTTTTATATAAATATAAATCATTATACCTAATTGAGTCAATAATTGCTTTGTAGATATTGTATTTGTCAATCATATATGATATATTTACGAATCACTATATATATATACTTAAATATATTTATCAATTATTAACCTATCATTTAAATCTTAATATATTTATCCATCATAAATCAAAACATATTTTTAAATCATAATATATTTATATATATTTATTAAGTATCAACTATCATTTGAATTACTAATATATTTGACAGTCATCAATAACTAAATTCATAATTGTGTTTAACAATTCTTGTTTTCTAAATACATAAATAGTTATCAACTTTTATTTAAGTTATGATAACACTTACCTTAGTTTCTGATCTTTGTTTGTCGTCAGACCTCAGAGAATATAATTCCCAGTCAGAATATATGTTGTCTTCCCTTATTCAATGCCTTCTTTCTTATTTTGTCCCTTTCCTTGATCAATGCTGCTTTGTTTTAAAATGTTATGTTAGTAATATTTATTGTTACTCCAACTCTGATCGATGTTGGTTCTTCAATTTTATTTGTCTTTTTATATGGTCATGTCTCCTTCAAGAGACGCGTCCTTTTTGGACTGGTGTGACCATCTAATGGGTCATGAATTTTAGTTTTACCCATTGTTTGTTAAGAGTAACTACCTATCTATTCTAATTGTTTCTTCCTTTGATATTAATTATTATTATTTAATTTAATCAATATGTTCTAGAGATTGCCAATTCTTATTTGTTGTTGTTTGTTTGGTTTATTAGTTAGGAATCAGTGCCTTAAGCAATTACTTTTGTGAATATTTATTTATCTATAGGCATGATCAGATTAGATGATTGTAAATAACATTATAATAATATTTAGATTTGCATTTTATATTTGATATATATATTTTTAATATTCACTTTATTTGTTAATATCTATATTTTATATTTGATAATTATAATTATAATATTATTATATTGCTAATATTCCTCTTTTATATATTTTAAATATGTATTTTATTTATTTCGTATTCTAATACTAAAGTATGATGGTTATTATCTTATTTCAATCTTGTGGAGGGGGGATATGACAGTTTTACTTCCTACTAAGCGTGGTAATGATTGTCTTTATGCATTAGTTGAAGAATTTCAGAGATGGAAATTCTTTTATGTTGTAAGAAATCAATCTCAGTTCCAAGAACAACTCAATTGTACTCTCAATATGTAAGGGTTCATTTTACTATGATGGTGACAGTAAGATTTTGTTTCATTTCTAGAAAGAACTTTGGTTAGTGGTAAACATGAAACAATTGAAGTCCACCACATTCCATCATCAAACTAACGGACATAAAGAAGTGGTAAATAGGATGATAATTTAGGAATATATAATCTAGAAAGCATTGCACATGGAATGACAATCTCTCTTTCATTCAACATAGATTTAACAAAGCTATTCATAGCTCTACTTAGCACAAGTATTTTTCAAGTCTTGTTATGTTTCCAACCTTTTGCATTCGTTGATGTAGCTTATCCTATGCCACCTATTCCAATAGCAATTCCTTCATCTGAAAAGGAAGTTGGCAAGTCTTCCAAGTTCATTAATCATATTCCATATTCAATAACAATTTGATTGGTAAAATCATCAGTTGACTTAACTGGAGTAGTGGAACACAACTGAGAAGATGCATGAAGCTAGTTTTAGGCATTAGAAGTTGGAAATTTGGAGAGAAATGTAGTACTTTATAATATTGTGCAAAACTGCCAGTTTCAGATAGGCAATGGTTTCGTTACTGTTGAAAATTGGCAGTTTTGTCCTGTATTAGAATGATAGAAAAGGCACAAGAAAAAATTGTGTTCCTCTTACAGTCAGTTTTGAAGGCTTTTGAGATTCTGGACACAATAATTCTACTCTAATTAACATCTCTATATGCTCATAGAGACACAAGAAGGATTGAAGTTAATTGTCTGAATTGTAATTAGAGTTCATAGGTTCAATACATTATTGTTGGTAAAATAAGAGAGTTAAGTGTATAGGAGAGATGTTTTAGAGACCTTTGGAACTGAAATAAGTTGACCTCTTGATCTCTTAAACAACAATTACTTTATATGAAATAAAAGGCCTCTCTAAAGTGTACAAAGCAATAAAAGGGTTTACAATATTGTTGAAGAGCCATCTAAATGATAACATGAAGATCAAAAATGTGATTTATACTTTTGATATCTCTTGAAGGTGTCATTCCTCCTTGCTCTATATTTACCATGCATGTTTGAAAGCCTCACTTCCAACATTGTGTTTAAAGTTTTGTTGACACCATCTCTTGATATAGAAACAATAAAAAGAATGTGTTGTGACCAAGATGAGAAAAATCCTAAGTAAAGAGCTCATTAAGTGAACAATGGGAAAACAAACTCTTCCACACCATATTTGGGAAACTCATCTTAGAGATATTCACAATTTGCTACTTAGAGACTTGGTCTTCAACTTGATCAAGAATATAATAAAGAGAATTGACATGTGAGACCAAGGTTTGGGGCTCAATTTTTGAGAGAGTTGTTTTCTCTTGGGAGAATGGTACACTAGAAGGTCTTACATGAGTTATGGAAAGGATAACTAAGTTAATGTTTCCCCAATGCAAAAATCTCACTTCTTTCTTTCTAAGGAAATAGAGTTATTATCTGCAAATGAAGGAGATGCAATAAGGGTCATTGACTATGACAATAAATTCTCCTATGCCTAAATTTCCATTCTTTATTATACTAATGATTTAAGGGAATAGTACCATGATGTAGAGTTAGCTTAGAATGGTGTATTGCATGAGGAAAGTGCTCATGGGCAGCCTTCAATGGTTGATTTTTTTGGACAGTTACTCATAGAAATATGGATAAGAGATCCTCAAAGCAATGAGACAAAAATAAGACAAAGTCAAGCAGAAATAGAAGAAAAAATGGTAGAATGCACATGAATGGTTTTGACCATGGCTGAATTTGTCATAATGGGATTATGTAAAGTTGGCAAGTTTGATTGCGGTTGAACACATTCCATATAGGATAGAATGGCAGGATTAAAAGGTCGTCTAGAGACTTGAAACGATTATTTATCTTGGTTATCACATGGAAGGCATTCCTTTCCTTCTTTGTTGACTCATGTATCCTTTATGACCATAAACATTCCCATTGGGGTATGTGCTAGTAGCTTTGTAATACGCTATTAGACCTACAGCTAAATAAGGAAAAACTAGCCAACTAAATTTCAGCTAAAGATGTAACTAACTTGTTCGCATCTAGGGTTTTCTCTTTACTTTTAACGGAAAGAACTTCATAAGAAAATAAATTTTACTTAACATTCAAAACATCAACTAACTTCTGGTTCATTTCAGCTGAAAGAAACGACTAACTCAATTAACTGAAAATAATCTTCTACTGATTTCTAATTCAAAAAAATAACTAACTAAAATAACTTTTCATTGCTTCCAAGTTAAATAACATCTATACATTTATTCTAAGTAATCATTGCAAATACCTTAAGAGAAAGAAGAGGGTTTCAAGAGTTTACAGTTAGGAAGTTAAAATACTTGAGCTTGACTTGGTCATCAAGGGAAAAGGAAATATCATCAAGGGCTTTACCGCCCAACCAAAGATCTATTGGTCTCCCATGTTTCTTCTACTAAAGAACCCTGTCCCTTCACGAGGGTAATCAACAAGGATCATTTCATCATCATGCCTCTGAGCCTGGTGTCTGTAATGTCCCCATATTAGAGACATAAAATGAATAGATTAAAATTTTGATTTTAAAGATTTTTTGATAAAAGAGTAATGAAATATTAGTGGAATAAGATAAATGAAATGCATTATTATCAACTAGAGCATAACTAACATAATCTGATATGACTTATTACTCTTGATCGGAATAGATCTTCGCCCTATCTCCTCTTTCCTAACCTCATTGGTGGAGGGATGCCTTACAGTGTTGAGGGCGCTTGACCAATCTCCAAGTTGATTCCCTCAAGGTTTCCTACTCGTCTTGGGCACATCCATCATGGGATCAAATTACTAGCCTTTCCCTCCACAACCATCCTCTCCTTGTTGAGTGCTAGCGAAAGGGAATTTTGGCCTGAAGTCTATTCTTCAAGGTAAAGTCATAAAAGCTCAATGAGACACAATAATTGTTGTAAGAAATATTATTGTGGCTAAACAAATAACATCCATTTATTTCTATATGTGAAATTCACTTACACTATAGAGATGAACTCAATATACAGACACATATATCTATTGATTACAGCATGTCATTTAATCACTCTATGCATTCTCTTATCCTATTGAATTCACAAATCATCATAGATTAGAACATTCACCGATATGGATTCTAATAAGATATGAGTTAGGCATTACACTATAACCCACTATCACTGGATTTTGATTATATAAACCTCAATGGTATATCAGTTGGTTGACGGTACTTACCCCCGATCATTGAACTAACTAGAATTCTTCCAAACTTATTTCCCTGGGCCCGATCCATATTCTTTCTTTGATGCAATGATGTATCTTCCTAAGATGCAATTATTCATGTTTCTTTGCACTCAAAACATATCGTTAATGTAACTCAACAGATAAGAGTCTATTATCCGTAATTATATTAAGCATCATAACTATTTATAAGGCTCAATAATTGTGCCAGCATCATTATTGGATAATCAAACATAATATATATATACATTGTATTTTCCAATCACCTATGATGTATATATGATTTACAATATATATATTCCTAAATCATAATATAATTGAATATATTTATAAGCATCACTGACATTTGAATTAATCAATAACATATTTGATATTATACCTAAATCCATAATTATATGTAACAACTCTTATTTTCTAAATACCTAACTATCAACTTTATTAAGACGTATGATGGTACTTACCTCAGTTTGTTGTAGCTTAAATATAATACTCAGAAATGTACCTTTTTATGAATACAATTCAAAGATTATCTCCTTATATATGACTGAAAATCTATTCCCCAAATCGTGTCTTCCTTCAGATCATAATATATCCTTATATTCTTTCTTTCTTTCTTTCTTTTCCTTTATTTCCTATAGATTGTTTTATATCTTCATATCCCTATGAAGAGATACAATGATTCATAATAAATACATCTCTTTCGAAAGGAGGTGTCCTTTAATAATCGTTGATTTTTATAGTTTATTAATCATTGCCTTATTGTTGTTTCATGATGCTTTTTGACTGCGTCATTTCTTTTAATAGTCTTTGCTTTTTACCTTTTAGTGACCGTTGATAATAAGAGTTTCTACTTGGTGTTTGTTTTATTTAATAAATATTATTATATTATATTTATAGATATTGTTGTCTTTGACTTATCATAGCAACTAATTTGTATGATTTTTATAAACAATATTAATGGCTTGTATGATAATTATAATGTTATCAAGATAATTATAATTATGATAATGCTTGAAAAGGTATATATTTATATTCTAATATTATATGTGTAAATTGATTTTATTGTTTAATATCAATCTTATATATTTTTAATATTTACTTTATTATTTAAATTGTCAATATTTATATAATGTTATATATAATAATAATTATTATATTATCTTTGATAATTATGATCAAATAGTTAATGTTTCTTGTTTTCGATGTTCTATATTTCAATGCTATAATTTTGGGGGACATGACAGTGTCAAGGACCTATACCCCTAATTGAACCTTACTAAGGGTACCTCCCAACTAGAAATGTCACTCTGATCAGTGGTATATCTAGTACTTGATAGCTGACAAATGCTTATCTAGCATTACCTTGGCCAAGGATTTTATCAATAATAAGCACGTACCTCATGTTGTCAACACTCTCACCCTTGCTCGACATTTAATATTCTTATTCCATTAATTTATAAATTTCAGAGATTCATATTATAACATTTATTAATAATCAGGTGTAGCCTCAATTTTTGATTTACTAAGAAGAGAAAAGGTTAAATGTCTCGGTACAAGATTCATTCCTCTATGATCAACCGCAAAGAGTTCATTATTTTCTTACTAGAGGAAAAGAATACTTTGTCTAAGTCACTGTTTAAGCTTATCCTCAGTTCCGTTTTAATTCAACTGCTAGCCAAGAAAAATTTACAAGGTCTTATCCAGATTCAGAAACCCCCAAGGAAGACCCAACTCTCAATTCATACTTAAAAATCAGAGATATATACTTAATTTGACTTATGGAGGAGAGAATGAGTTCACCAGATTTAGTGTTTACACAACAGAGGTATCTACTCATTCCATTCTATCAAGAGTAGTAAAAGATAGCATTTCAGCAGTATTGAGAAATTTACATTAACTGCAAAAGCTCTATCTATTTCAAACAGAAGAAGAATATAAAATGAATTGACCAAGCTTGGCTAAGGAACAAAGTAAGAAGATGACTTCAATTTAAGTAATGAAAAAATTATTTCACAGGCCCTTCGAGATCAAGATAAAGAGGTGACCTTGCCGACGGTAAAATATTTTGCAATAATTTTCCAATTTAAAGTTATTTAGATTGGAGGAAAACAAAGATAAGTTTCGTCATTCACATTCCACTTCCTTGTTTGATTTAAGAAACGGATAAATTATGCACAAAGATAAGAATTCAAAACTTTTTTAAAATGTGCATGATTGAGAAAATGCAATAGCTCGATGAAACCATGTACTGGATTCTTCAAACGATTGATGCAAGAGACTTGAATTCAAACCTCGAATTACACTACGCCGACTATGAAGTCCCAAATAGTTGCCACCAGAAATCGTCTTTTAAAGAAGAAGAACCTAGGAAAAACAATGGAAGAGTCGACAAGATTTGCATGGAGCAAATGTGATGCAAAAATTGGATGAGAATGAGACTCCCAAATAAGTGAGAAAGATTAACAATGTAGCTAAAGGCGATTGCAGAGATATCGAGCCCACGCAGAAAAAGAATGAGGAAGTGAAGGAATGAAAAGTAAGGAAGGTAACTGAAGAAATCTTGAGTGAGAAGGCTAGCTATAGATAAAGGAATCATTTTGAAACCACCATGCAAGACCCCTGACTGCATGGCTTCCATCATGTTTGTTACCTCCAGAGGCACAAAGGAAAAATTGTAGCGAAAACTCCAGCCATCAAAACGCTCAACGACACCCGCTTCTTACTCTATTAATCTTTTATTTTCAAGCCTTTTGAATAAATTCATATTTGATCGAAGGCCAAAGAAATACATAACCATTATTATTAATTTAATATAATAAACATTGCAAAATATATATATATATATATACCTACCAAGAATTTGGTTTTCCCAACCTTTAAGGGAATATGATTAATAGGTATTTAATTATAACAATTATTAAAAGTAATATTTAACAACCATTTGCAATCTCCTTAAAAAGGTGATTATTGGTTTATATTTAAATATATTTATTAAAATTGACTTGAATAATGCTAATTATATTTAATTACTTATGGCCAAGTTACTACTTCAATACACTGCCTTGCACTGACTCAAGGTTTGATGATAGATTTGCTCCTTTGTTAACCACATCCTCTCCCTAATGATATTCCATTTTCCCTCGTGGTGTCGGCAGTCCTGCATCCACTGACAATAATTATGGTTAGATCATTCTCAACGGCTATATAAGTATGTATTTAAATATAATCTCATGAACACATTCAATTTCACATGAATAAGAAAATCACTCGCATATATAATAAAATCGTTTGCATTTGCAGTTACAACAAAGAAGAAAGTGGTAGAGGGAGAGTTCCCAATGAGAGCTACATTTTAGTCATGCTAAGTCCTAGGGTAATTAGAAATTAAATACAAAATTCCATTTCCATGTTTCTTGAGCAAGTGTGATTACATTTAAGCCACAAAGATGTTCACCCTTTTTGAAGCAAGGAAAGATCGAAAGAAGAAAATCATATTAATGTCCGCGGATGACCAAAAGTAGGTTAATAGGACTCAAGATTACATTATTTTACAATAGAAAGTTCTAAGATGAGAATCATGGAGAGGCCCATAAAGGAGAAGAACCAAATACAAAAATACAATACCATAGGGCACCACCAACAAAGGTGGTAAAGAAACCATTACAAATAGCCAAGTAGGGGGTATAAGAACCCTAAGGAGCATAAGCTAAGGAGTATGAGAGAGATAGGAAAATCCCATTGAGGAGCACAATTTGGGCTTGAAATGGAAGAGAGACACTGATGTCATTGTTAATTACCATGAAAGAACGTATACAAGATCTAATAGTGCACATTAGCGAGTTCCTAAAATTGTGTGGGTTGAGTTGGAAGATTCTTAGAGGAAGAACACCACTCCCTCTAGAATCACACTTAACATCCAAAGTTAAAGTAGCTTCTCTTATAATGAAGAAGCTTGTAATGTGTGGTTAGGGTTTGGCTGAAGAGGAGTCGATATATATTTTCAAGAAGTAGCTGAACCGCATTGACATGAAGAAGCAAAACCACATTGTTGAGGGGGGATGTGTTGGGGTAGAAGTTGTGAGAAATATTGTCTTACGAGAGTCTATGCATGTCTTATATAAATTAGTGGTACCTAAAGGTCGTTTAGAGTTTTTAGCCTCTTGGATAGGTTGGAAGGAGGAGGTGATCAACCTAGGGGTTCTAGGATCCCTTGAGATACTTGTAAGGATTTGTGCTAAAGGGTGATGGCCTTTTGTATATAAAAGGGCCATATGCCACCGATTCAAACATCAAAGAAAGTAGAGATTATTGCTTGAGTCCTTGTAGAGGTAGTAGTATTTCCTTTGAATCTCATAGTAAATGGGGCATCTAAAGGTAAAGTGTTCCTTAGTTTCCCATTATGGAGGGAGCAAAGACAATAGATGCAATCTTGGTGAAAAATACAATGATAAATCTCAACTTGTAGTTGGTGGGAACACACCTTTAGTTGACTAAGGAGAAACCTCAAAGCATGTGACCAATGATGCTAGAGATAGCAAGAACAACATACGTTACCATCTTCCACTTGTAGGAAATGCTTAACAAAGAAATCAAACTTTGGGTTGAGTGGCATAGTAGTGGAGGTCTAGGTGACCTAGATGTATTGTTTGTAAATGCCCTTCTTGGCAGCTCTTATGATGGTCTCCTTCAAAGGAAGGAACCTTGTAGGAGTTTCCAAGGAATACATGAAATGAGTTAGTCTATAAATAGGGATGCCAATGGAAAGAAGAAGCAGCCTAGTCTCCAAGTGTCAACACTGTCAATGTTTAGTGAGGACCAATGAAGTAGTAGGGACAAGTGAAGTAATCCTCTTTGAAGAGAAAAGTGCTAAGTATGGATATCTTGAAGAGCACATAAGAAATATTGATAAGGGGGGGGGGGAAACGGAATGAATCAGTATTTCAAACTTTAAAACTTAAAACCATATAAATCAGAAATCAAAACATTAACAACAACCATCAAACATGAAGAACACCAGATTTCACGTGGAAAACCATTTCGGGTAAAAAACCACAACAAGAGATTGATTTTATTATCAACAATGGGCACCAACCAAGATTACAAGTGAACATCAACTCACTGAGAGCAGCAACTCTCCCTCAAAGCACCAAATCCGATCAACTAAAGCACCAACTCTAGTGTTGTTGAAGCACCAACTTTTGACTTTGGATACCAATCTACATATACACAAACACTATTCTAATATTGAAGACTTCACTTCACACACAGAGGAATGATACACCCAAGCTGCTTGATCAATCTTCACTCTTTATACAAAATGTCAACTTTTGGTAATACCTCCACAATACTAAATGCTACAAATTTCTTCAAAAAACAAACTTTTTAAATGAACACAACCTCCTAAAAACTTCAAATCAGGTACTTCATATTGTGAACTCAACTTCCACTCCAATGCAATCTAGTGTGCTTTGCAAACCGCCTCTGCCTTTAAAGAATCCAAATAGATGGTAACATTTCATGCTTACAAACTTCACATAAAACAAAAAATAGTTCACCTGACACTCCTTGCACAAAACCATCACATCAGAAAGATAGATGTATTTGTATTTCTAAGCATTAGAAAGAACTAATAACCTAGCAACAACATATATTATGCTATGCTTAACGCATATTCATCTTGTCTCAACATCAACATGCATCAAAATAACACAATATCATAATGCCTTCTCATAGAATAAGCTCACCTGACCTACATCCTTTTAGCACACACAATAAATAGTAACATTGGCCATAAAACTCATCACTATATTTCACACAAAAAGAAAAATTTCATTCTTAATTGATCATATCTTCACCTAAAGGCACAAAAATAATTCAAAAACCAACTGCCTTAACATAGCCCGAGCTAGAGATAATGTAAGTTGATGGCATTCTATTTCTCTTCACACCGCACTGCATACACTCGCATCTTCATTTGGAAGCATTTACGCATTAGGTAGGATCCTCCTTCACAATCGACACACAAGATAACACTACTTAGTCATTTTATTTTTATTTTTTCAAAGACATAATGTTTGAGTGTATTCACAACAACGTGGTCTACAAAAGGCCTTTAATATCATGGTATTTTTCTTTCATGTCTTACTACTATTCAATAACTTTAGGAACAACAATACGAGCCTCTACATAAGTCTGATGATAGAAAAATAAAGAGCACGACCTGACAGACTTCAAACCCGGGCATAGGGAAAGAAATCGGCAAAGAATAAATGAACACAAATATCTAATTAAATCATGAGCTGCCAATGATAAAGTCAATGGAAAAGAACCATGAAGACAGAAGCCACCACTATAATATAGAAGGAAACAATAAAATATTTCACAAATAGAGCCACCACACATAAAGAAACCGTCACCATAATGCATTTAATGAAAATATCCAACCATAGATTAGCCACCTCATACTTAGAATTTTCCGCTAATAAAAACTTCTGTTAGATATATTCAAGCTTCCCATGCTTAAGCTAAATAGGAGTTGCAAAGAATTTTTTTGTCAAGATTTTGAAATCCAAAAACAAACAAGACACAGAGTTGTTGCTCTGATTTCCAACTAAACTGGAAATACCCAAATCTCTAAAAATATGGAATAACAAACAAGAAGAGACATGCAATATTTTCTTCTTCTATTTGAAATGCTGACTGAAAATGAACAATACATAAAACATGAAACTTAAAACAAAATAAAAAAATACCTATTACAATCTTTTGGGAGCTATCAACTACTCAACCAGTTCATAAATAATCAGGAGTTGTTTAGAGCTCACTGTCAAAAACTCGACTGGAACTATCTGTTGTTCCTGGCAATCATTGAGCGATCAGGAGCGGTTTCTGCTCATTGCAAACACTTTGCAAAATGTTCTAAGAACATTCCCTGTTGCTGCTGCAACTTTTCTTCTTGCTGCAAATCACTTGCTTCTGCAAAAATTGAATTCTTCCAAATTCTCCAACTAATAGAATAAAACTGCCTTCATTCCTTTTGTCTTTCTCAAAACATTCCCTCTAAAATTTGAAATTACCTACTAGCATTAAATTCCAAATTCAAAACCATCTCCCTCATTCAATTCTGAGCAGTCAAGAGTTGCAGGGATGGAGATCCCAAAACTGGCAAGGAGAAAATAGCTCCTGACAGGTAGGTGGCAACGACAGAAGGCTCAGGGGAAAATAATAAATTCCAACACTCCCCCTTTGTCCTAATCCAACAAAAAACAAGATCAAACCTGATCTAAATCAACAACGCCCAATCTGCTACTTAGGCACACAAAGTTGTCAATGCTCAATGGCTTGGTGAATATGTCTACTAGCTGCTACTCAGACCTACAAAACTCCATTTTAATTTCACCATCTTCAACCAATTCATGAATGAAATGATACCTGATTTCAATGTGCTTGCTTCTTCCATGAAACATAGGATTTTTCATCAAAGCTATCGATGAAACATTGTCACAAAAGATCATTGTTCCATCCTCTTGTTCTTCTCTCAAATCTGCTAAGATTCTTCTCAGCCAGATAGGCTGACATGCTGCTGCATTTGCTGCTATATACTCAACTTCAAGTGTTGATAGGGAAACAACAGGTTGCTTCTTGGAAGCCCATGATATAGCACCTAAACACAAATGAAATACATAGCCCGAAGTTCTCTTCCTATCATCCAAACTTCCTGCCCAATCACTGTTAGTGTAACCAACCAACCCATACTCTTTTTTTGTTGTGTACAACACTCCATATCCTTTGGTACCATTCGCATACCTCAAGATTCTCTTACCCGCTTGCCAATGGGTGTCTCTTGGAGTCTCCATGAATCTAGAAATTAGACTCACTCCATGCATTATATATGGCCTAGTTGCAGTCAAATACATCAAGCTTCCAACCAAACTTTTATACATGGTTGGATCCACATTGCCGCTGCAATCTTCCTTGCTCAACTTAAGACCTAAGGATGTTGGTGTTGGGGAAGGCTTGCATTCAAGCATCCTAAATCTCTTCAAGATCTCATTTGCATACTTTTCTTGAGAGATAAAAATATAATCATGCATTTGTTTTACTTCTATGCCTAAAAAATAACTCAAAAGACCTAAATCTATCATTTCAAATTCTCTTTTCATGGCCTCTTTAAAATCAGAAATGAGGAAATCATCATCCCCAGTAAAAACAAGATCATCTACATACAAAACAACAATCAAAATATTACCATTTGTTGCCTTGATGTAAAGAGTGGGCTCACCATCGATTTTGCTAAAGCCATTGCTCATCAAATATGAGTCAATCATGCTATACCATGCCCATGGAGCTTGCTTCATCCCATAAAGAGCCTTCTTTAGCCTATACACCTTGTGTTCTTCACCTGAAACTTCATATCCAAAAGGCTGCTCCACATAAACTTCTTCTTTCAACACTCCGTTTAAGAAGGCGGACTTCACGTCCATTTGAAATACCTTCCATTTGTGTTGGCTGCAATTTCTATGATTGTTCACATAGTTTCCAACCTTGCAATAGGGGCATATGTCTCATCATAATCTCTCCCAAACTGTTGTTTGTACCCCTTGACAACTAATTGTGCCTTGTGTCAATCTATTCTTCCTTCGGCATTGCTCTTGGTCTTGTAGACCCATTTCACTCCAATAACTTGCTTTTTGGGAGGCAAATCGGTTAGCTCCCATGTGCTATTCCTTTCTATTGCATCTATCTCTTCATCCATGGCCTCACACCATTTATCCTCTTTCACAACTTCTTCAAAATAAATTGGATCACTATGAGAAAATAATGCAAAATTCATGTTCTCATCAAATTCTTCATCATAACTTTCATCTTGGTAGATCTCCCTTAGAATCTTGGTCTTTCTTGGCATTAGGGAGGCGAGAGTAGGGTCTGAACTCTCATTGTTGTTGCTATTATGTTGAATAGGCTGGATTCAGAGTGATCATGAGCTATTTCTGTGACCCATTCTCTAGTTGCCTGTGGCTGCTTGCCTTTCTGTCTGTTTGGATCAGGAACGATTATTACCGATTGGGATCGATTTTTCCATCCCATGATTGATCTTCTAAGAACTCCACATCTCTGCTGATAACAATTTTCTTGTTGATTGGGTTATACAGCCTATAGGATTTTGACTCTGAACAATAACCCGTGAAAATGCACTTCTCTCCCTTGTCATCCAATTTATGCCTTTTTTCCTTAGGCACGTGTGCATAAACTAGACAATCAAACACTCTTAAGTGCTCAACTGTTCATCTAGGTTTTGTCCATGCCTCTTGAGGTATCTTGTCACGGACCGCCTTTGTTGGACTTCTATTAATCAAATAAACAGTTGTTGCTATAGCCTCTCCCCAATATTCAGTTGGGAGTCCCTTTGCTTTAATCATGCTTCTTTCCATCTCCACGATGGTTCTATTCTTCCTTTCAGCCACTCCATTTTACTGCGGAGTATAACTAGCTATAAGCTCCTTCTTGATGTCATTTTTCCTACAAAAATTCACAAATTGATTGGAGGTATACTCTCCTCCATGATTTGGCCTTAGGACCTTAATGAAGTGTCCACTCTCCTTTTCAGCCTGGGCTTTAAACAATAAAAACTTATCAAATGCATCAGACTCATGCTACAAAAAATAGACCCATGTTCTATGGCTGAAATCATCAATGAAGGTCATAAAAAATTTGCTATTACCAATAGACATGATTTGCATAGGGCCTACCAAATCTGTGTGCACCAACTCCAATGGTGCTCGTGCCCTTGTAGAGTTGCCTAATTGAAAGGGATGCCTATGTTGCTTGCCCAAAATGCAAGTCTCACATCTAAAATTAGGCTCTACTATACTTGGCAAACCATCAATCATTTTGCTCTTGGACAAAAGACTTAAACCAGCATAGCCTAAATGTCCATACCTGAGATGCCATATCTTGGAGGGGTCTTCAATGGTGATTTTGAGGGCTGCATGTTGTATTGTTGTACATTTTCCATCCATGAGAGGTGCAGCAATGGACTGAGATGAGAATCACGTCTCAATCATCAACGGAAACATCCAATTCTTTATCATTGCAACTACTGCAAACACCTCCGTCCTCTCATTCTTGTCATAGATGACGCATTGGCCCTTCTCCATCAGCACTTTGTATCCATTTTGGATCAATTGTCCAACACTCATGAGGTTATGCTTTAACCTCGGTGCAAAGAACACATTTTGAGCCTCCTTCTTCTCACTTTGCTTAGTGCGGATCATGATAGATCCTTTGCCCTTCACAAGAACTACTCCATTGTTCCCCATTCTAATTTCAGAATTAACATTTTTATCAATGAAAGAAAATAAACTTTCATTACCACTCATGTGGTTGTTGCAACCGCTGTCCAAATACCAGACTTCGAGGCTGCCTTCTTCACCAACGTTGCACATGATGAAGGTTGTTGACTAATTTTCTTCAGCTACATTTCAATCAGCCACATTAGCATTTTGTTTTTGCTGATTACCATGCTTTTTCTAGCACTCACTCACATAATGTCCAAACTTGTGACAGTAATAGCACTCCACATTGCTCTTGTCACTTCTCCCATTCGAACTGTTGTTCTTCATGCCTCTTTGGGACTTTTTTGAGAGATGCTCACTCCTTCTTGGTTGCTTTCTCATCCCGGGCTTTCTCCTCTAGCATTTCCTTGACCGGATATGCCTCTACCTCTTTGGGAGCCATTTCTACCTCTCCCCCTACCTCTTACATTTGACTGAGCTTTGAAATCTTTCTCTTGGGAAGAAGTAGCAGACCTTTTTAAGCATTGCTCATGGGTATGGAGAGAACCCATTAACTCATCCACTATCAAAGTAGAAAGGTCCTTCGCCACTTCAATAGCAATGACGAGTGGATCATACCTCGTGGGTAGACATCTAAGGAGTTTTTCAACAATCTTCTGCTCCTCTATGACATCTCCATTTTCTCTTAGCTGGTTTAAGAAACCCGAGAACCTTGTTTGAAAGTCTGCAATAGACTCACTTTCCTTCATTTCAATAACTTCCAACTCTCTTTGAAGTAACTGGAGCTTCACACCTCTGACTTTATCAGTCCTTTTTTAACCGGTCTGAAGGATTTCCCAAGCTTCTTTTGCATACTCAGCTGCTGCTATTCTGGGAAAAAAGGCCTTTGTCAAGGCTGCTTCGATCAAACTCAAAACTTTTGCATCCTTCTTTCTCTGCTCCTTCAACTTGGTCTTCTGGTTATTTGTGAGAGTTGCAAATGCAGTTGGGTTAATGATATTTATAAACCCATTTATGAGAAAATCCCACAAATCATTGGCCAGCATGATGGTCTTCATCTTCTTAGACCAAACATCATAGTTTTATCCATTAAAGGACGGTGGCTGCTACCAACTCTTTGCTTCATGTCTAGCCATGTCTCCTACAACAAAAACTCAACACCTAGAAAAAGAAAATGCCCAAAATCACAAGGAAATGGGGCCTATGGCTTTGATACCATGTCAATGATTAAATCCAAAAACAAACAAGCCATAGAGCTATTGCTCTGATTTCCAACTAAACTGGAAATACCCAAATCTTTAAAAATGCGGAATAATAAACAAAAGGAGACATGCAATATTTTCTTCTTCTATTTGAAATGCTGACTGAAAATGAACAATACCTAAAACATGAAACTTCAAACAAACTAAACAAATACCTATTACAATCTTCTAGGAGCTATCAACTGCTCAACTAGTTCATAAACAATCAGGAGCTTTTTAGAGCTCACTATCAAAAACTCGACTAGAACTATATGTTGTTCTTGGCAATCACTGAGCAATCAAGAGCGGTTTCTGCTCATTGCAAACACTCTGCAAAATGTTCTAAGAACATTCCCTATTGTTGATGCAACTTTTCTTCTTGCTACAAATCACTTGCTTCTGCAAAAACTGACTTCTTCCAAATTCTCCAACTGGTAGAATAAAACTACCTTCATTCCTTTTGTCTTTCTCAAAACATTCCCTCTAAAATTCGAAGTTACCTACCAACATTAAATGCCAAATTCAAAACCATCTACCTCATTCAATTCTGAGCAATTAGGAGCTACAGGGATGGAGATCCCAAAACTGGCAAGGAGAATATATCTCCTGACAAGTAGGTGGCAATGACAAGAGGCTCAAGGGAAAACAATAAATTCCAACACTCCCCCTTTGTCCTGAGCCAACAAAAAACAAGATCAAACCTGATCTAAATCAACAACGCCTAATCTGCTCCTTAGGCGTACAAAACTGTCAATGCTCAATGGCTTGGAGAATATGTCTGCTAGCTGTTGCTCAGACCTGCAAAACTCCATTTGAATTTCACCATCTTCAACCAATTCACGAATTAAATGATACTTGATTTCAATGTGCTTGCTTCTTCCATGAAACACAGGATTTTTCATCAAAGCTATCGATGAAACATTGTCACAAAAGATCACTGTTCCATGCTCTTGTTCTTCTCTCAAATCTACTAAGATTCTTTTCAGCCAAATAGGTTGACATGTTGTTGCATTTGCTGCTATATACTCAGCTTCAGTTGTTGATAGGGAAATAAAAGGTTGCTTCTTGGAAGCCCATGATATAGCACCTGAACCCAAATGAAATACATAGCCCGAAGTGCTCTTCCTATCCAATCACTGTCAGTGTAACCAACCAACCCATACTCTTTTTTTGTTGTGTACAACACTCCATATCCTTTGGTACCATTCGCATACCTCAAGATTCTCTTACCCGCTTGCCAATGGGTGTCTCTTGGAGTCTCCATGAATCTAGAAATTAGACTCACTCCATGCATTATATCTGGCCTAGTTGCAGTCAAATACATCAAGCTTCCAACCAAACTTTTATACATGGTTGGATCCACATTGCCGCTGCAATCTTCCTTGCTCAACTTAAGACCTAAGGATGTTGGTGTTGGGGAAGGCTTGCATTCAAGCATCCTAAATCTCTTCAAGGTCTCATTTGCATACTTTTCTTGAGAGATAAAAATACAATCATGCATTTGTTTTACTTCTATGCCTAGAAAATAACTCAAGAGACCTAAATCTGTCATTTCAAATTCTCTTTTCATGGCCTCTTTAAAATCAGCAATGAGGAAATCATCATTCCCAGTAAAAACAAGATCATCTACATACAAAACAACAATCAAAATATTACCATTTGTTGCCTTGATGTAAAGAGTGGGCTCACCATCGCTTTTGCTAAAGCCATTGCTCATCAAATATGAGTCAATCCTACTGTACCATGCCCATGGAGCTTGCTTCAGCCCATAAAGAGCCTTCTTCAGCCTATACACCTTGTGATTTTCACCTGAAACTTCATATCCAAAAGGCTACTCCACATAAACTTCTTCTTTCAACACTCTGTTTAAGATGGTGGACTTCACGTCCATTTGAAATACCTTCCATTTGTGTTGCCGGCTTCAATTGCTATGACAATTTCCAACCTTGCAACAGGGGAATATGTCTCAGCATAATATCTCCCAAACTATTGTTTGTACCCCTTGACAACTAATCATGCCTTGTGTCGATCTATTTTTCCTTTGGCATTGCTCTTGGTCTTGTAGACCCATTTCACTCCAATAACTTGCTTGTTGGGAGGAAAATCAGTTAGCTCCCATGTGCTATTCCTTTCTATTGCATCTATCTCTTCATCCATGGCCTCACACCATTTATTCTCTTTCACAGCTTCTTTAAAATAAATTGGATCACTATGAGAAAATAATGCAAAATTCATGTTCTCATCAAATTCTTCATCATACCTTTCATCTTGGTAGATCTCCCTTAGAATCTTGGTCTTTCTTGGCATTAGGGAGGCAAGAGTAGGGTCTGAACTCTCACTGCTACTGTTGTTCTACTGAACAGGCTAGGTTCGGAGCGATCGAGAGCGATCAGGAGCTATTTCTGCGACCCATTCTCTAGTTGTTTGTGGATGCTTGCCTTTCTATTTGTTTGGATCAGGAATGATTATTACCGATCAGGAGCGATTTCTGAAATTTTCAAGAGCTCGTACAGAGCTGTCAGGAGCAACTATTGGCTCCACCAAATCATCATTTTGTACTTCTTGTTCCTTTTCTTCAACATCAAGAATATTCAAGAGTGATTTAGAGTGATCGGGAGTGATTTTTCCATCCCATGATTGATCTTCTGAGAACTCCACATCTCTGCTGATAATAATTTTCTTGCTGACTGGGTTATATAGCCTATAGGCTTTTGACTCTGAACAATAACCCGTGAAAATGTAGTTCTCTTCCTTTTCATCCAGTTTTTGCATTTTTTCCTTAGGCACGTGTGCATAAGCCACACAACCGAACACTCTTAAGTGCTCAACTGTCCATCTATGTTTTATCCATGCCTCTTGACGTATCTTGTCACAGACCTCCTTTGTTGGACTTCTATTAATCAAATAAACAGTTGTTGCTACAACCTCTCCCCAATATTCAGTTGGGAGTCCCTTTGCTTTCATCATGCTTCTTTCCATCTCCACGATGGTCCTATTCTTCCTTTCAACCACTCCATTTTGTTGCGGAGTATAACTAGTTGTAAGCTCCTTCTTGATTCCATTTTGCCTACAAAAGTTCACAAATTGATTGGAGGTATACTCTCCTCCATGATCTGACCTTAGGACCTTAATGAAGTGTCCACTCTCCTTTTTCAGCTTGGGCTTTAAACAAAAACTTATCAAATACATCAAACTTATGCTGCAAAAAATAGACCCATGTTCTACGGCTGAAATCATCAATGAAAGTCATAAAAAATCTACTATTATCAATAGACGTGATTTGCATAGGGCCTACCAAATCCATGTGCACCAACTCCAATAGTCCTCTTGCCCTTGTAGAGTTGCCCGATTGAAAGGGCTGCCTATGTTGCTTGCCCAAAATGTAAGCCTCACATCTAACATTAGGCTCTACTATACTTGGCAAACTATCAATCATTTTTCTCTTGGACAAAAGACTTAAATCGACATAGACTAAATTTCCATACCTGAGATGCCATAGATCAGAGGGGTCTTTAATGGTGCTTTTGAGGGCTGCATGTTGTACTATTGTACATTTTCCATCCATGAGAGGTGCAGCAATGGACTGAGATGAGAAGCACATCTCAATATTCAACAGAAACATTCAGTTCTTTGTCATTGCAACTGCTGCAAACACCTTTGTTCTCTCATTCTTGTCATAGATGACGCATTGGCCCTTCTCCATCAGTACTTTGTATCCATTTTGGATCAACTATCCAACACTCATGAGGTTATGCTTTAACCCTGGTGCAAAGAACACATTTTGAACCTCCTTCTTCTCACCTTGCTTGGTGCGGATCATGATAAATCCTTTGCCCTTCACAAGAACTACTCCATTGTTCCCCATTCTAATTTCAGAATTAACATTTTTATCAATGAAAGAAAATAAAATTTCATTACCACTCATGTGGTTGTTGCAATCGCTGTCCAAATACCAGACTTCGAGGCTGCCTTCTTCACCAATGTTGCACATGATGAAGGTTGTGGATTGATTTCCTTCAGGTACATTTGAATCAGCCACATTAGCATTTTGTTTTTGCTGATTACCGTGCTTTTTCCAGCACTCACTCACATAATGTCCAAACTTGTGACAGTAATAGCACTCCACGTTGCTCTTGTCACTTCTCCCATTTGAACTATTGTTCTTCATGCCTCTATTGTTCTTCATGCCTCTTTGGGAGTTGTTTTGAGAGATGCTCGTTCCCTCTTGGCTACTTTCTCATCCCGAGCTTTCTCCTCCAGCATTTCCTTGACCAAATTTGCCTCTACCTTTTAGAGAGCCATTTCTCGCTCTCCTCCTGCCTCTTGCATTTGACTGAGCTTTGAAAGCTTGCTCTTGGGAAGAATTAGCAAAACTTTTTAAGCGCTACTCATGGGTATGGAGAGAACCCATTAACTCATCCACTGTCAAAGTAGAAAGGTCCTTTGCCACTTCAATAGAAATGATGAGTGGATCATACCTCGTGGGTAGATATCTAAGGAGTTTTTCAACAATCTTCTACTTCTCTATCACATCTCCATTTTCTCTTAGCTAGTTTAACAAACCCGAGAACCTTGTCTGAAAGTCTGCAACAAACTCACTTTCCTTCATTTCAATAACTTTGAACTCTCTTCGAAGTAACTGGAACTTCACACCTCTGACTTTATCAGTCCCTTTGTAACCGGTCTGAAGGATTTCCAAAGCTTCTTTTGCATACTCAGTTGCTGCTATTTTGGAAAAAATGGCCTCTGTTAAGGCTGCTTCGATCAAACTCAAAGCTTTTGCATCCTTCTTTCTCTACTCCTTCAACTCGATCTTCTGGTTATTTGTGAGAGCTACAAATGCAGCTGGGTCAGTTATATCCACGAACCCACTTATGAGAAAATCCCACAAATCATTGGCCACCATGATGGTCTTCATCTTCTTGTCCCAAACATCATAGTTCTGTCCATTAAAGGACAATGGTTGCTACCAACTCTTTGCTTCATCTCCAGCCATGTCTCCTACAACAAAAACTCAACACCCAGAAAAAACAAATGCCCAAACTCACAAGGAAATGGGGCCTATGGCTCTGATACCATGTCAATGATTTTAAATCCAAAAACAAACAAGACACAGAGCTGCTACTCTGATTTCCATCTAAACTAGAAATACCCAAATCTCTAAAAATACAGAATAACAAACAAGAGGAGACATGCAATATTTTCTTCTTATATTCAAAATGTTGACTGAAAATGAACAATACATAAAACATGAAACTTCAAACAAACTAAATAACTACCTATTACAATCTTTTGGGAGCTATCAACTGCTCAACCAGTTAATAAACAATCAGGAGTTGTTTAGAGCTCATTGTCAAAAACTCGACTGGAACTATTTGTTGTTTGTGGCAATCACTGAGCGATCAGGAGTGGTTTCTGCTCACTGCAAACACTCTACAAAATGTTCTAAAAACATTCCTTGTTGCTATTGTAACTTTTCTTCTTGCTGCAAATCACTTGCTTCTACAAAAACTGACTTCTTCCAAATTCTCCAACTGACAGAATAAAACTGCCTTCATTCCTTTTGTCTTTCTCAAAACATTCCCTCTAAAATTTCAAATTACCTACCAGCATTAAATGCTAAATTCAAAATCATCTACCTCATTCAATTATGAGCATTCAAGAGCTATAGGGATGGAGATCCCAAAACTGGCAAGGAGAAAACAACTCCTGATAGGTAGGTGGCAACGACAGGAGGCTCAAGGGAAAATAATAAATTCCAACATATTCAATTTGGAATATTCAAACCTGAGACTCATGCTGATATGGTATAATAAATTAGACTGTTAAAATTAAGCTACAACTTGACATGTTGATTTAGCACATATGCTAACAAGGAGACAAGCTGCTCAAGTAGACAACCAAGCAAGAAACTCAAATTTTGACATCAATGAAAAAATATTTCAACATATCTCTCATGACTAGAAGATGAGGTCCCCATGGCTTCAACTCTTGGTTATAGAAAATATAGCTTGAAGGTATTCTCAAGGTGGAGTAGTTAGGTGGAAAATTCAGCTTGGACAATGCATTGAAGAATGGTTTTCTTGCAATGGATCATGTGCTGAAGCATGGGAGTCTAGACCCTTTCCGTATGGACCTAGTCAACATGCCCCAATTTAGGTCTCCACATCTTTGAACATATATAATTGTAGGATTGATGATTGTTTGAAAAAGGCATAACTTGGAGAGGATGTCTTGGAAATTTATTTGAAAAAATTGATGTTTCAAGACAAAAAGAGAAGCATGCCTCTTGAAAAAGTGTCAGTAAGAGGCAAACTTCATGTTATACGATGGACAAGAAAATCGGATTCCCAAGTGTTTGTAGGTTGACGTGATCTCTAGAAATTCCCCTTTGTAGAAAAATTGGAATTTGGATAGAGAGAACTTGGAGATATTAGAAACCTTAGTTTTACTAAGGTTGGCCACAACCTATAAAAGTTCACAAAAACAAGCTAGGGTGTCAAGTTGTTGCTATAAGCCATTGGTAGATTGTGAGAGGAGGACAACATCATTGGAAAAAAGAAGGATAGCTATAACCACCTCATGTAAAAAACAACCATCATAGAAATAGGAATGTCATTGAAGAAACTTCTAACTCATAAATGTAAATGTTAAATAGTTAGATGAAAGAGGACATCCTTGCTTGACCCCAACTGTACTTTTTACAAAGTCAAAGAAACTAAGGGAAGTACAAAACTACCCAATAATTGTCTCATATAGGCTCTAAGCAGCAATAATTAGAGAATTTAGGATTCTGATATCTTTGAACATTTGTAAAAGCAAGTGTTTCCAAATTGAGTCAAAGGCCTCTTTGAATTCAACAAAACATCAAAAGGATTTAGAAGAAAAGGCTTTAGAAGACAAGTGATGAGCCTCCTCAATAATATTTTGGAGTTCAAAAATGTGGTTAATAGTCAAGTTGCCCAATTTGAAGAGAGCTTGACCCCTAGCTTTGATATTATTCCTTCTCAAGTACCTTGACATCCACATGTCCAACATCGTGGCATAAATATCTGTAAATGTATGCCCAATCATAATGGTCTTGTAACTATCAAGGATAGAGGGATCTCTAGACTTATGAATAGAGTCAATGATGTGTTGGGGGTCCATGAACATGGAGTGAGGGAAGTGACAGTGGGATGGTTTGGAACCTCATGGAGGGAACTAAATTATTGTCAAGTAAGGTATAATTCCATTGTAGTTCACTAAATTAGGTGCAAGTTAGCTAGTAGAGTGGTGCCCTTGAATGTCCTTGAAGGGAGCAAGCTTGTACAAACTGATTTTAATATTTGATTCTTGTTGTTGGAACTCATCGCACTTTGAGTTTCTCTGAGGTAAATCTTTTGAAATATATTGTTCTTGTGTGTGTAGTTGTTTTTAAAATTACTTGTTTTTGGCCAATATGCCACATGTTCCTAATGGCTAAGAAACAATAATTTTGGATAACAAGGATATCTCTATCTATATTAATTGTAGTTGTCCATGTTGATCTATTTTATCCTAGAACTAGTGACAAATAAAATAATAAATAAATGATTCATATTGATGAAGCAAGTTGTGAAGTATTCACCTTGATTATGGATCATCCCAAAGGTCTTGGGACACAAAATCATATTATGCAAGTAATTGGTAAAAATTTGATGTATCAACAATGAAGCAAAAGCTTCAATAAATAATTTACAAAATCTACAAAATCAGAAAGTTTCTAAAAAGAAACTTCAAATAAGATCAGAGACGATCTTATCACTATAATTAAATTATATTACAACATTATTGAGCATTAAATAAATAATAAATATTATTTTAATACCCTTCCTTAATGCTCAATCTGTCAACTACACCAAGATGCCCCCTGAATTTTACAAACTTATCTGGACTGAGCAACTTAGTGAGAATATTTGTTGTCCGCTCCTCTGTTAGAACATACAACAATTGAATTGATCTATCTTTAACAAGCTTCCAAATGAAGTGACAATGAGTTTCCACATGCTTGGTTCTTTCATGGAAGACTGGATTCTTGGCAAGTTTGAGAACTCCCTGATTATCACAGAACAAGGGAGTTGGACCTGCTTAAGATATTTGCATATCCACAAGCATCCGATGAATCCAAACTTCCTCACAAGTGGCCTTAACTGCTCCCCAATACTCTACTTCTATCGAGGAGAGAGACACTACCTGCTGCTTCTTACTAGTCCATGTGACTACACCAAATCCCAAACTGAACACATACCCAAATGTTGATTTCCTATCATCAACCGAACCTACCCAATCTAAGTCTGTGAAACCAAGAGTCTTTAATCTTGAATCTGAGTGTATAAGAGTCCATAATCAAAAGTGCCCTTCACATAACGCAGCACATGCTTCGTTACTACCCAATGACCATCCTTGGGGGTTGTCATGAAGCATGAAATGTAGCTCACTGCAAAACTAAGGTTAGGTCTAGTGGTAGTGAGATAGATGAGGTTGTCCACTAGTTGCCTGAACAATGATTCATCTACTATTAGTGAGTTTGACTTAGCTGACAACTTGAGCCCTTTTTCCATGGGTGTGGAGGTAGGTTTGCAATCCTACATTCAGAAATTATCCAATAGACTTTGAGCATATTTGGACTGGGAGATGAAGATAATGCTCTCAGTCTGCCAAACCTCAACACCTAAACAATAATGCAAAAGTCTCAAATTTGTCATGTCAAATGTGTTGCACAAATCCTGTTTGATCTCAACGATCAAATGTGTTAAGCTGCTAGTAATGATCAAGTCATCCACATAGACAACAAGAATAAGAATATCACTACCAATATGTTTGACATACAAATTAGAGTCAGATGGACTCCTCTGAAAGCCATGATCTATAAGGTACTTATCAATCTTGATGTACCAAGCTCGAGGAGGTTGTTTCAGGCCATAGAGTGCTTTGACCAATCTGCACACCTTGTGATCTTTACCGACAACCTTGAACCTTGAAGGTTGCGTTATGTAGACTTCTTCCTTCAACTCACCATTGACGAAATCACTCTTAACATCCATCTGATGGAATTTCCAACCAAACTGGGCTGCTAAGGCAAGGACAAGCCTAATGGTACTCATCTTGGTTGTAGAAGCAAAGGTCTCCTCGTAGTCAATGCATTCTTTTTGTGAGAACCCTCGAGCAACAAGATGAGCTTTGTACTTGTAGCTTTGTACTTCACCTTATACACCCATTTGCAACTAATGGGCTTCTTCCCTAGAGGAAGATCAAAGAGGACCCAAGTGTGATTCTTTTGAAGACTTTGGTACTTAACCTCCATAGCCTTTTCTCACTCAAGAATTCCTTTAGCCTCTGAATATGTCTAAGGCTCATAGACATTGTGAATGTTGGCCATGAGATAAAAATTAATTGTATGTTGTTTTTTGCTCTTGTTTTTGGATGATCTCCCCTCAATGAGCTCATCATCATGAAGATCTCCAATAGTCTTAGCCCACCATTTAGGCCTATGAGAAGAAGTGCTAACATCAGATGCAACAGGAGGAGCTAGAACTGGTTGTGGATATGGGACAAGTTCAACAAGTATAAAATCAATATCATCCAGATGAAAATCAGGTTGAGCATCATCAAAGATAGAGTCTTCATCATCCCTCCCATCAGGTGAACCTAATGGAAGACGGACACCCAAATTAGAAGCCTTCAAAGGTTGGTCCTCAGAATGCTGCATAGACAAGGAAATGTGAAAAGGCCCTTGTTCTTCATCAAAGACAACATCTCGACTAAAGACAAGATGATCAATGTCTATTTCAAGTAGCTGGTAAGCCTTATTATTGTCACTAAACCCTGTGAACATAAGCTTTTGAATCTTGGAATCCAACTTTGAGTGCTTGGCATTTGGAATCCATACATATGCTAAAGAGCCAAAGATTTTCAAATGACTGATTCTAGGTTTTCTACCAGTCCAAGCTTCCTTAGGAGTCTTTCCCTTAAAATCATGAGTAGGTGACCGATTAAGGAGATAGACTGCAGTGAAAATGGCTTCTGCCCAAAATTTGGTAGGAACACTCCTGTATTACAACATGGAGTAGGCCATCTCAACAATTGTACCATTGCACTGCTCTACAAAACTATTTTTCTAAGGACTGTAGGGTGTGGTTAATTGGCATTTAATTCCATGTGTATCACAAAATTTGGAGAATGCAGTAGAATGAAATTCCCCCCCATTATTTGACCTAAGAGTGATTATGCAAGAACCAAACTCCATTTCTACTAAGGCCTTAAACTTCTGAAATACATTAAACACATCTGATTTCTATCTAAGAAAATACACCCACATTTTTCTACTTAAATCATCAACAAATAGCAAGAAATATCTACAACCAGTAACAGAAGGAGTATTCATAGGTCCACAAATATCAACATGAACTAATTGCAGTACCTTAGAAGCCCGCCATGAGTCACCATCTGGAAACGATGTCTTGTGCTGCTTCCTAGCTTGAGAAGCTCCACACACACCGTGATGTTTAGTCTGAATATTAGTTAAGCTAGCTACAAGTCTCTCCCGAGCTAGCTGAGAGAGATATGCACATTTAAGTGCCCATATCGCTGGTGCTAAAGATTGGTGATAGAAAAAGTTCTGGCTGCCATGGCCAACTCTGAAGAATCACTTGTATCGACAAGTCTATAAAGACCATGATCCTCGATGCCAACAACTATAGTAGTGTGTGTTTCTTGATCAATAATGGAACATTTGTGCACACTGAAAACCACATCTAACTAAGGAGAATGTTGCATGATCTAACTAACTGAGAGAAGGTTGGGTTCCATGCCAGGAACATAGTAGACATTGAGGAATATGAGATTCCTCCCGCCAGACTGAATCTGAACAGTGCCCTTACTGACAATTGTGTATTCTTCGCCTCCTCCAAAAACAATTAAGTAAATGAATAAAGAGGTCTATGAACTAGTCACGTCAATGAGTGAAATGTCATGAAGCACCTGAATCTATGTACTAGGCAAAGGAATTTACATGATCTACATGTCTTTTAGCCATAAAAGCGTAAAAGGCAGATTCCTTCTGCTCAGTGTGCTCGACAACATGTACGTTCTACTGAGACCCTCCTTGTTTCTTTTGTTCAGAAGCCAAACATTGACGATAATCCTTCTTCATGTGACCAAATTTGTGGCAATCATTATAGTGAATGTTCTTTTTCTTAGTGTTGTCTTGAGGTTTTCCTGAGCCTTTTTGCTACGAAGGTTGACCTTTCCCTTTGTTTTTAGGCTGAGTTTTAGCTGCAAAGGCTTTCTCTGAAGAGGATGATGAAGCACTACTACCAAACTGTTGTTTCCAGCGGTCCTGCTGCAAGAGGATAGTACAAAGTTCCATAAACTTTAGGTCAACATTAGCAGACGTAATGTTGAGAGTCTCAATGAAATGTTCATAGGACTTAGGTAGACTTTTCAGAGTGATCACGACCATGTCTTCCTCCTCCATTTTTTGACCAATAGCCTCCAATTGATCTCGGACCTCTTGGATTTTGTTCAGGTGTGCCTGCAAAGTTGTCTTCTCATCCATCATGATAGAAAACAACATATTTTTCAACAAGAACGCACGAATCTTGTCGGAAGTCTCATGTAAACCCTTCAAATGGTCCCAAATCTCCTTTGCTAATTTTCCAAGTGGAATTTGGGGGAGCTGATCATCAGTAACTGAAAGCTTAATAAGCATCAGCACTTCACAATTCTACTCATCAAACTTCTCTTGAGCTTTATCAGCAGTGGTGGGTCGAGTAACATTATCAAGAATCATCTGATCAAGGCAGCGATATTTAAAGATGGTCATCATCTGCTGCTTCTAGGTGTTATAATTTTTGTCATTGAATCTTTGACTGCCTTCTAACATAATGCTGGTCAAACTCACCATCTTCATGCTTTTCGAGGCACGCAAAAATGAGGAACTGAGAAGATGTTGAATGCACGAAACCTGAAGCACGAGTTCCATTGCAAAAATAGAGGCAGATTCAAGTACAGAATTTAAAAAATACAAAGTATGACTGGCACAAAAAATGATGCACCCAGAAAAATATGAGATTAACCTAGTTGAGATCTCAAAAAACCCACAAGGAATTTGCAAGCGATTTTTTTTTTGCCTTGAAATAGAGGGTCAAGACTTGAGATGAAAATTTCTAAACCCTTAGGCAACCATGGAAGCTTCAAAAATTGTAGAAAAATGCGTGCAACCTTAAAGAGAGAAAAAAATGCAGCAAGGAGATGATAAAAAATGCATCCAAAACTGAAGAAAAATCGTGCCTAGACGTTTTCAAAACGCAACCAAACTAGAATTCCAAATCACGCCAGACAAGAGAAGAAATCCACGACCATAAATGGATTAAAAAAATGTCGAGAAGATCTCGTGGGAGATAGAACGATGCCCTCAGAGGTTTGAATCACGCCAAAACAAACAAAGAAGAAGGCATGAAAAAAGTGTCTTAGGGATTTTGCGATTTCACATCTCAAAACCAGGAAAAACAAACACATGTTGCCAAAGAAGAAATCGTGCACGCAGTAGGAGGTAATCTTGTCACCTTCAGGAGAAAATCGCAACCTCAAGGAAAACGCGATCAAAGGAATTAAAAAAAATTCTTGCGATTTCTTCAAACAAACTACCCATAAATTTGCAAGAACCCAGAAAGGACGGAAAAGCTCAAGAAGAGGAGCTCGAACCTGAAGCCCTAAAAATTTTGAATTACTACCGATGAAATTTTTCCCAAAATATTTTCAAGATATTTGAAACAAAAAATAATTTCAAAGAAATTATAAATTTTTCGAAAAAATTAATTCCCTGAGCTCTGATACCATATTATGTAAGTAATTGGTAAAAAATTGATGTATTAACAATGAAGCGAAAACGTCAATAAATAATTTACAAAATGTACAAAATCAGAAAGTTTCTAAAAAGAAACTTCAGATAAGATCAGAGATGATCTTATCACTACAATTACATTATATTACAACATTATTGAGCATTAAATAAATAATAAATATTATTGTAATAAATTGTACTTGAGATTGAATGGAGAAAGGTAGTAAGAGCTGGACATAAGCTAAGAGTGTTGGGCAACATAAGTATTAGAAAATCAAATATTAAAATGAATTATGGCATGATGGGTATTGGAGGAACCAAAAGGAGATAAGGAAGGGGTTGAAGGGGAAATAAAGAGTGAAACATGAAAAATAAAGGGGACACTCAAATTGGGTTGGCCAAAGACCTTTGGCAAGGACATGATAAAACACACGAACATCCACTCAATTAGGGAAGCAAGTAAATTTTTTGATGTATATAAAGCAAGGGAGAAATATGCCTAGTAAATGGAGACCATAATTGGATTATTAATAGGTTAATTCTAGTGCAGACATGCAAAATGTCTCGAGTATGACATTGTTAGGATAAGATTAAAGTGAAACATTGAGGTATAGGTCAAGATACTTGTCAACATTAATGTGAACAACAGAAGAAGATGAAGATGGAGGGAATTTAAAAAATTGCAAGAAAGATATCCCCAATGATAGTTGGTAGACTTTTACTTGGCAAAAAGTCAGCAAACCTAAAATATATGACTTGACAACTTAAAAAATTGCTTAAATTTCTCTAGAAACACATTTTTTTTGGCAAAATTCAATGATAAAATGTATCCAATGAGTCCATAAATGAGTACAAAAATGTTTTCTATTAAATTTGATTAATTTGAATACAAATTGAGTACAAATTTATATAATCATGTGAAATATCGATACAATAGATAGCTGAAAACTATTATGAATTTATGATGATTTCCTTTGAAAATCATCATGATGATTTATAAATTACATATTACAAAATACATTTTACATCTTCCTCTTCCCTAATCTAGTGAAAACTTGAAGAGGTTGAGGTTATAATCCTTGCAATATGATGTGTCTCCTCGCTTGGAAAAAGGTTGTTCTTATGGCTCTGGCTCGACCTCCATCTTGCTAGTAGATGGCAATGGTTCCTTCTCTGCCTCATCAATGCCATACAATCGTATAGCTCCTTGTTTTGTAGCTACATCCTCCATTGCCTACCTCTCAAAATCAAGAATCTCATCTTCATAAACTATGGGGGCTACTCTTCCCACCCTGTCTAATCATTATAAGGATCAATGAACTCCTCTAATTTGTCCTCATCCTTCTTGTGTTAAGCCAAAGGTTGTATTGCACAAAGACAAGGTCATTGAGGTGTTTTTCAATTAATTTTTTCCTCTCCTTCATGTGAATGGCTTCAAACAAACTCCAATTGCACTCATAACTGGATGCACTACAAGGTTGGTACAAAATGTGGAGGGCTAATCTTTAAATATTTGGGGTATTTGCACTCCAATCTATCCACCAAGAATCCACAAAATAATATATTAAATATGTAGTAAGAAAATCATATTTATTTAAATTATCAATAATTATAAACTTGAAATTTGTAACTTTGTAAGATTCATGTGATGTAAAGACTCCAATTTTTGTTATCTGAAGATTGATTGGTTCTTCCTTGGATAGTTAGTTTCGAAGAAAGGAGCTTACCCCTACCAGTCTTGTAATTGTGCAATTCTTGAATAATGAGGTTTCTCACCTCAATCTGGGGTGTTATCCTTTGATGCATGTTGTGAGGCCCTCCACAATATCTCCATTAGGATATGAGAAGTTATTTGAATAGAAAAAATAGGAAAAACTAGGGTTGAGGAAGAATCCTATTGCATGGATGGGTTGGTGGAGTTGGTTGTTCCACCTTCAATCAATGATCTCCCAAATGAGATCAAATTTAAGGTTGTCCCTTTGTAATAGTTTCAGATGGATTCTTGGCCCTATCCATGGTCTCACAAATGTACCCCATTGGGTTTTGATCCCCATCTACCAAACAATGAACTCTAACCAAGGGCTCCAAAACCTACAATTTACAAATACAACAAGATTAAAATTACAAATTTATATTGAATGAAAAAATAAAAATAAAAATATTTAATTTGAATTTAAACTTGAAGTTTTGAGGTTACTTTCATGATCTTTGTAGCTCTCTATGCAGAAAAATTATCAAACAGTATCCTTGTATCCCTCTCTCCTTTAGGCTTCTTTGAATATGATGAGTTAAGCCATGTTTGTTTCAAGGAAGTCAACAAATCGATAATGCTTTGCAACATTAGGAAAATTGTTGCAAACTTTGTGACACCCGATCGTACCAGATCTTTACCTTTGATGTGATCTCTCATCAAACTAAGAACCCAAGGGTGATTATAAATAAATTTTCTTATGCTTCTTGCATCATCTACAATTGGTTTCACCCAATCAATTTTTCCTATGCCCTCCAAAAGGTCAAGGTAATGTGCTACGTAAGGGGTCCAAAAGAGTGAGTGATGCCTCTCTTCGAGCAATCTCCCAACTGCCACATGCTATTGAATTGTCAGTTATGATTTGAACTACATTATCTATGCCCACCTCCAAGACACCTTCCTCTAATGTTAGACTAAATGTTTCTGCATTTTTTACTTTGTTTAAGGCATCAACTAACTTCAAAAAAATTACCTCACCATTTAAAGCTACCAAAAATTTGATAATGGTGTGGTTCTTTCCATCCATCCACCCATACTTTTTCCATTATTTATTTTGTTCTAACACTACTAACATTTCCTCCTTAGTTGCATCTATGAGCAACCTCCCACTTAAGTCTTTTCGAGAAAGTTCCTTTTAGCCTTTTCTTGCTATTGTTAATGTAGTTACAAATTCTCCCAATAAGGATTGCTTGCCACATTAAAGTATCAAAAATTGGTATATGCCTAATTTGTTTCTCGATGCAACTCCTTGTTCCACCCCATACCTTTCAATGATGGTTGTGCTCTAGGTATGTTTTTCGGTAGAAAAAAGCTAGGTGTGCATGTAGGTATTCTACTTGAAGTAGATGAAGTGGATGCCATTGTGATTTGTATGCATGGACCATGAAGGCAGCCTGCTATGCCTTCAAATGTCGTAACTTCATCTATTTTTTCTTGCATTCGAGGATTATGACCACTAGCTATCGATGTTGTTATGGCTACCCTTGTCTTCTCCATTTATAATTTTTTTGTCAATACAAGTTGTGCATTCATCTCTCATTTTATCTCTTCTATGGTGTTGATACATGGTTTTCCTTCACAAAGAGTAATGCTTGCAAGATGGTATTTGAAGCGATTTATGCCTCCATGATATAGGTTCTAGCATTTGATGCAAACAACTGTGCCAAGTGTCGGTCCCTGTTCAACATATTTCCAAGCATAGTCTCTAGCTCTAAGGGGAAAAGTGCCTATAAATGGAATTTATTGGGCTAAGCTTGAGCCTAAGCTTGATCTGGAGGCTTCTCTATTTGCCATTGTATCTAACCTACAAGTACAAAGTATAATATTTAATTTTTAAATACAAAAAAAAACCTAAATTTAACATAAATTATTATAAATCACCATAAATTAGGCCTAAAATTAGTATAAATCAATATAATTTAGTTTAAATCAGCATCTATTCAATATAACCTAATCATTTTATTCCCAAAAAATGGTTAAAATCAGACAAATAATTTGTTTATACAAAAAAATAGTGAATTCATTCAAAATTCAGTATAAATGAACAAAAAATGGCGATGAATCCATTTTTTTGGAAGTAAATATCAAAATACTACTAAGTTTTAGTAAATTATGTGTTGTTTTTAACCTACATGCTAGATTTTAGCAGCCAAAATGAATTAAATTGCTTGCAAAAAAAGAATAACTGCCCTTGAAATTCTTTAAAGTTGCCCTCCAAATTGGTCTAATTTTTTTTCCAATCAGTTTAAAAGGATTCAAGAGTGTTGTGTGAGAAGTGTGGGTGTGGTTGGATTTATAGGTCAAAAAATTAAGTTTTTCTAACATTTTTTGTTTTTTTTTTTGGTGTGTCTTTTTAGTTTTTCCCTCGGATTTGCCAAAAAAAAAGTTTAGTACTCTCTAGAAATTAGGAAGTTTTTTTGTGAGTAACTCATTGGCATAAAAAATTGGTGAGTACTCGCTGAGACTACCAACTATGTCCCCAACAAAGTGTGATTGTGTTTGGAATTGTATCCACATTAATCTAGATATCTCTTCTTAGGATATGAAAATGAATGTTGATTGGAAGTGATCATGAATGGGGAAAAAACACCACCATATTTGCAAACACTATCTAGTCTTTCGGCCTTGTTTGCTTAAAATTTGAGATCAAGTGGTAAACAATAGCAAAAGGCTTGTATCATCTCTCATGAGTCTCTATTAGAAAGATAAGATCTTGCAGGGAGACAACATCTTGGATTGAGGGTTGCTACCTCATTATAACTTCAATATGGCATATAAATAATACCTCAACCCAATTGTACTTGTAGGCCCCATCATCAGGTTGGCCAAGGATTTCACTATCCCAGAGGCATAGGAATCACAAATCATTGCCTTGTGGCTACATATTACTACATGTTTATCATCTTATGCTGGTTTTTTTGGGTTCCTCTACTTGGAGTTGTATAAGATTTTCATTGAGATAGATATTGGTGGAAGGGAAGTTATCATCTTTTTAATTTTCAATTCTCAAACAGATTTCAGCTGACTAGAACCAAATAATAAGGGTGCCATTTGTAGCCATCTAGGCCTTGTCAAGTTTGGTTTGTTTAAGGCCTAACTTCTTATGCAAGAAAAAAAGACCAACTTGCGAAGGGTTGGTGATATTTGAACGACATGAACAAAAATGTTGAGTTTCTTAGTTAGTTGTGATTTTTCTTCTCCAATTTTCATATGTAACTGCACACATGAATTTGTGTTCTTATACTTGCTTTTTGGATGAATTGTTGGGTTTTCTATGTTCTCATACTGGATTAGGATCTCTCGTTGCTTGTTTTGAATATCAAACACTACTTGTAGCAAGAGTTTGCTCAATTTTTTTTAGCTTTTCCTCCTATTTTTGAACTTTATTTTAGTGCTTACAACAATGTTATCCTTAATATTTATTTGTCTACAACTGACTTAGAAGCTGGAGCACTTGTTAATGAATCTCAATTTACAATCACTGTAGGCTTGAGATTCAACTAAATTTTTTAGGAGATGAATTCTTAGGGTTTGCAATTTTTTAAGAGCCACACATTCGTAGGGTTTGTAATATTTTAGATTTGATTTTTTAGGACATAATATAGAGGACATTCTCTTTTGCAGGCTTGGATACCAAGCTGGTACGTTTCCCATAAATGGCATTGGAACAACCGAGTCTAGAGAGGGCCATTAGACTTTTTGGGGCAAGAGGGCTTCTTTCTAACTTGATTGCTATTGCCAAGTGTTTCTTGATTGTACGAGTCATTAGAGAATAGTTTGTAATTCTCCTTTTTTTCCCTATGATAGGGTTGGCAATTATTGTTCTTTGCATGATTTTGTATGATATTGACTTAATTTAGTTGTCCTCTTGCACATGTGCCACCAATTTCTTGGTTTTTTGGGAGGATAACTAGCTTTTTTATAATATAGAGCTCTTATCTCATCTAAGGTTTTCCTCAATCTCAAGGCCTTCAAAGCAATTGGGAAAAATAGTGTTTGAGTGGCTATGATTGTGATACTTCTTGTATTTAAGTGGGAATCACTTCATTATCAAAACTTTGCTCCCCAAACAAAATCCTCTATTTGCTAATCTATTGAAGTTCCTATATTAGGTTGTATGTTTGGAGATTCAACTTTATAACATCTACAATGGTTTGGAATAACTCTGATCAATATGACTGCCTTCTTGAGAATGCAAATGAGTTCAATAATTAATATTCCTATTCTTGCCTATAGGTATGTGTAGATTATCAAAGAGTTATCTTTTGGGAATCCTATATGGGAAAATCAATAGATACAAAAAAATTTAGCTCTTTGATTGCTTTAGTGAGAAGCAAATGAAGGAGGGGTATTGTTAGCATATAATATTTTAATATTTTTAGAAATGAAAAGAAAACCTTTAATGCATTTTTTTGATAGTTTTATTTTTGCATTTATGTTGCATGTTTGGTTCCTCAAAATCTGCATTACAGGAGTTTTTTAAGATCAAATATTTCAATATGGACTATTTTGAAAAAAATAAAATTAAACTCTTCTCAAACCCTAGCACATACTTCTAACAAACTGCCTTGATAGCAATGCCCTATCTAACATTTTTACAATTGGACCTTCAAATTGTAGAAAGTTGGTTTAGAGGTTTATAAAGTATGGAAAGTTGTTTATAACATGACATGTATTGTGTATATCTAAAGGAAGTTAGAGGAGGATATGTTTTGAGGATGTTTATGTAGGTAATCAATGAAATATTGCTTTTGAAATCACTCAGGACAGAGTTGACACCCATATCTTCATAAGGAAGTCAATTTTCTTTTTTTCTATGTTTAAAGTTATGTTGGTAAGAGTAAATTCATGTTTTGCGATTTTCTCAAAAAAATAATTTGCACTCCCCTTGATTTCCTGTTCGGTAAATTATCAGATCATTTATTGATAGAAGAGCCTTGCTCTTATAGAATTTACAAACCCTGAAGGTTAGGGAGAATCAACAGTTAACTACAAACAGTTAACTATTCACTACGAATAGTTACAAATAGTTAACTAAAGCAAACTAAAGCGGAAAGATGCTAAAAGCAGACTAAATTAACTTACGACTAACTAAAGACTTAAATTAAGCTAAGATGACCGTTAATATTATATTTAAAATTTAATACCCTCCCTTAATGGTCATCATACAAACAAAAACTAAGTCTACCCATATTGTGGTGGTCATCAGAATGCATAGTGTGCAGAATCCTTTTGCTCAGTTTGGTCCGGTACGTGAGCACTTTGTTGAGATGCTTCTTGGTTGGACTTCTCATTAGCCAACCGCTTTTTGCAATACCTTTGTATATGACCAATTTTCCCATAGTAATGGCAAGTAAAAGACTTCTTGGAGCCCTCCTCTGAATCGCCTCATCCTTTCTACTAAGTGGACTTGCCTTTGCCAACGTCTTTGGCAGTAAATGCTTGTTCAACACTTGGAGACTCATTGTTGCTCCCAAACTGCTTCCTCTATTGATCCTGCAACAAAAGCTTGTTGCACAACTCATCAAACTTCAAGTCAACATTGGTGGATGTAATGTTGAGTGTTTCAATGAAGTGCTTGTAGGAACATGGAAAAATCTTCAAAGTGATCACCACCACATCCTCTTCTTCCTTTTTATGACTAATGGACTCCAATTGATAGCGAATATTTTTTATTTTCATCAAGTGCTCCTGTAAAGACACTTGGTCATCCATCTAATAGAAAAGAGCATATTCTTCAAAAGAAAGCCCTTCCCTTATCTGAGGTCTCATGAAGATCTTTCAGATACTTCTAGATCTTCGTAGCAGATTTACCAGATGGTATTTTTGGCAATGTCTCATCGGTGATAGATAATTTAAGAAGCATGAATACCTCCCTATTACTTCCATCATACTTGTCCTAATCCTTCCCAACAGTAGTCAGATGAACTTCTGTACCAAGAACAAGCGCATCTAGACATTAGTATTCAAAGATGGTAAGCATCCTCTACTTCCACGTGTTGTAATTCTTTCCATTGAACCTCTGCGAATTTTCCAACATAATATTGGACAAAGATGCCATCCCTCCCGTTTTCCAAAGCATGAAAAATGAGGTAACTCTGTGATCAATTGGAAAAACACTAGACAATCAGTTGGCACAACTTTGATTTTTCAAAAATCGTCTGAAAAAGAGGCTCATAATTTGTAAGATTTTTTTTTTAGAAAAAAAACCTTCAAAAACTCTATGTAAATTTCTTAAGAATTTTTTTGAAAACTCTATACAATTTTTTTATTTTTTCCCAATTTTTTTTGTCAAAACTAGCTTGAAGAACTTTTCAGGCTGCCATGAAATATCAAAAAATTACATGAACCTAGCACAAATTTCAAGGCACAAATTTTGAGACACCTAGAAAAATCTGATGACTACCTAGAAAAGTTCTTGAAAATCCTTGAAAGAATCTGCTATCAATTTTTTTTTTTGACTAGAATCAGAGGTTTTATTGCCAAAATCCTAGTCGGATATGAAAATCATAATTTTTAGAAGATCACGTCTCAGAAAGACAAAAAATCGTGTCTAAATTCTTTGCAAAAAACTTGAGTAGAGGCCAAAAGAAAAAAACAACACAAGAAGACTTGAAATCAGGTCTTCAAAACCAAGAAGATCGCGGCCTAAAATCTTCAGAAATCACATCTCAAATATTCTTCAAAAAAGGTAGATACATAGAACACAACCAAGAGATTTACAAAACATGGCATAAATTTCCTGAAGATTGCGCCAAAAAGAGAAGAAGAAGCTTTAGTCAAAACAGACCCTAAATTACATCTATCAGAGAGGTCACTTGCAACCAAAAAAATATAGAAAATTGCATCTTCAAACTTCTTCAAAAAACATAGCTTAAAGAGAAGGAAATCGTGCTAGAAAAGAAAAAACAATATGAGCAGAAAACACTTCCAAAAACGTGCTTAGAAACCCTCCCTTAGATGACAAATGACACCAAATCCACTCTCAAAATGCCTTCAAAAAATTCCTGCACAAATTTTCATGAAAAAATGTGCCTTAAAAAATAGTGATTTTGCATGAAGAAAGAGTCTTCTAAATCCACATTTAAAAAAGTCTTAGTCATGATTTTCAGACACCAAAGAAAAACGTGATTTGAACCAGAGAAGACTCGAAAAAACACGAGAATCAGAAACAAATTGTTGCTAGAAAAAAATTGAAAATCTTTCTCGCTTCAAACCTCGGCTTTAATACCATGTTCGATAAATTATCAGATTGTTTATTGATAGAAGAGCCTTGCTCTTATAGAATTTACAAACCCTCAAAGTTAGGGAGAATCAATAGTAAACTACAAACAGTTAACTATTCACTACGAATAGTTACAAACAGTTAACTAAAGCAAACTAAAGTGGAAAGATGTTAAAAGAAGACTAAGTTAACTACAAGTTAACTTATGACTAACTAAAGACTTGAATAAAGCTAAGATGAGCATTAATATTACATTTAATATTTTCTACTGGGTTTATTTATATTTTCTTGTTTCAATCATTTAACATTTCAATTTTAGGTTATATTTAATGCATAATTGCAGCTTGTAGGGCAAGGTCATAGCTCAAGATATGCATGATGCGATATATATGGTTTTGTATATATATATACAAATGTAGAAATTCAAAATATAAAGAAACACTATTTATTATTTCATAATATTTTGAATTGATGTTTTTAGATAATATTGTTGGGGGATTTTGTAGGGGACCCACTTGTGAAAATAAACAACATTACATCAAATATATAATTTACACTCACATATGATTGATAAGCCGACAAAGAAAACTAACTATATACTGTCACCAAATAAAATGCCTTGTCACCTTGGGGGTAGAGCGAACATCCACAAACCAAAATCCCCACATTCCATACTGCTATCTGCCATAAGAAAGCTTCTAACATAAATTAGGTAGCTCTTCCAAAAGGCATGGCCTGCAACAACATTATCCAATGTACCACTCCACACCATAATCTACCCACACAACATCATAAACTAGATGGCCACACGTTGATCATTTGCAAACCCCCCAATGACCAATTGTAGAGGTCACAACATCTCCCCATCCCACAATTTTTCAACTTCCTAAATCCCAAGAAGGGCGGAGGGGTCTTTGTCACACAAGAATACACCATGGATGATTTCCTCTTGCAAATTTGCTCTATGCACCAAGTGTCCACAAAACATAAGGGTATGGTAACTTGTTACCTCTAACTGCCCTTTGCAATGTGTCACCAAGAGCCCACACATTACCTTTCCCATATCAACACAATAAAATCTAAGCACACACACCTCCTTCAATAGGGAATTTTCTCTCTCTTCCATCACCTCTTCCTTCTTAGAGTCCTTCACACCAATGCCCTTATCATTCTTCACTTTAGATCCACTCATAGCAAACTCTGATGAAAGCAAGGACATTCCTTAAAAGTTATTCGGGAGGAACATTTGTAGTAGCTACACACATAGAGCAACATCTGAAATGAAAATAGCCAAGCGAGATACAAACGTCTGACATACCATAGCTTTTAATGGGTAGACACTTGTGCATCCAAACCTTTGTCTACTAGGACAATTTTTATAAAACCTAGAGCCTTAGTGGAATTATAGTTAAAGATTGAGCCTAGGTGCCTATTAGGTATAGCCCCATTACCCAACGGGACACATCCTATTTTCTTACTTCACCTGTGCATGATCACTTGTGCAATGAACCAGAGGGAAACAAAAACACAACCAACATTGCCCAAACACCCTACCAAAACACTCCATCACATCACTACAACAACAAGCTCTATCAAGGGTAACAAATAAATATCTCAAACATGCCAAATTAGTGCAACTCAATTTCATGTGTACAAATCCATGCCACCTCCAATCCTTGAGAAGTTGCTGATGCCATACCTACAACTAGAGCTTCCTATTCTGCTTCATCATCAGATCTAATCCCCGAGAAGAGAGAACCTCAAGGCACAAAGTTTTCCATAGAATCTCTAAGAACAAAATATCCACTAACGTTTCTTGGATTACCCCTTAGAAGCACTATTGAAGTTCAACTTTACGCTCACCTCTTGATTATTAGGAACATAGTAGCTAAAATATTTTGGGGAAAAACATTTGCAAACCAAAAAGATCAAGATTATTTTTAAAAAAATGAGATTTAATTGGGATAAACTTGGATTTTCAAAAAAGTGCTGAAAAATGCAAAAAAAGAGAAAGAGAAAAACCCACTATTTATTAAATTTTAAGGCATTTTATTAGCATAGAGATATAGAGAGAAAATATCAATGTTAGTCTGCTGCCTCCTCACAATTTAATATCATGTAAAATACATGGAAATATGCAATATCAATGTCCAACACTACATGGAGCAAAAACAACAGATAATAGTGGTATTTTTCCAACAATAATTAAATAGGCATAATCATTTAAACCTTCTTTGTAAATAGTTCTTGTGAAATTTTTGCTAAAATATCAACAAGTATTCTCCAAGGAAACCCAAAACTGGGCCCAAGCCTTAGAGACCATCCCCATACATGCCCTTAATTTTGGGCCAAAACATAGATATATCTAACCAACCCCAAGGATAGATAGTAGAAGTCTAGGATTCCCTCAAGATGCCTTGAGCTTAGGGACCTATTCTTTGGCTCTTAATGTCTTGTGATCTTTTGGACTCAACAATGTAGAAAATTTAGCTATTTATCTTTTCTCAGTAGTTAGAAATATCATTGCTTTTATATTCAAAACTTTTAGGAATACCAAAATGCATAATTCCATGGTGTTTTGGGATGGGAGGAGGGGTTTCATAGAGGGGGGGAACCAAGAGCCTAAATTTGACGATATTGACTGGTGGCACAAATTTATATATATAGATAGTGGAAGTCTAGGATTCCCTCAAGATGCCTTGAGCCTAGGGACCTATTCTTTGGCTCTTAATGTCTTGTGATCTTTTGGACTCAACAATGTAGAAAATTCAGCTATTTATCTTTTCTCAGTAGTTAGAAATATCATTGTTTTTATATTCAGAACTTTTGGGAATACCGAAATGCATAATTCCATGGAATTTTGGGATGGGAGGAGGGGTTTCATAGAGGGGGGGAACCAAGAGCCTAAATTTGAGGACATCGACTAGTGGCACAAATTTATATATATATAGATAGTGGAAGTCTAGGATTCCCTCAAGATGCCTTGAGCCTAAGGACCTATTCTTTGGCTCTTAATGTCTTGTGATCTTTTGGACTCAACAATGTAGAAAATTCAGCTATTTATCTTTTCTCAGCAGTTAGAAATATCACTCTTTTATATTCAAAACTTTTAGGAATATTAAAATGCATAATTCCATGGAGTTTTGGGATGGGGGGAGGGGTTTCATGGAGGGGGGGAACCAAGAGCCTAAATTTGAAGATAGCGACTAGTGGCACAAATTTATATATATAGAACCACCAAAGTGGGGGTCTAGGGGTAGAGCCCACAACAGGGTTGAGGTGCAGATTTCAAATTAAGCTCTTCGAGACCACATAGACCTTCATGGCAGATGACATTTTTCATAATTTATCACCACGTTTTCAACTTTTCTTCAACACCATGTAGTGTCCCTCCGTTTCGACCGTCTTGGAATTTCGTGTAAGTTTGTTTATTGGTATACTTAATAGTTTTGTTTATTAAATTGAGAAAGGTATTTTCGATCGTAGGACAATAGTTTGTTGTGAGTTACATCTGTTTAGACTATAATTGAGATAAATATAAGTAGGTAATTGAAGATTTAAAAAAAGTAAATAAAATTGATATTCTATAAATGTTGATTACATTGTATTCTCTTACAACTGAGTTATAAATTAGAATAGTCGACGCTTGAGTATTATTTTGGTTCTCGTTTAATTATGTGATCATTTTATGGAGTTAAGATAAAATAGAAAAGCATATGACAGTCTTTTAAAATGAGTTCACTAAGATTCAATAAATAAAATGTAATTGAGGAATTTAAAATATTCTTTGAAATTTTATTACTTGAATGAGTTAGTGAACTCAATGGCCCTGCTAGTCAAGTAATAGGAATCGATAAAAGAAAAGTACATTTGAATTTTAATTCCCATAAAATGTACATAAAGAAATATAATTCGAGCTTATAGTATTTATATATGTACAAGAAAACTACCCCCAAGATTCTATTAATGAGCACATTTAGGTTTTAATATTACTACATTTTATATATGTATATGTGTAAATATATAGCTCATGAATAACATTAGAGAGAAAATTGGCAATTAGATAAATTACTTTTACTAATATATATATATATCAATTTACTTTATTTTATCTTTTAAAACAATTTTTAATAAAATAAAACATAATTTACCCTATGTTCCCTATTTTAACTTTTGACAACTAAATTACATTTGAGTATGGTTGCACCTGAAATTCCAGTGATTCTATTTTATATAAATATAATTTCCATGGACAAACTAACTAAACCTAATTACCTTTCATTGGGTGCACCTAATTATGTTTACTCACTTTATATGTTTTACAGAATAGGCTATTTAAATATATCTTCTGTTGAGAAGGAGCGATAATTTGAAAAGGTAGTAAAATTTGGATTTTCCCGGACCGTGTGTATTAGTTTGAAATTCTCTAAAATCCTTTCAATAAATCCATTTTAACGCATTTCGTGAGACTACAATTCTCTGAAGCATTCTGCCAAGCAAAACACGTGCCTTGTCCCTACACCCTCATTCTGCATGCATTTCTGGGGAGGGCAGCTGAGCATAACGTGGAAGGGGGAGGAGGCAAGCTGCCATGTAGATGAGTAACGTGCCTTGTCTGGGATGCAGGGGATTTTTGGCAGACAAGTCTGCCTAGAGGAAACGGGCACCGGGGAAGGAAGGTTAAGGGGGTCGCGATGGTAGTTATTACCAGCAGGAAAGGGTAACCATGGACTGGGAATGATCAGCGATATATGTAATGCAATAAGGGTTGCTGCGGGGGTGAAGTTGCTTCATTAATTCAAAGATTTTGAGATTTTCCTTGCAGAATCCATTTGTGCACATTCTGCAAGCGATGCATTTTCTTCCTGGACACCGCTTTTTCTCCCACTTTGGTGTAGGCAAAGAGGAACACTGAGGAAAGGTGGTGGAGATTGGCTCCACACCTTCCAATTGCATTCGCTTGTAAGTTTCTTAAGCCGTTTTCAACAAATCCATTATGTGCATATCCTGCAATTAATGCATTCCACGAGACCTTTTTTTTCCTGAGGCATTGGGCCAAATAATTCACTTGTTTGTCTGTGAATACTCATTCTGCATACATGTTTATCAAGACAGTTGCATGTTAAATATATTTTATAACAATAATTACTAAAATCACTAATGGGTAATCAGTAATCATTATGTCTCTCCACATTCTATCTTGAATCGCTAAACAATGTACATCTATCCCTGATTGCTTTGAATTAGAGTTTATGTGTTAGATAAGTGACCTTGGTCATCAATTGATGAATGCCCCTGATACCATTTGCAACCTATCACAGCAACAATACTTGAACGTAGAAGACTGTAGAGGTGTAATTAGCCTTCCATATTCCGTTGGCAACCTGTCACATCCTGCAGTACTTGGAAATAGAATGTTGTAGAGGTTTAAATAATCTCTCTGATTCCATTGTCAACCTGTCTCGGCCGCAACGCTTGAACATAATAGGAAGTTTAAAGGTATAAATAACCTGCTTGATTTTTCTGACAATCTATTGTAGTTGCAGCCCTCATCCTCTGAATCTCCATGACTGTGCGCACCTAGGACACAAGCAAAATTTGCAAAGTTAGGGTTTAGGGTTTACCCAGTGCTTCATTGATTCAAATATTTTGAGAGCTTCCTTGCAGCAAATCCATTCTGTGCGTATCTTTCAATCATCGCATTCCTTGAAATTCACATTTCTTTGAGGCATTTTGTCAAACAGTTCACGTACCCTGTCCTTAGCTCCGCGTTCCTTATCTCTTCTTCTTTCGTGCATGCCTGGGAGTTGCCTGATTCTTCTCCATTACCTCAGCCTAGGGTTTCGCTTCACTTCTTTTGGTGTGCACAGTAGGTGGCTGTTTGCTGAAATTTGGTGTATAATCCTACTGTCTGCATGCATTCTTATATGTTTTTAATTTAGGTATCTGTGAGGTATATTTGAATCGATAGCTTGAAAAATGTTTGCACTTGGTGCCTTGGTGCATTTTAGTTTAAGATTATTCTGTTAAAAGCAATTAATATATGAATATATGATGATTTTGTTATGAGATGGAGTAAGCACTGCTGGAAAGTTTCATAGTTGTTTAAATTATATATGTATATCCTCTCACATAGTTGGTAATAGCTTGTACTAGTTTATTTAGAGTAGGTAATCTTTATAGTAAATTAAGTAGATAAGTAAACAAAATTTTAAGATAAGGGGGTAAATTTTAATATGAGGTCATTTAAGGATAATAAATTGAATATTGTTATATATGGAGATCATAAAGCTATATATAGAGATATATCATAGTATGGTAAAAGATCACTGTGCCTTGAGGTTAATTGACTGCCTTTGGAAAGTAAATTAAAAATAATCAGATGAGAAAAGGTCAAAGTGTTTATAAAGTGGTTATGATAAATTGATTAATTTGTATATTTATAAAGATTTGATTTAACCAAATAGCTTAGATTATCCTTTGACTTGGAAATGTCTCTTGTTTAGGGTAATTAATGAGAACAGTCAATATGTTGAAACAATTTTATATTAGGTAATTAATTATAATTGATCCATGTGTAACATAAATACTTAATTATCATTATTATAGATTGGCTACGTGTGGTGTTTTGTAAATATAGTGTTATCGTGAAGAATAGTATTCTTTAAATAATCCAATTCGAAACATATAGTGGATTTATTAATTAGAAATTAGTGTTAGGGATAAAGATTTAAGAGGTAATGCTTTTAGAAATAACTAGAAGGTTACTTAATAAAATAACTCTTTTATTCAAGCGAGTAATTGGGAGAGAATAAGTAAAAGAAATTTATATAAAAATTTTTATATGCAAGCATTTGTGTGTTATTAATATTTATGTGATTGTTCAATATTTACAAGTTAATGATGTAAATAGGTTTGTGTAGAGGTTGGAGAATACTAGTGGTCATGATGGTCTCATGTAGGTATTTGAAAAGATTTAAGTATCCTTTAATTAAATGGGCCTAATTGGTAGCTTAATGTAAACGATATTATAAGGAGATAGTTGAAATTGAAATTGTACTAATTGAATATTTTATTTCTCTAATCGTGTTCTAATTCATAAAGAGATTAGTGTCTAAGATAGTGGAGATAGTATTATCATTGCCTTTTAGCTGAATATCTATCTTTTGGTTGGTGCAACTTTTAATAGTTAGTTGAATTATCATTGCAAAGTAATTAGAGTGTTGCCATAGGTAGCATTAGGGTACACCATAAATAATCCTTGTGAACTTTACTATTGTATAGCCCTTGTAGTAATATGGTATAGTGAAGCTTTAACCCTAGGGATTTGGAATGGTTGCTTCTTGGATAATAGAGTTTTCTTGAAGTGTCGGTATATAATCTTTTATTTTGATCAAGTAAATAGCTTATTTTAAAGTCGAACTCATTGTAACCTTTAGTTTGAGATCATGGATAAAATTGCTATTGCTTATTTGATTGCCTGTCATGTCTCTCTGGGATGAACTGTCAATAGACTTAGCTATTGGTTATTGTGTTCGATCTTGTATGAAGATGATAATCTTTTAAAAGTGTTGGATTCTAATTTCGTTCTGATATTGTCTCCTTTACTCTGCACTTGTCGATTTGTGATTATGAAACTTATATAGTCATTTTGTGACCCCATGATGTGAATCTTCCTTTTGTGTTAACTCTGTTTGAGGAGACTTTATGCATTGTCTTTCTTGTGTTCACATTTTGAGATGGTTGGGAATCTGATATGTTTGAGTTACCCTCAGTGGGAGCTTGTGGATATTCAGTATTTTAGGCTTCCAGAGGCAATGGAGAAACTTGAATTATATTGATTTTCCATGGTTGGACCTTTGAGATTCCTTGATCCTGTTTCTGATTTTGAGTTCTTGTGGGTGGTACCTCCTTGTCCTTGTTTTCAGTGACATGGAATGGGTTTGCGAGTTGGTTCTTGCCTTGCATGTTGTGTGATATGTACTCCTTGATTTTAATGTGAGATGAGGTACATCCCTTGCGTGTTTTGGTTTGGTACCCGTAGGGAGTGGCTCTTCATGGGGGTCCGACGCACAAAGGGGCTGTTAGGGTAACCCATGGAAGAGTTTCCTAAACAAGTGATAATGTAATTAATGAACTAGTGGGTTTGGGTAGTTAAACACTAAACAAGATTAATTATGAGCCTCACCCATACCGTTAGTGCTTTCATAGGCTAAGAATGGGATGAGAAGACCTGGTTGGTAAGATCACTGCCTTGTCCTCACGAAAGGCAAGTGGTCCCGCATGAGTCACCCTATGGAGCAGTGCCTTGAGATAGGCAGCCAGGATAACCATAGATGGAGGCGGTACCTTGTGATAGGTTGCTTGGATAATCCATGTAAGGCCATGCGATGACACTCTCCTACAATACCCGTTTATTTTTCCCTTGTTTGGTTGCCTTTGGGAGTGTTGTTTGAATTGTTGATGTTATTGAGGCAATTGGTTCTTGGTGATTGTTGTTGAAGCCTCCAAGTTCTATCTTTTAGTGTTGCATACATGCCCCATGGCGACTTGATTGATGTTAATGAAAGGTGCCCTTGATATTTATTGTTGGTTGATATTGTGATTTCATTTGAAGGCTTTGGATCCTATTGTTGTTGGAACCTCTGATGGTTATTTAGTGTTGATCTATAATATTGGCATTTGGTTTTGTTGGAATTTTCATTATTTTGTTGTGGCTATGTGATGGAAATGTTATGGGTTGTTATCTTATATTATAGTTATCCTTGTTGTGGAGTCTGGTTTGCTATTGATTCGTTCGACTGTTTTGGTTGAGGAATGGGGATCTTTCTTGTCAACTCCTAGCACGAGGGGTGGTCTTTCGGGTCCACGTGGTCGGGTGGAACGTGCTATGCACCCCATTGGGCTCCAATCTGAGTTCGTGCCGATGCAGTTGAACCAGAACTCCACCTCAGTTCAATTGTACCATGTTCAATTATGTAACATTCTTGTATTTGATGTATCTTTTCCTCTGCACGACAGAATGCACATGTACTCCTGAAGTGATGTAATTTACTCCCGAGATGGCTGCAATGTATTATTTTACCTTTGTAAACCTTATGTGGTAGCCATTATCTGATGTGTTGTAATAGTGGAAATATACTCCACAATTATCATATTGAACTATTAATAAAATGTTGTATGTATCCTTTTCATCTCTTGTGATCATGGATGGTTGTATGCTATCTTTATGTAATCTTGATTCGTTCGTTATCATTATGGTATTAGTTTAAGATTTCGTGATGCCGTCTCGTGTACCCCAGAGGATGTAATGGCTTTTGTAATTGTATAACTGCCTTATATGTAATATATGTTCATGTTCATCTTATGTATTGTTCTTCTTTCAATTTTTTTTTATTGCGGTAATTTGTTGTTTCTGTTGTCCTTTGGGGTTTGCACGGCGGGGCGTTACACACCAAATCTTCATTCTTTAGAGAATAAACTATGAAGTTGAGAATTTGACTGCTCTAGATGATGAGGGGTATGTAATTGAGGACAGGAATATTGTCATTCTTGAATCTTTTCATTTATTTTCTTCTTTGTTTTGTTATTTCTGGCTGATGAATTTTCACTCTTTTAGAAATTCCTTACAACATTTAGCAGAAACTCACAAACATTTATGAAACTTGATGACAATGAACATCCATTGCCACCCTACCCTGATGGTTTTCTTCACTCTCTATTAAGCCCAAGCTGTCACAGACATATGAATAAAGAAATATTTGAGTGACAACTTCTTAAAGATAAGAGATTGTGCATCCAAGTAAATAAAAACAGTAACAGTTGTTTTAATAGTCTGTTTTCCCTCCAATACCATGTAAACAATGTTGGAAAGTCATATGCAAAACCTAAATGGTTGTAGTAATCAGGCAAACAAATCCTGCTCGTATTTGCAGAAAAAATCCATTCAAAAAAATTTAAAATGTGAAAAACCTGTGCAAACTGTTTTAATGCTGAAAAAATAGCCTTTGAAAACCAAAACTGTGAAAATGTGTTAATAAATTGTTAAAACTTGCGTTTAGTTGCAATTTTGCTTATTAAATTGCAATTTTTGGATAAAAATTATTATTATTATTATTTTTCTCTAATGATTTAATGATAAAATCACAATTTTGTAAGGGTAAAAATTGCCAAAAACTACAAATCATGAGCTTTTCACTATTTCTACTTCCAATGTGAGGACATTGTTTATCACTTTTTTCCTACCATTCTTATTTTCTCTTATCCCTTGAATGAGGTGATATTTTGAACTGTTGTTACTGTAATATTTACGACTAATTAATTCAAATGTAGTGGCACTTTATCAATGTAAAGTTTCTTTGGTGGTGCATTGAGCATTTCTGCAAAGACTAATTAATTCAAATGTAGTGGCACTTTATCAATGTAAAGTTTCTTTGGTGGTGCATTGAGCATTTCTGCAAAGTCACTCTTAACAAGATTTGTGACGAAGGAAATATTGAGAAAATAGTGAAAGGTTTAGAAAAATTAGTATCACTGAAATATGTTAAAAGTAAAACAAATATAGTGGTTTTCTATTGAGTAAAGTTCTTTTGGTGGTGCATTGAGAATTTCTGCCAAGTCACTTATTAATATAATTTGTAAACCTTGAAAAATCATGGGGAAAGATCTAGAAAAATGATAATAACTAAAATACTAAACAACATAAAACTCTTGCATGGTTGCAAAAATATGACATGTTAAACCGTCCAAAGAGTTGGGAACAAATATAACAAAAGGAAATTTTGCCAAAATATTGGGATATGTTTTTTTGATGAATAAGTCGGGGGTTCTATTGGGTCCCTTGCCCTTAGAAGAAAAATAGAATTACAACCATGAACTGCTTTGGACAGCTAGGAAAGAGAAAACAAAGACATTAACTATAGGAAGAACCCTACTACAATTTTTACCAAGGAAAGGTCTGAAAACCAGGAAGTTTGAGCGTTAGAGAGCAAATTGAATTTTAGAACATGTCCTCCGAACACAGTTAAGCACCAGAAAGAATAGTTAAATCTGAAGAAAAACTTTAACAACAGGCACTGTCAGGCAGTATTATGTAGCACAACCGCACAGGAGCTGTATGGGTCAGCTGGATCCCTCTATAGCTGTTCAAGCTATCAAAGTATTGGTTGAGATTAATTTAATGTCAGAAATTTATGTCTAAGATTCTCATGCACAGTACTCTTGTGTGCTTATTGTTTTGGCCTGCAGCAAACAGTAAGTTCTCTGTCTGAGCTGAATCAATCTCCAACTCTAAGATCTGTACTTGGACCCATCAATGATGCTCTTGTTCAGCCTGCAGTTCTTCGACATAAAGACAAAGACGCACGACTTCTTGTCGCCGCATGCTTCAATTGAATCATGCGAATATTGGTGCCTGATCCATCATACAGTGATGATTTGTTAAAGGTATTTTCTGCTTCATGTTCACTGTCAAGATTGAGATTATTTAAGCCATTCTGCTCTATGTTCACTGTCTATCTTGCACATGATTCTTAATCCATTATGCACTGAAATGATTTACACGTTTTTTTATCTTAAGTGCTTGGTTCATGAAGTGTTCCCTTTTAATACAATATCGATGCAGTTTTTGTAGGGCTTTGTTATTGTGTAGTTGTTTTGTAATTCTAAGTTCAACTTAAACTATACTTGCTGAGGCCAATCTGTTCTCAGTTCTATGTAGTTGTGGAACTCATTTCCATTTTCACTCTCGAGTCCTTGACCACTCTGAATTTTACCTTATCACTGTAAGGGTTGTTTGGTTGACATGTACCACAACATTTACTTGCTTGTGGCATTTGTTCACCTTTCACTTTCCTTCAAATAATTATTATTTAATGCTTTTATCTGCATTGTTTAAGAGGTCTGATATAATTATTTTGAATTCAACAACCATCAAATTGGATTTTTTTGACTGGTGTGTTAATTTTTAAGGATTGAAAGATAATGCATTTCATACTAATGGTTTAGAACTCTGCGATGTTGTTGATTTTTGATCTCTATTTTGATAGTTATTTTGTCTTAGGCACCATGAATTATGTGATCAGTTGCAGTTCTCATGTTTTTAAACTTTGTATACATTAATTGCTTTGCATATGTTATGCTCTGATTTGGTCATACTTGCTGGATATTTTCAAGCTTTTTGTTAGTATTTTTGAAGAATTGGATGAAGTGGAAAGTCCTTACTTTTCAAGGAGGGTTAACATATTGGAGACGGTTGCAAAAGTGAGGTGCTGTGTTTTAATGTTGGACATAAATTGTGAAGATGTAGTTTTGGAGATGTTTCAAGTTTTCTTCTCTATAGTGAGGTAAGAAATGAACTCTCCTTAAGTAAAAGGTGCACTTTTATATATGTTTTCTTTAGAAAATCATGTTTGCAGAAGCTGGTAGCTTTGAATATTAATATTTCGGAAGAATATGATTTACTTCATGCTAGGAAGTTTGTTTGGATTGATGGGTTTCCATCTATTTCACCAATATTCTTGCATCACTACTTTTGAAATAGGCTTGAAACACTGAAAAATGTCTCCCATTTGAAAACTGAAAGAGTAAGGTAACATTTTCCAGTTGTTACCTTCTCAAAATGGATCCTGCAATGTAAGAAAGGTGAACAAAAGTTCTATTACTGATTTTCTCTCAATGGGATCTACCAATCAACTTATAACAAGAAAATATGCTAAACCAAAGAATACCTGGATACAAATAAAGAAGGAGAATCACTCAACTGTACTGTTTATGTGTTACATTTTGTAAATAAATCCAATAGGTTGTTTGTTTAATGACAACACAAGTTTCCTAGGATGGTTTAAGACTTAAGAGATGATTATATACATGTAAATTTTACAAGGGTTTTTACTTTTTATTGCTGTTTCTTTTGTCTCTCTCCAAGAACATGGATGCTGCTACGAGTGTCTTCTTATCCACTGGTTAGAATTACTTCTGTGAGAAACATGAGTTATTGTTTATTGCATGGTTACAGTTTAGGATGGAGTTGAGATGCAGGGCATTTCTTTTTGTCATTTTTGTAGGATGATGCTATGGAATGTGCCACATGCCACACGCCATGTTTTGTCCAATAATTTTTTTTGAATGATATTTGCAATGTGTGGGAGTTTATCTTTTATGCACCCTGGGTTGGAAGTTTCTATTCTATTGCTTAAGAAAGTGTTTAAATGGAAGATAGATAACTATTCCAACTTTGTGACTTACCTGGTTGTTTGTGCTGAATTATAGAGAAGATCATCCACCAAGTGTTCAACAGGGTATGGCAGTGATAATGGAATTGATTTTGGAAGAAAGTGGGGATTTCTCACAAAGAATGTTAGATGTGATTCTTGGCAACCTTTTGAAGGATCATCGAGTAAGTGTATCATGTTTGATATTTGAATACATAATGAAATGTACTTATCTTTAGGATTTGAAATTTTACACATTGTGATTTATGCATCTTACACATTATTGAATGTGTTCTTATTTTAGTGTTTCATTATACACAGACAACCAAAAATCACCAATATTGATTTTAACCATTTTGAGCATTAGGAATCTAATATTCCAGAATCTCCCATCTAGACATTTCCTGTGAACTTGCTCTTAATACCACACAGGAATAGCAGACTGTAGGATTCTCAGTGCTAACTAGATTCTGTTGTGTGTTCCTTTGTTTCAATTTGGTTAACTTCAGAAATTACTTGAAGCTGGAAACATAAATAGGATTTGTCAAGGTTTAGTCTTTGATATTAATGTCTATTCTTCTTTCTATTTTCCACAAATTCATTGCCCATAATTGCTCTTCATAGTCATATAAATTAATTCCTTGTTTCTGTGGTATCTTTCACACATGTTGAGAGTGATTTCTTTAAAACTGAGTTCTGTCAGAAACCTTCATAGGTGTGCAATCGGTGCTCACACCTATGGAAATGATTTGCCCATACACATGGGAATGATTGTTTATGATTGTACACATCTCAGTAGATATGATTCTCATCAAGCATTACCTAATTACCAACAAAAGTGTCGCTAGTTGAAATCAATTACATTAGAGGATTACCCTCATAGAGAGATGCACTAGACAGTAAAATTTGTTTGGTCCATCCCTCAGACTATTTTAGTGTTTTCATGAATCTTTTGGGTGCTCTTACAGCTGGCCTATGCATTATCTATGTTCCATGGAGCCTTGGAATGGGTCTCGGTGATAGGGAAACCAAGGGCCTAGATTTAGTGACAATGGGGGGATGGTAGGGAAAATATATAGTACTTAAAAAAAAGCTATAAAAAATGTATAATGAATAACAAATGAAACTTTGAAACAGTAAACATATTGCATTCAACAATGAAAATGTTGAATATCAGTATATCTATATTCAAAAATTGATTACATTAAAAATTCAAATAATTGGCCAATTGCCTAATGCTTTTAATCATCCCTAAAGTCTTTTGCAAGCTCTTCATCACTCAAACCTTTGCCTCCTTAAGGTCAAGCTCCTCCAAACTAGTACCAACCGACCTTGTTTGTGCCACATCATCATCAACTTCGGTTGGCTTCTATGACTTTACATCTTATTGGGTTGTTGGACCCTCCTTGTACATAAGTGTGTTGTAATCAATGAGATGCAAGACACTATGTACAACTACAAGCTTCTTTGCCTTCTAGAGGTAAGTCTATTCCTCTTTATAGAGTGGATGAAGTTGTAATGTCCCCTTTTTAGCCAACTTTTGTGTAGGTCGAATTAGCTTATCATTAGGTCCTCGTAGGCTAATGTTGGTGTTTAGAGGGCCTTGTGTGGGAGTTATCTGATTTTTCAGATGGTCGGTTATGGTGTTTTCTTCTCCAATACTTTGTGATATTCAGGGTTTGCCTTTTGGAGGTGTTTTGGACTCAATTTATGCATACTTACTATTTTTAGTTAGGTCCAGTCTTACTATTTATAGTAAGGCACCTTGGTGAGCAGAGGAATTAGTGGGCTACCTTCTGGCATTGTCGGAATTGATTAATGTTGATTATTGAAGGAGTTATGGTATTTAATTGTTATTAAAGTGATACTTTAATAATAATTAATTATTAAAGTGGATATTCTAATGACTTCATTTGACTTTGTAATAAAGGCTAATTTAATAATATAAAGTCAAATTATTGAGTCATTGAGTTTGGGCTCCCACTTGAGAAATATATCATAAAGCAACAAAAACAAATATATAATATTATATTTAATGAGAAAAGTGCCTTGGGATTCTTGCCTTTTGAGAGAAGTATAAAAGGCATTTGAAAAAGCACTCATTATCATTCATTCATTCGACACTTATTCTTTTTGGAGAATTCTTGTGGAGAGAAGTAAACTAGGGTTTGCAAAAATTGTTCTTTGAGAACGTAGTTTCTCTTTGATTCTGCTTTCTACAGGTGTGAAAGATCACCCAAAGGTTGCATTCAATAGGTGGCTATCATTCAGTGGTCACATTGAGCTCATTGGAGAGGTTGTTCGAGGGTTTTGTGAAGAACATTAGGTTGCATTCAATAGGTGGCTATCATTCAGTGGTCACATTGAGCTCATTGGAGAGATTGTTCAAGGGTTCTGTGAAGAACATTGCTTATGATCAGGAGATTATCTATTGTTGAGAGTTGTTTTTCTGATATATCCTTGCTAGGCCGTATTGCTGTTCATTCCTAGGCCGTACTATTTTGTCTTGGCTGGGCCATATTGTACCATGAAGTTGGACGTGTTGATCCTAGGCCAAATCGCCTAGGTAATGAGTATTGTTTTTATACATTTTTGGGGTGGCTAATCACAATCTTCCAAAAAGCAGCAGTTTATGTGTGGAGAATTCATTGTTTTGAGCCAGATGTCCAATATTGAGGGTTTACCTTCTGCTGCTATTAATCTCCAAGACTTGCTAATATTAAGTTTGAGACCATCATTCGATGTATTTGAAATCGGCCGGATTTTTTTTAACGAAATGCAAAGATTAATCTATATTGGAAGTGTTGTACCCAAAATTAAATTTTTGCTTCAGTAATGCATTTTGATTAAAATGGTCTAAATCTTGTAAAATTGTCGTCAAAAGTTAGTTTTAGGTCAAATGAAGCATGGGCTTTTTGTGGGTTTATTGTCCAGAGAATATTTGAAAATTTCCCCCCTGTTTTTTAGGAAAACCCTAAAAATAGGATCTTTCCAAAAATGATTGAAAATAATTTTGATTGGTTATTTCACTTCACGATCACATTGGTCAAGTTAGAATCAAGAAAAAGTCAGTTTAGCTCTGGTGGGTCTACTTCACTTTTTCAAGATAAAAGTTAGGACCTTCAAGGTCAACAATGGTAGATGGCCAGATACCAAATCTAAGCCTCGAGTTAGAATCAAGAAAAAGTCAGTTTAGCTCTGGTAGGTCTACTTCACTTTTTCAAGATAAAAGTTAGGACCTGCAAGGTCAACAATGGTAGATGGCCAGATACCAAATCTAAGCCTCAAAACACTTCAGTAAAGATTCTAAGGCGTACTATTTCAGAATTCGTGACTCCCAAGAACATCTCTTCAAAGTTGATCAATCTCCATGATGAGATTATCAACACAAACATCGAAGCAGTCAAACTCCCGACAACGAGGGTCAAACTGGAGCATTTCCTCAAAGGTTACAAATGCAAAATTTATCTCAAAGACACAAAAGCACCCCTGGCTTAGGAATGTGAGCCTCAAAAATCAACTTTCAGATGTTGCAATACTAGTCATTCTTTCGGGAATTGAATTGGTTTTTTGTTCCATATCTCAGCGTGTTCGCAAGATTCATCAATCAACGATGATTGCAAATTGAAGCATGGAGGGTCAAGTTGGAGAAGTTGAAAAGCATCTAGAAAATGGCTAAGCTGATGAAAAAAGCACCCTTCTGGCAAAAGGAGCCCAAAATTTCAAGCCATCAAAACTAGTTTTTGAGGTTTGTAGCTCCTAGCAACATCTTTTCAGACTTGATCCAGCTTCACGATGAATCTGCCAGCCAAGCTTCAGGACCAACCGGACGACCAGAATTCAGGGTCAAACAGAGGCTATTTGTCACAGCAAAAGTTGAAAATCTTTAAAATTTTTCTAACTCCCTAAAGCTTGGTCACTTAAAGTAAAAGTGGTCCCAGTTGACTCTCAGTTATTATTTTTGCATGCTTCCTCTTGCATATGGCGTCCCAAAATTAGTGGAGAACTTTTAGTTAACAAAGGCTATCACACACATTGAATCTTCAATTAGGGTTGGCGCCATAACTGACACTTCCACCTCCAAAATGGATATTTATTCATGCATTGGCGTCATTTCTCCATTATTTCTTGCAGGTTGAAGCTAAAATCAACTATTTTCTCTCCAACGCCTTTTGGAGGATCTAACGGAGGCCATTTTCAGTGTTCTTCGCAATACTACGTTCAAGTTGCACAAAGGAATATTTTTCCATACTCCATCTTTCCAGTACGTTCTTGCCGAGAATTCGTTAGATTGGGTTTATACAGAGGTGTTTTTCTTGAGGATTGAAAGAGGCAGTTTATAACTTCTATCTTTTCCCCTTCACATTTCTTCTATTGTTGTCACAGATTTTCTCGCATGTCCAAGTAGACGACAGTTTTTCCAGATCTGGCCTTCTAGGTATGTTAAGCACAGTATTGGCAACAAAACCCAAGTGCCAAAATTTTTCGAGAAAACTGCCTTGTTGCCCCCTATTTTGAGGGTTACTGAAAAAAGTCATTTCAAAAAATGAAGAAACTAGGTTTGTTTAGCTCTCAAGCGCCAACAAAACGCATGTGCCAGAATTTTTCGGAAAGAAAAAGCTTTTGCAGCCCTGCTGCCCCTTGTAGCTTTTGCCCCGAGAGGTCATTGCATGTCAAAGAAAAAATCACTTTTTCGAATTTCTGACGTGGGTTTTTTTTAAAAAGATATTCTCAACAATATCCACATCTCAAAAATTTTCGTAAAAATTGCCCCTCGAGAAGCTATTTTTAGCCTCACCAGAAAAGGTTGCCCGAACATATTTGTGTTTATAGTCAATAGTCTAGTTTTTCAATATGCAATTCACTCAAACCGAATTCAAGACCAAATCGGTCTTGATTCACGATTTTATAAGAATAGCTGACATCGATTTACATCAAGTGCATCCGGAGGTTGACTTGAACTGTTTGGAAGGCATAGATCAAACCACACTTCAGAACATTGAGCAATTTGGGTTGCTTGAAGTGGGCTCATTTCCCATCTTCGCACAGAGTGTAGAGTTTGTAATCGCTTGTGTAAAGCATTACGACCCTATTGCACAAGAAATTCAATCAGTGGATGCAGTCTCAAGCCAAAAGACATTGAGAAATGCTTCACTATTCCTCCAAATACAAACAATTTGGTCATATCCATGGAGGAGTGTGAAAAGGCATTCAATTTTGGAAAGGAAAAATGTTAGAAAAGAATGGCAGAAAGGTGGCTTAAACAAAAAAGAAGTAGCTTGCCAAAATTTGTGGGATGTGGAGAATTCAGAGATGAATATGCAGTTATGATCACCCTACTCAACCGTGTCACCAATCAAGCAGATGCCAACAAGTTCCAGCCATGGATGTATTACATCATGGCTCAACTTGTCAACAGTAAGGAACACTATGACTGGGCTACTTTGATCAGCGACGTTCTCCACAGATAGATGATTGATTTCTTGATTGCTCACGAGTTCCACATGTGTTCGTACCTCATGTATCTGATAGCCTTCCAAGGCCAATTTAGAGGGCTGAATACTGTGGGAACTCTAGGTGTACAAAAGGTTCATTAGTATTACTCGCAGCTTGAATTCACACATTCAGAGCGACACTTCAAGCGAGTGAATGAATCATTTCTAATGTACAGAGTGAGGAATCTTGATCGTGAGTTACATGTGCGTATTTCAACATAAGCCCAATTGGCGATGGTAGATTGGGCGGATTGGTTCATCCAGTTCCCTACTTTTACCTACATTCACGTGTATGGATATTCAGGTCATCCAACCATGTTACCCCGTTATCCATCGGATAAGGTGGCGTTCATGGAGTTTCTACGGTAGTTGCATGAAGTCCACTCCTATCTGCATTAAACGCAAGACAACTGCCATTTTTCCTTTTCAGATGGGAATTTATAGGTGCAGGTCAGCAGTTGACACGAAGGCTTTGAGCCATGAGATGGCGAGACTTAACCTTATGTATCTTGTCAAAAGACACTCATATGACCCTTGGGATCACTTTTCAGCATGCCTTGGCGGATGTTCTTCACACAAACCTTCCATGGGAGATTTTTGGTTTAATTGTGAGGACGAGTTCAAAGTGTGAAGGTGCAACTACAACAGGTTCACCCTTTCACAGATTGCTGATTTCATGCCAGAGGATGTGGAAGGGTTATCAGATGATGATGGGGAAGGGTTATCAAAGATCAAGTTGACACACAACCGCTTCCAGTTGTTGATTGGTACGCAAAGGAAAGCACATTTGTTAAGGAAAGAATGAGCAGAGTTGTGAGGAACAACATACTTTACTTGGATAGCAAGAGGACGAGGAAGGTAGTCATCCCAAACACAGAGCCGCCACCAGTTACTACTTCACTACCTTCCACGTCTAAATAAAAACCCGAACAAAATACATGGAGTAACCCTCCAGAAGGTTTCTAGGGTAGATGAGTGTCAGGGCAGTGGAAGGGAAAAACACCAGTTGCTGATATAAATCAGCAAGAACAACATGTGGAGATAGCCACAAATATAGCCGAGACCATGTCGGAAACTGAAGCAGAGCCTCCCATCCCGTCACCATCACAACAGTCTCCGATTCGCATAGACTTGGAGCCAGACATGCCACCACGTGACGCCTCGACACATTCTCACTCATCAGGAATTCTTGGGACTAGCACCAATCCTTCCAGTGAGATTAGTCGAGATTCTTGTTGGCTTGAGAATCAATTGGGTAGGAAGAGGAGAAAGCCGTCCTACTAATTGGACTTTGTAGAATTTGATCATGTCTACCAAGACACGTCAGATAAAAGTGCAAAAAGCATGTTCATGTGGAAAGGAATGTTGACAATGAGATTATCATTGAGACCGCCACACCAATAGAGGATAAAAACTTGGATGAGGTAGAGATTGACAACTTCACCTTCATAAAAGTCAACCTTGGTAAAAACACACGCCAAGTAGATGTGGATCTCCTCGAAGTTGTAGTGGTAAGAATAAAGGAGAGAGTGATAAAAGATGGTGAAGGTAAAGCAACCCTCAAGGCTGAAAACAACAGCTTTGCCAATATATCTCCAACCTTATGCACAACACTGAAAATGTCACCGCCTTCCTCCTGTAGATGCTAGAGTCACTAGTAGAACAAAATCAGCTAAGTCAACTGATTGTTTATGGGAAGCGCCTGAAAGACTGGGATGAAGAGTTCATGACAAGGGGCCGTTTCATACTTTCAAAGTTGTACCAGTTGAGGTACAATGCCCACGACTTTCTCGTAGAGATGTAGGAGTCGGAGCAAGACATAGCGGTTGACAAACCACATAAAGAGATCATGGTCTCTCACTTGAGGATGGCATATGACTCGGTCATTGTAGAAGGGGATAAGGACACGCTTTTTACTTGGAGAGAACGGCAAATCTTCAAGGTAAAAACACATGAAACAATTTCTGCAAAGTTGATCGAGAGTAGAGAAAAGGTGGCAAGTGCACTCAAGTTCGTAAGAACTTTCGTGTCGTAAGTCCCTTGCCCGTATCAGCGTGAGAATGGTGAATATATCGAGCTCACCAACATGTAGTTGGAGTTTCAAAAACTCATCTGTAGTATTTTCAATGGTGTTTCAATAGACTACAAGTTGAGTCAACTTGCGGCCATGTCAGCACAATTCGATGAAGCGGCCAAGAGTAGAAGAGAATTGCAGAGTTTGATTACAGACCGTGAAGAGATGCTGCGAAGACATCAAGTACTTCAGAGGAGTATTAGTGCTTCAAATGATGAGGTAGTTAACAACTTATTGGAGTTGATTGCTCGTGATCACAACCAATGAACTACTAAGTCAGGATGTTCCACCTTTGCCAAATAGACATTAGACATAGCAGTTAACTTGATGCCTCTTTCCAAGTTAACTTGCTATCCCACCAATTGTGCATGTCTATTTTGGAGATACCTATGTACATATGGAATTCTAGTTTAGTTTAGAATTAGCTAACTGAAGTAGTTTTTCCAGTTATCTGTTAAGTTACCTACATTTAGACATAGGAATAAATCTTGCTTGTTAGCAGGAACTCAATGTTAACTCAAGGAGATTTTAGGGTTCCCTACTCCTTTGAGCTTCTATTAATAAGAGCAACCTTGTTCATTATTGTTTCTTTTATTACTACAAAATTGTTGCGTCGTTAAGATAACAAGCTTGCAAGTCAATATTGGTTCACTCTTTGTCTAAGAGTTGTTTGGTTGATCGCATCTTGTATGATTTGGTACCATTTTCTGTCCCAAATCTTTTGTAATCGTTGATCAAGTTTGAAGAAATAAATCAAAAGAGCTATGAGCCTTTGATCCAAAGTTTCAAGGTTTATCAACACTTGTTTTTATAATCTTTGTTTCAATCTACACCTTAGACAAAGCAATGAGTCTTCGAGGGAATTTAGAGATTAGGATTATCATCATATGTTGTTTGTAGTCATCTTCATTTCAGTCTACACCTTGGACAGAGCACCTCGCCTCCTTGGAAATCCTGAGATATAGTTTATCGTCAATCATTCCCAATTGCTCCTAATTCCTCTTGCTTTGTTTTTCTGAAGGAGATAGGATAGATATTAAGTTTTAGCCCAGTTATAGTTGAGATCTACGAAACCAGAAAAACCTCAACTGCAATGCAAATGGTTTTATAACCTTGTGCCTCTACCAGCTAAGTAAAAAAGATAGGAACTTAGATTACTTTACTTTTTACGCATAATAGCAAAAGAGGGAGCTTCCCCTCCTAATTTGAAGAGCAGTTAATACTATGCATAGCTGTCCATTGCCAATACACACTCGAGAGGTGCGAATTGTAACGCCAATAGTTTTCTGGCACCCATTGTGCAGCATGAAGCATAAAAATTCAAGAAAACCTAATGCTTTTTAGACACGGGAATGATTATCTGGCATCCTATTGCATGATCCATACAAGAAGTAATGGATGATAACAACAATAATGTTGGCAAGAGACGTCCATCGTCATTACCTTGGGGTAATAACATTGGACCTTTGGCTTTTCAAGTAAATCATGAGTTACCTAAAGGGTCAAGGAAGCACTTTCCCCAATTTCATGGTAAAAAAGAACCTTGGTAATAATAATGAAAACCTGCGACATGCGGGCAAAAATAAAAACCCAAGCAAATTGCATGGCACTGGAATTGGAACCAGTAATTTGGAAATTGTAAATAAGGAAAATACAATAGACGCCCTAGCAAAAAATGCCGACGCTGAAACCCTAAATGTTGACATGGAAGAAGACAAGTCGCACGATGTTGTGAGTGGTGATGCCCTAAATAAAGCTAAAGAAGGAGAAATCGTCGTCCAAAACTACAACAAAACAACCTCAAGTGAGGTTGTAAACATGGAAACCGAGGAGATTGCAAGCAAAATGGAAAACTTGGATTTAAACAAGGGGAAAGAGATCTCTCCCCAACCGAATAATGAAATTGTTTTTGTCACCAGTGAGGAGACCAATACAACAAACCGTCTATCTAATGAAATAATTGGAAGAGATGAGCATAGTCATGGGAACCCTAATGTGGGCAGCAATGCCCAAACAAACACAAATGGCCTCTAGGAGGGGATCGATAACAAGCATGTTTCTCCCGTTGTTATGGGGGGGAGAAAAAACGCTCAACAGTTGGCTATGGAAAAGATAAGGAAAAATATGGTAGAGAAAGGAAAAACAAGTGAGAATGGAATTGTGGAAAAGATGTATACTTTGAAAAACTTTAAACTCACTAATTATCCATTCAGTAAAAACGATGAATGCTTTAATAAAGAAATGTTGAACAAAACAAAAGAACAAAAAAGAAATTTAACCTCAACCTCGGTCAAACAAATGGTGTGTGCTTTCGAAACCAAAATACAACTTCCCTGTACCCAACAAACTACCACCGATGGACTGGTTTCATACCATACATTGGAAAGGGAGAATAAGCAGGAATCTAATGGCTTGGTAGATCCTTGCAAGCAGTACACCAATGATACTCTGTTGGATATGGGTGTGCTGGGTAGTGGTTCCGAGAGGACCATGGTCAAAGATCTATCAAGCACCCAAAATGATTCCCCAAACTTAGTCATGGGGGCTGATGGTGTAATGATGTTGGTCAGCCTACCCCTCCAAAACAGATGATAACTTTTGCTGGCCCTTGTAATGTCATGGTGTATTTAGGGGATAGTGAGGGAGTAATTTCTAAGGGGAGCATGGTAGAGGGAGCGGTGCCAAAGGTTGGGCAGCTCCAAAGGAAAAGAAATGCCTCAAGAAAAGGGAAGAAATCCATAATCCCTACAGGGAGAGGGAGCCTGAAACTCCTTTCAAGGAACAAAAGAAAAAAGACCAATCTTGTCATCTTAAGCCCGACTGCCAAAAGAATGGAATTAGAGCCAAGGATGCCTAAATGTTTTGAAAGCTTTAGGCTTGAAAAAGATCCTGCTGCTAACTCTGTAACAAATGACTCTTAGTTGCATATCATGGAATGTAAGGGGTTTGGAATCCCCAGATAGAAAACAAGTTGTGAGAAGTTTTCTAAATCAATTCAGAAATAAGTGTGTGGTATTGCTTCAAGAGATTAAAGCAACCGGGTTTGCATTAGAAACCAATCTAAGTTTCAATTGGAGAGAGGCAACTCATTTTGTCACCAAGCATGAGAAGGGCAGGGTAGGTGCAACCATCATCTCCAAGGAATGGAGTCAGTTTGTGTATAGCTTTGGGGTCTCCCCCTTGTAACAGAGTTGTATGGGTAACCTTAAAAAAGGGGGATACCTTAATTGGTGTCTGCTCTATATATGCTCCAAATGAGTATAGAGAGAGAATCCTACTTTGGAAATGGGTCTGTAAATTGGAGAACATCCCATGGATATTGGGTGGGGACTTCAACATGATAGAGAACCCAGAGGATAAATGTGGTGGGATTGACATGGAGTGGAAAGGAAATGAGAAATATTTCTGGATGGGGATGAAATCAAAACTGAATTTGGCAGATCCCATCGAAGGGCAGAAAAAGGACTACCCCAACATCTGGTATACATGGTGCAATGCTCAAAAGGGGCAACAAAAGAATCTATTGTTGCCCAGACAGATTTTACCTAAATAAGGACCACTTTATCATAGATGCCTTGAGAGATGGCTGTAAGATTGAAGTCCACCCATACACACTCTCCGATCACCACCCTATTAAAAGTAAGATCCAAATTAAAAAGGATAGGGGTGAGGAGAGGTTGAAGAGGGGGGGCTTCCTCCTAAATACAAAATTGTTCAAAGACAGAGACTGTATGGATGCCATAAAGACCCTCAGAAATATCAATTGTTGGATGTATAAAGGGCTTAGTGCAATTGAAGAATGGAATATGAATACTAAGGGCTGGAAAACTCTGTTTCAGACCATTGGAGAAAAAGAGGCAATGGACAGGAGGAAAGTGGAGGTTCTTCTGCAGGAGGGATTATTCCAGGCTGAAGCCTGTTTGCAAGAGGACCTTGGTAATAAAGAGTTAGGCAAAAGGTTCATGGAAGTCAAGAACTCTTTGAGGAGGTTGCAAAACAACAAGATTCAAGGACTAAGGATAAGGTCAAAACTCAACTGGCTGGACAATGGGTACAAAGGAACCAAATTTTTCTTCAAGTTCCTAAAGGAAAAGAATATCAAAGAACAAATTGAGCAAGTGCAGGTGGAAGGGGTGACCTTTACCAGCCAGGAGGATATAAAAGAGCACTTCAATTTCTATAAGAACTTGTTCACCTTAGAAAAGAATGTTGCAGGATGCTCCAATGCAAGAAAATTGATTGAGAAAATCATCCTTAGGAAGGTAGGAGACAAAGAGGCTGAAGAACTCTGTAAGGAGATATCAAGGGAGGAAATCAAGAGAGCAATCCTCCCCTTGCAAAATGACAAATCCCCAGGAGTGGATGGCCTTCCAACAGAATTTTACAAGGTTTGCATTGACTGGATTGTAGATGACCTGTATTTTGTATACAAGGAGGCATTAGAGACTGGTTCATTGGGGAGGAAGATCAATAAATGCATTATAAGGCTGATCCCCAAAGGAGGAGATAAAACACTGATAAAGAACTGGAGACCTATTACCCTGTTGAATGTGTCCTATAAAATTCTAGCCAAACTAATGGCTAAAAGGCTGGTAAATATATTGCCAAATTTTATAAACAACACCCAAATTGGGTTTATCAAAGGCAGATACATATTGGAGAACTTGATAACCAGTTGGGAAGCAATGGAATGGGCAAGGAAATCCAAACAAGATGTGGCAATGTTGCTCCTTGATTTCAAGAAGACCTATGATAGGGTAGAATGGGCATTCATCAGATTAGCACTTGAGGCCTTTGGATTCCCTTAGCACTTCTGCAAGATGGTTGTTGCACTCTTCAAGGATGTAGTAGCCCAGGTAGATATAATGGATCCCTCATAGAGGAGTTCAACCTTGAAAGATCAATCAGGAAAGGGTGCCCTGAAGTACTTGCACTGTTTGTCATTGCATTAGATGCCCTTCATTACCTCCTCAGAGTCAATGATATCACCCCTAGGGTGAAAGGGATAACCCTCCCAGACAACAATGAGCTCCTCAACATACAATTTGCAGATGATACTACTCTCTTCCCCATTATGGAGGAGGCTAATATTTGTAACCTTATGAACAAATTAGATCTCTTTTGTGCTGCTTCAGGAGCCAAAGTGTCTCTTGCAAAATCCGTCATGTTAGGATGGCATGAGAAACCTCTAGGGTGGCTAAGAAAGTTTGACGTGCAATGGGGAGGTCCCCAAAAACAGGTTAGGTATTTGGGCATTCCTTTTGCTACAGACCCAAACATGAAAGAGATGTGGCTCTGGATTAAAGTAAAATAGACAGGAAGATTGGCAAATAGAATAGACAATTGTTGTCTTTGGCAGGGAGGATCCAGGTATGCCAAAAAATCCTATCTTCACACACCCTCTATTTTGCATCCGTGGCTGTTTAGTGGCTACCAAGTGGATGAAATTCAGAAGAAGGTAAGGGCTTTTCTGTGGTCAGATGGGAAAGCCAAAAGGAAGAAACATGTAGTTAAATGGAGCTGGTGCTGTTTGAGCAAAGCAGATGGGGGGCTGGGGCTAAAAGATCTAAAACTCCATGGCATTGCCTTAGCCTCCAAATGGATCTTCAAAGCACTGGAAGGGAATGAACCCTGGAAGGTGTTGGTAAGAAACAACATTAAAGGAGCCCATCCCAAGCATGCAAAGGCTTGGAAAGACCTCCCTCTGTGTGATCTTCTCATTAATTGTCACTCACTATCCCCTGAATGCTCAGTGGTATTCAAGAGTATTTGGAAAGCATGGGAATTCATCAGGGAATATGTAGCCAACGGTTAGTATATTATAAACAACAGGGTGTCCACCCATAGATCAATTTGGTGGAATCTGGAACATAATGGGAAAAAACTTGCACTTCTCCAAGGCTGCTCAGCTAAATGCTGGGCTAACAAAGGCATTAAGCTTTTTAATGATATTCTAAAAGATGGACACCTGAAAGAATGGAATAAACTATGTACTGAATTTAACCTGCCTGCTACTAATTGGAGGACATACACTGCACAGTACACCAAAAGAGGCATGTAAAGAGATGAACTTCCCTGTTGAATATAATAATAATGCAGAACAGTACAAGGACCTACAATGGAAAGATGGAACTAAAATCTCAAATCTGAATACCAAAATAATTTACAACACTCTGGTTAGTCAATAGGAGGTGATGGAACTTCTAAACAGGAATTGGGGAGTGGACCTGACTAGCAAGGACTGGTCCAAGGTTCTAAAAACCAATTGGTCCCCTATAATTGAACCAAAGAAGGCCTGTTTCAGGTGGCTTTTGTTATTGCAGAAACTCCCCTGCAAAACAAGTCATGAAGATATTGAAATCTGTAGCCTATGCAGGGTGCCAAAAACAATTTGCCACATTTTTTTTGAATGTCTTTATGCAAGAGAACTGTGGAACTTTTTTTTGCAGCTTACAACATATTTGGGATATAAATGGCAAGCCTATAACTGATAGAATACTACTAATAAAAGATAGCAAACTGGGGAAAGAAATATCTTTATTTTGGCTCTGCTTTTCCACTGAAATTCTTTGGGTTTTATGGAGGGCAAGGAATGATAAAAAGTATAATGGATCCAGGAGGGCACTTACTGAGTCTGTCAAGAGACTCACCCTTCACAACATTGCTTTGCAGGTTTCCCTGACAGTCAAAGTTTCAAAGTTCAAATTCTTAAAGCTATTGGAGGAGGGCTCACTAAGGATTAATCCCCGTGAAGTCAGGTGTGGACACACTTAGCAAGAGGGACAGCCCAACACTGAGGTCTTTCTCAAAGCTCCGGAGGTCTTCCAGCAGGAATTCAATGGAAAAGTGGGAAAGGAGGATCACAAGGCAGAATTTCCAGCACTGCTCAGCCTAGAAGACTTTACCAAGGAGGAAAGGGATGCAGCTGAAGCCCTTATGGGGCTAAAGAATATGGTACAGGAAGACAGGGAATCCAATACCTAATGGGCCTTTGTAATCATTTGGTTTTTTGCAGCTAGCATATATACAGAGATATGATATATATTGTAAATTTTTTGTACTTATGCAATGTAAAGGGCACACATGAACTCTAATGTAAAGGGAACATGTATATATGTAAAGAAGATCTGATGTAAAAAGTATAGATACATGCAGTAGTACTGCAGACCGAAACACCTGTAACTCTTTTTTGATGTCTCTACTATATCTAATACAAAAAAACAAAAAAACACAAAAAAATGCCACGTAATCATTGATTTTAGATTTAGCCATTTAGAACAATTTAGGAATGAACAAATAAAATAAAAATCTAAATCCCAAACAATGAAGGGTCATCACTTACCTTGAAGGATTGGCGGCTTCTAACTTTATCAATGTAAGGAATTTCAACTCTGGGCACTTGCTCTTCCTCTCACTGTTGCCCTCTCTCTTGTAATGTTCTCACTCTTCAGCCTTGCTCTCACTCTTGGTATGCAACTTGCAGTCTTGCACAATGCTTCCGAGCTTTGATAGCGATTTGGAGTAAAAGTGTGATTTGTATTTATATATCTTTTTGAGTGCTTAGGTTGTGGGTGGGGCCCACAAACTTTTGGGGTTAGAGTTTGTGGCACAAACATCAAGATATTGTCTTATTTTAATAAAACACTTCTTTTTTGAGGTGTTTGGTGCATGGGACTGTTGGCAGTCTTGGAAATGCATTAGATGGCAGTGTCCTGTGATGTCTAAAAGCTCCCCTAATGGCCCCTCTTTGAGGGAGATTTCCCAGTGATATATATATTTGTGAACATGGAGGAAAGACCACGTGATGTGAATATGAGATTCAAGACCTATTGAATGCTTGTTTTTACTATGATATATTCCTGCCATGGTTGTAAGAACAAGAGTAAATAATCCTGCAATGACTCTGACTATTGCAGATTTACTGCGACTTATTCCCACATTTGCCCCATGCTCTTCTGTCATTAATGCATCTACTTATTACGGTTTAAACTTCATTAATATCATTCATCTATCAAACTCAAAAATTTGGAAAACCTGACAATCTGTTTCTAAATTACTCTCATAGAATATTTATGTAGACAATTGCAGTTTCTCTTGTTAAAATTTATTCTTTTAATTGGATTTTGTCTTCATTCAGAGCTTCAGGGGACATCTGTCTTAAAGGTGGTTTGTTGTTTTCTTTCATTGCTTGCTTATCCACACTTTATCTATGTGTGCCTGTATTTTTGGTAACACTGGAGGCTCAGCTTTCCTGAATGTACTGTCATTGGTGGTGGCCATTTTGACGGACACTGCTTTTCTTAAATGTATTTGGTTTCTATAACCTGTTCCTTTGTTATTTTATTGCAGAATGCATTTGTCGCTGCTTGTCAGCTTTCAATATCTGTGGTTCAACGCTGTACAGAAAAGTTAGAGCCAGTTGTTTAGCAATTTTTAACTTCAGTCGTGCTTGAGGGGAAAGCTGCTGGAAGTGATATGCAAGAAAATTATCATAACATAATTTTTGAAATTTATCAGTGTGCTCCTCAGATGCTTTTGGCTGTCATTCCAAATCTAACCCAGGAACTACTGGTATACATGTTTTAGCACTTTTATCAGTTCTAAGATATTTTTTACATGTATCCTTATTTGAGTATCCCTACTTGTTTCAAAATTGGAAGTATTAGATCTTGACTTATTTTAAAATTGAGGTCAACTATGCGATAATTTATGTAAACCCTAATCATCTCACTGTTTCTTCAAATTTTGAATGGTTGTGTATTGTCCAGGTTGTACCATGCAATATAGTAAATAAACTAAGTGCTATGAGTTTTACAGACAGATCGGTTGAAGGCAATGCATTTTTTGGGAAAATTATTTGCATTACATGGACGACATGTTGCACAAGAGTACCATCAACTATTTGCTGAATTCTTAAAAAGATTCTCTGATAAGACTGTAGAAGTAAGGTTGGCTGCTGTGGAGTGTGCAAAGGATTGTTTTTTGGCAAATCCATATGGCAATGAAGCTTCTGAGATTCTCTGTAAGATAAGAACTACTAATGCTTCTATTTCTTAGAAAAAGGGAAAAGAAAAATATTTTATACTTTTTGAAATGATTCATTTCATAGCAGATTCCTCATAAAATGCTGCTTGTAAAAAAATGAATATCTTTTTATTATTTCTCTATTGTTCCTTTGACAGCTGGGCTTCAAGGTCGGCTTCTAGACTTTGATTATAAAGTCTGAATTCAAGTTGTAAATGTGATTTGTGACATAGCAAAAACCAATCCTAGACATTAATCTTCTGGGATTATTAAGAATGTGGCAGAGCGTTTACGTGACAAGAAGGTATGTTGCCTGTTGTATACACACTCCAGTGCTTGGGTAATCTATGTTTTTAAATTTTTCTTCTGCTGTTTTTATATTTTCTTCATTGGTACTAAAATCCGTTTACAGGTTTCTGTAAGAAAGGACACTCTTCAGAAACTTGTCTAAGTTTACAGCGCTTATTACATGAAGTGCTTCGAAGGCTTTATTACATGCAATGTGCAATTTGAGTGGATTCCAAGTAAAATTATAGGAGTCTGTTATGATAAAGATTGCAAAGAATTCAGGTATCATAAATGTATCCAACTCCTGTGTTGTATCTAAATGTAAACATGGAGTTTTCTATGGTTTTAATGGATCTTGTATTTATAATTTTTTGAAGACTTAATGCTGCATGTATATGCCAGGCTACCAAGAATGGATATTATTTTTGCTGCGGACCTATTTTCTGTCCAGCTACCTGTGGATGAGAGAACCCACCTTTGGATTGCTATGTTCTCAGTATTTTGTCCCAGTGACATTAGAACTTTAGAGCACATCTTATAACAAAAGCAAAGGTATCTAATTATTTTCTTGCATTAGGTTTTTCTTGTGTATGAGGATTTTCTTATGCATGAGGATTCTCTCCGTGTTTAGTTACTTTTTACAACCTAGGGTCTTTTTTATGTAATACTTATGTTTAATACTTATCTTTTATAATTTGAGGTACTTTCTAAATCCTCTTGACCTTCTTCTATGTTTTTGGGGACATTAAATAAACTCTCTTTATTGCAAACCTTTTTCTGTGTACCTTCTGGCATTTTTGCAGATTACAGCAGGAAATGCAAATATATCTATCACTCCGTCAGAGTTTAAAGGCAACATCTATTGCAAATTTGTCAACGAGAGACCTGATTAGTGTTTTAATGTTCAACTGAATGCATTTTTAGCCCAGGCCTAGTTTTCTTTAATACGTTGATGACAATTAATCTATTCTTTGTCATGCTTGTTTTAATAACACTAATCATTGAAGAACAAGTTATATAGGATTTCTTGGGACTAATTTCCACTTCATGCAAAATACATGAAGCTTGTACAACATTGGGTTAGCGGTATTTTGAATTTTCCTATTTTATTTCAGATTAGTTCACTTGATTAAGTTTTAGGTGATTAATCTAGAGAACAAGCAACTCAGTTATGCTGGTGCTATGATAATGACTATATTGAATGTCCTGAGATTAAACAGGGAGAATCAGCTATTAAAAAAACAATCAGTAATATTGTAATAAGTTTTCATCTCAAGTAGGTTTCTTATATGTGAAATAGATGTTCTCATACAAAATGTTACATCTAAGCAGCAACTGCACTCTGGTCTGTGACTAAATCCAGAGACAATGGTGTGAATTGTCCATTCTTATGTTAATTAAATATTATTTTGATGCCATACATCTCCCTCTTCATTTCTTGGACACCTATACTCATAACTAAGGATTCAAGTGGGTTTACTCTGAGAGGGGGGTTGTTCGAAGTAATTGTACTCGAGGAAGTTTTCCATACACTCTGCAATAATCTTTTCTTCTTAGTGTTATGTTCTTCGCTCTCTAGCAGCAAGCTCTGGGGGAGTTAGAGAAATACTAGCACAAATCTGGAGGTGGTCATAATGAAGGTTACTGTTAAGTATCTGAAAAATGATGCCGCTGTGTGAAAATTGTGTAATTCAACTAATTTACAGCAATAGTAATCAAAGAGGCCGAAAGATATATGTGGTAATGATCTAGATTGAATCCCAATCTATGAAGGTTGAAAAGAAGATTAGACAAAAAGAAGAGAGTCAAAGTGGTCAGTGGGTGGTTCTGTGGATAGTATCTTAAGTTCTAATTTCTGCTTGCAAACAGGGCATATAGCTGTGCTATACATCTGTATCTATATGGTCACATGGAAATGGAGTGTTTTCCTTTAGGTTTGTTCAACAATTTTGTTATGATTCTATCTTACCTAGTGTTAATGTTGTACTTCGTACTATAATCTGTATTTTTCTAGGCATACATATCATTTTATTAGTGTATCTGATTCTGCTCACCTTTAATAGGTATGAAGGTTGAGTTAGTTGTACTACTAGCTATACAGCATTCCAACTATGCTTTGACTTGTGGTGATTCAATTGAGCTTCTTTTTTCCAACTCACCTGTTTTCTTACCATGTTGGTTATAATTTTAATTGAATTTCTTAATATTTTTTTGGAGGAAATTGTGTAGCAATTTTTACATCTAAAAACTATATAGTTTTCTCCAAAAAGCTGGAAAAAGTCACTAAACTGTGCTGTGGACACTGAAAACCTAATGTTGCGGAATAATGTTAATTACACCATGGTTGTAATGTGAGGGATGAATGCATGAAGATAAAGCCATTTGGGAAATGGTGTCAGAAGGACCAGTTCAGGAGAGAGAATAGATAGATGTCTAAAAATAGCAAAACTTTTGGATTGGCGAAGATGAGGACGTATATTCTTGATGGAGGATCTTAAAAGAGAGAGAAATAAGTCTGCTGAAAATATGGTAACGAAAGCAGAAATAGTTTTTATCTTGTTTGGAGATGTCATTCAAGCTAGTGTTCTTCCACAAGTTAATATTAGAATTTTTAAATCAAATGAATGCAGCATTGATTAATTTCTTCTCTTCAAAGCAACTGAGGCGGCAAAACTACAAGAAGAAAGGATGTGTTGAGAGGAGATTGAAATTTACTGATTTATAAAGATTTTTTTCCTTGTTTTGGTAATTGAGAATGAATATTCGGGAAGACATTATATTATTCAAATTAGTGTTTCTGGATTTGATTGTGTATGAGATTTTTGCATCAAATCCAGAAACGATAATTTGAATAAGTTATATGGATTGTGGAAACTTGATATCATTAAGACATTATATTGTTACTTTTTAATTCAAGGAAGGTTAATTGAATTAAAAAATTACATTACTGAAATTTAAGATAGGTGTGGCTAAAAAGTTCATTTTGAAGGTGTGGATGTTCTTTGATACAGAAGTCTTGAATGCAAAAATGTTGTTTTTAAGGCATTTTGAAATTTTATTTGGAGTTTGATTGGGAATTACAGATTGTGGGATGCCTGAATTTGCTGAGTGGTGGATGAGCCATGTTGGAGTCTGTAGCAAGGATCTCTCTTTTTGATCTTCCAATCCACTTGAAAAGTAGATTGCAGAGAAGCAATTGTATGTTGAAGTCACTGATTTTATTTTTATCATGGCTTGAATGGTTGAAACTGTTGCACATAAAGAACGACAAGTCTATCATTCTATGCTGACAATCTATATAATATTGCTGTAAGAATGAGTTTGTTTGTGTTGGCTGTGATTGATATTTGTGCAAGTGTGATATATCTGTACATCTTCTGGTATATATAGATCATAGAAGTAATAGTTGCAAAAATACTGCAAGTAATTGTGGGTCCCTGCATTTCTTGATTTTCTCCCATAAAAATTGCGGTCAACTGCTTTTGACCAGTCTTTTCATGGGTAGCCCTGATTAAATCATCTGAAATACGTCTGAATCGCAAGGTATTTGATTTTGACTGGTTTCCAATGGTCTTTTACCAACCCACGTTATTCTGGTTTTATTTCACATTTGGAAGCGGTTAGGGCATTTTATCCACATAAGACACTTTAATGTGACTTCAACTGCACTGTTGCTTTTGCATTTTTTTACATTCACGTTTTGCAGATTGGCACACTTAAAAGGGTTTAGCTCATCAAAAAGGATAAGGTAAACACTTGATTTGTTTGTTTATGCATTTTTTTACATTCACGTTTTGCAGATTGGCACACTTAAAAGGGTTTAGCTCATCAAAAAGGATAAGGTAAATACTTGATTTGTTTGTTTATTGCATACGTCTGCTGGTTGAGAATGTAAATAACTTGGATGTTTTGACTTGAAAATCTGAATGGCTATCACAATGAGATGAGTTACCTCCTACTCACTAATCATTGCTTTGGATTGATTTTTTTTTTTCCTTTGGAAATACTTCACTCTCAACAGCTTCAAATGATTTCTGTCAATGAAGTGATTCTTGCATATCAACTCTAGACCACTAAATTGTAAATCTTTGAGATATTTTGGCCCGTGACTTGCTATTAAATGAATCAGCTGAATCCTTTCTGCATGTATTCTTGTTCTTCAATTTTTTTGGCGAAAGCACAACAAATTCAATGAACTCAATTTTGAATTTGAAGACCAAGCCATGCATATTTAAGAAAAACTCTATATTCAGGAATAAAAACTCTATTGTCATTTAAAAACTCATATTTGTATTGATGAAATAAAACAACTTGAAATATATAGTTTGAGTTACCAGAACAAAAATCCTTATAATTGTTAAAAACTTTAATCTAAACAACTATTTTCGAACTCAACTAATAGACCTCGAATAGACCTCGAAAAGAGAAATTTTATATATTTTGAGTTGGGATCAGAAATCATGGTATGTTATTGAAAATCTATCCTATATTGTAGAATGTGAATTGCATTATCAATAAAAGCCACGCTGCCTATCCTACATTATAGACCAAGGAAAAACAATTTTAATGTTGTTCCTATGTTTTCTTTGACCAATAATCTTGCATCATTTGAGTCCTCGTTGGCAATGAGGACTTACTCCTACAAAGCCACCTCTTGGGTCAAATTGGAGTTTACGGTCTCTTCTCCATTTCGTGGCAATCCTCAATAATTTTTGCATAATGTCTTCTCCATTTTGTGGCAGTCCTCAACAATTTTTACATAGCATCTTCTTCATTTTGTGATAGTCCTCAATGATTTCGTGACAGTTTTTGTTTTAAACAAAATTCATTATTTATAAAAAAAAGAGTTATAATTAATACAAATGTCCTCTTTTTTACTTGGGTTAAAAAGGCTCTAACCCCCAAACCCTCTTTTTTACTTGGGTAAAAAAGGCTCTAACCCCCAAACCCTAAATCTTGATTTTTTCAATGTTTAGGGCTAAGAGGGTGAAGACTTTTCTTGGTCAATATAGTCCTCAATGAACTTGTACATGCTTGACTTTATTTTATTGTATAGTACTAACATTTGTAGAGAATTTGATATACTCAGCTACAAAAGAATTGTCTTTGATCCTTTCCATAGCATGTCAAACGTAGCATTCAACAAGATCACCCTCTTATTCCCTGAGAAGTGTTACCCCAAAGGTATATTTGAGGGCTATAGAGGTTGGAGTGTTACCCCAAAGGTATATTTGATAGAGGTTGGAGTGATAATGAGACCGTAGTACTTTTCCTTATAGTTGTCTTCTCTTACATTTCTTCTCTTTCTTCTTTTGGTGGTCTACTATTCAATTGTAAATCAGGCGTAAGGGGTTTGCAATATTAGATGGGCAATTGTGCCTACATGCTTTGGACTATCCCTTGTGAGTAGGTATGCCATTAGATAGACCCAAGAATTTTCATGTGTCATCTCTTATGGTGCCACTTTGCTCTCCCACACAACTCTATGTTGAACAGTTCGGATAACTGAGAGGGGGGGGTGAATCAGTTATTAGCAAACAATTTTCTTTACTTTAATTAATCCGAAGAAAACTTAAATCAATCAAATATCAATGAACATGTAAGCACACAACAACACCATGCACAAAGAACATCAGAATTTATGTGGAAACCCAAGAAGGGAAAAACCATGGAGACTGCTAATTCTCAATTATAGAACACTGGTTAAGGTGATTTTACAAGGGCTCACTGCCAAGTTGCTCACTGCAGGGTGGCTCACTATCGGTTGGGCTCATTCCCCGGCTATTATAGCCAAATATACAAAAAGGCTCATTGCCAAAAGAGAAAGGCTCGTTGCCTATAGAAAACGACTCACTTTCCGAAGAATGATAAAAGGGAATCCACCATTGAAAATAACTGTCACCAACAATGACACCAGATAGAATCTCACTGTCTGTTGCCTTCGGACATACACTTTCACACACTTCACAATGTCTGGATATTTAGATTCGGATTCATCACGCTTGCCTTCATTGAACAAAAACATCTTATACCATTCCATGCTTCCACAATCTCCCAAGTTGGTCAAACACAATTTCACAATTTTTAAGTCGGCCAAGCACAAATTGAAATAGGTCACCACAAAAACATTCTCATGGTGGAGAGGAATGAAACGTGGACCACACAAAACCTTGTCGCTCAAATCAACATGCTACATGATATTTGGAACCACTGAATAAGATATACACGTTACAATGCAAACCATGTGCCGAAGCACGTTAACCAACTATCAGATTGGTTCGGACCCAAAAACGTGTATCTCATTATGTTACAAGAGGAATGGGACCAAGACAGATACAACCCAAGATAGATCATTACAGCACAATATCCAAAACCAGGCCAATCCGGATCACCCAAGCACCAAGATAGAACATCGGTCACACACAACCAAGATATATTGACATCAATGGCAACCATTAATGACAACAAGCAATTAGCATTATCTCAGCGCATTCCAGCAATCTCCCCCTTTGTCATTGTTGGCAACATTCATCAACAACAAACCAAACAACTCAACAACAACATCAACAATATCAAGAAACCTCTTTTCTGCTCCCCCTTTGACATCAAGGACAAAGGGAAAATACTCCCCCTGAGAAACTTACTCCGCTCCCCCTATAAGGAAGCCACCAAGCATTGATCCAGATAAGAGTGAGCATATAATACCCTGGACTAATGCACACCCCGGTGCATGTTTTTGTAGAACCTCTAACTTCTGCCAGAGATACTTAAAAGTATCTTTGCTCAACGGTTTTGTGAAAATATATGTAATATGCTCTTTTGTAGGTATATATTCAAGTTTTACTTCATTGTCCAACACCACCTCTCTCAAGAAATGATATCTTATGGATATATGCTTCGTTCTGGAGTGCTGTACCAGATTCTTGGAAATATTTATTGCACTATGTATTGTCACACATAATTGAGATCGGTTCATCAAATGATATGCTAAAATCTTTTAGCATTTGTTGCATCCACAGTATCTGAGTGCAACATGAGGATGCTGCAATGTATTCAGCTTCAACAGTAGATAAAGATACCAAATCTTGTTTCTTACTTGACCAAGCAACCAACTAGGAGCCAAAGAAATAAGCTCCACCACTTGTACCTTCCCTGTTATCAACACATCCGACCCAATCAGCATCAGTATAGGCTAACAAAGTGAAATTTGAGTCCTTTGGATACCATAACCCCAACTCTTATGTACCCTTCAAATATCTAAAGATCCTTTTTACTGCAACAATATGTGATTCCTTTGGTTCTTGCTGAAAAAAAAATTGCATACATAATGTCTGGTCTAGTGGCAGTCAAATATAACAATCCTCCAACCATTGATCTGTACATGCTTGCATCAGCTTTAGGTGATTCATCTTGTTTTGTTAACTTGCATCCGGTAACAATAGGTGTACAAACTGATTTAGAATTCTCCAACCCAAACTTTTTCAATAGCTCTTTTGTATACTTGGACTGAGAAATGAAAATTCCCTTGCTGTTTTGATTTACTTGCAATCCAAGGAAGAAATTTAGCTCACCTATCATAGACATTTCAAATTCCTTCTGCATTTCATTTGCAAATTTTCTGCATATATCATCATTTTTTCCAAAAATTATGTCATCAACATAAACCACGACAATCAACATTTGATCTGAGTGAGTTCTGTAGTATAAATTATTGTCAACAAATGCCTTTTGAAATCCTTGTCCATTCAAGTACTTTTCTAATCTGCCATACCAGGCTCTAGGTGTTTGCTTCAATCCATATAAAGCTTTCTTCAACTTGCAAACTACATCTGGGTTATTTCCGGATTTGAATCCCTTCGGTTGCTCAATGTAGACTTCTTCCTTTAGTTCTCCATTCAAGAATGTAGATTTCACATCCATTTGATAAACTTTGAAATCCTTGAAAGCCGCAAAAGCTAAGAAAATTCGAATTGCTTCCATTTGGGCAACAGGGGCATATGTTTTTTCATAATCAATACCTTCAATCTGAGTGTAACCTTTTCAAACCAATCTTGCCTTGTTTCTCATTACCTTTTCGTTTTCATCCAGCTTGTTCCGAAACACCCACTTTGTTCCAATTACATTTTTGTCTGCCGATTTGGGCACAAGTTCCCAAGTCTGATTTTTCTTTATCTGATCAAGCTATTCTTTCACTGCCTTACCCAATTCTGATCATTGCATGCTTCTTCCATAGTCTTTGGCTCAGTTTTTGAGAGTAGGCACAATAATACTTGCTCTTGAACTGCTTTGCTTCTTGTAGTAATTCCCTTATTGTTGTCTCCAATAATCTGTTTTTTAGAGTGATTTTTTTGTACATACCTTGGAGTTTTAGTTGTAGTTGCCAGAGCCTCCTTTGTCTTTTCTTCTTCTTTCTTATCCTTCTCTCCTTTGTCATCCGAGTTATCTGACTTCATATTCAATATGTCTGTCAGGAATTCTTTGAGCATCTTCATCTACTTTCACACTCGCACTTTCAACCATCTTGTTCAGTCTCTTGTTGTAACACTAGTACGCTTTACTTTTTGTGGAGTAACCCAAGAATATGCTTTCATCAGCTCTGCTATCAAACTTTCCAAGACTATCCTCATCTTTTTTGATGTAGCACTTGCTTCCAAAAATCTTGAAGTACTTTACTGTGGGAGCTCTTCCATGCCATAGCTCATATGATGTCTTTCCATACTTCCTTCGGAATAGTATTCTGTTAAGAGTGTATACTGTTGTGTGTATTGCTTCTCTCCAATAGAGTATGGATGCTGTGTGTATACTTTCACATACATTCAAGTAGTAAGGTGAGGTATATCAGAAGGTTTGGTATATGGAGAGGCTTGGTATATTGGGATAATTGCTCTTTTGTACCATCACTTTGGTATAATGGGTAGTTTGTCATTGGAGATCTAGGTATATTTAAAAGTGAGAGTGATAAGGTTGGAGTGAAGCGATGAAAAACTTATTCAGATATTTTTGCTGATATGGTCGTCATGACATGTGAGAGACTTTGTGTGGGCATATTGCATGTCAATCTAGGTATTAACAAGGTCAAATGCAATTTTTTCTTGCGTGATGTTGATGGAGGCATATATCAATTCAAATGGCATTTGACACCACTCCTTGCCAGTTGTGCTCTACATATATCACATATCAAGAACAATAGGCTCTTTAGGGAATTTTCGATGGTAAGGCTAAAAGGCAAGAATTGGGTAATTTGCTTCTAGTTTTGGAGATGGTAGGGAAAATCCTTTTGGATGAGGCAGGTGGTGTACAATAGTCTTTGAGGGAGTCTTAGTGAACACCTACTTCTAGAACACATAACCTAAACACAAGCGGAGGAACACTAGTTCTTTCTTTGTGCCTCAAACATCATTGGGATCACAAACCACTTTGGAGATTAAAGCTATAGGTCCATTGCATCTCAAATTCCTAGTTCTATGCTTCAAGCTCTCCATACTGGCAAGGTATGGTGGATGCTATTGTAGCTATATATTCTAGGTTTAAAGCCCTATTGTATGAGACATTGAGAGTTGATATGCACAATGATGTAGTACAAGATGTTAAGGACTTTAACAAACATTGATTAGTGTGGGCAAAGATTGGATGCATTCGCATTGTAATGTTAGATGGGTGGTTGGACAAATAGAAGGAACCAAACTCTCATCAACTTCTTGGTCTCTTGTGATATTGGGACAATATTTTTGAAATCCATGGATTCCTAAGTCACCAAATTGGCTCATATATAGGTCAATTTCAGGTATGAAACATCTTGAAATTGGATCTTGGTTCAAATCACTTATGGATTTGACTAGGGTACTTATTTTTCTTGCCCAAAATGTTTTCCAAGTTTACATATCAAATTTGGTCGATTCCAACAATGACATGGCGATTCAAAATTGAATATTGATCATTTCAACCTAGGAAAACAATTTTTGAAGGGTTTTTTTCTCTCATGTAACGAGCTCATTATTGAAGTATTTTATCATGCATGCATAATCACACTTTATCATGCACACATAATTGCACACACACTTGTGTACACATTCTTGCACGAGTGTTAGTTAGCGTGGGTCTCCTTCATGATGGGTAATCTCGCCCCTCCATCTGTATAGCTTACATCTGCCAGTGATGCTCCATGCTTCTCATCGATGGAGGGTGAGCTACTGTATTCAACGATATATTTTATACAAACTTTACACATGATGTAAATTATTCATTGGGGATTGCAATCGTTAATAGTGATCAATCACCCGCTAAGTAGTAAGTGGGAAAACAATTTTTTTTTTTTATATGCTTTTATTATAATTTTATTTAATATCATTTTTTTTTATTTGTAAGAAGATGTGGACATGGGGTCCACTCCCATATAAGATTTAGTAGAAAATGAGAATCGCATCAGCCCTCTAATAGAGGTGCATCCAAAGGTCCCTAGTTGGGAACAAACAAAACAAAAAGACTACTATAGTCACTCACAGTGCCATTTCCTATACTAAATAAAACATAGAGCTCCTACCCCAATCCAAGAGGCAAAGCAATACCTCACCACCCAGATGATTGTGGAAAGGTCATATGTTGCCAAATTTTCCCCCTTCTTGGAGGATCTTAAGGTCATCTGATGTGGAGGAATATATTTCCTCCTTTTTACTTATGTTCAACCCTGATCTTGTGAATGACAGTTTTCTTCAGATTTTCCCTCGCAGCCCATCCCATTTGAGGGCGTTAGTGCTTCTTGTGGTGAGAGAACTCTCGTCACTCGCAAAGGTTGTTTTGTAGTTGTTTCAAAGGAGTCAAAAAGCAAGGGCCTCTGTGATCTTGTTGTTCTTTCCAAGCAGCATGGATTGCTCGGTTGTACTGATTTCTGACTTACCTATGACTCTGGGGAAATCTCATTGGCCTTTTCCACATGTTGCTTCCTTCACTCCATCTTTGAAGGAGAGATATTCTGATTGGGAGAGTGCATAACAAAATAGTGTTTGGGGGAAGAATCCTTCCATCAAGAAGTCTCTTTATTTGGTTGAGATTTGATTGTTGGGCATTCTGCTGCAATGTGCCTAGTTTGGTAATATTTTCTGCACCTAAAATTTAAATCTTTATAATCCAAAGGTCGTTTCCAACATTGATCATTGGCCCTCAAGATAATTTTTACGGGAAGATCCTTGGAAATGTCCATTTCCACCAGAACCTTGGCATAGGTTGTGTGAATAAAATTTCTAGAGTTGTCATCTGTATAAAATAAATTGCCTAAAGAGTTTCCAATTGTTGCAAAACAGGATTGGAACCGATAATGAATGGGGAGATTTGGGAGGCGAACCCAGATTGACAAAACTGAAAATGATTAAGAAGACCGGTCAAATTTTGGATGCCAGGATTTCAGCTGTAGCATATTTTCTTCCCATAACCAAACATAATTGAGAATGGTGTTCTTGTCTCTCTTGCAATCGAAAACCATGATGAAAAATCTCCTTGCGCTAGGGTAAATTTCGAGATTTGCCTCCATTAGAGGAAGCCAAGATTTTGTAATCTAGTCATGTAGATATGGAAGACTAGGCCAGTGATGATTGAAGCGTTCAATTAAACCATTCTTAGAAAAGAAACCTTCATTTTGGTGCAGTTGCTTCAACACAGTGTCGTCGAAATTCAAAGACAAGGGTTTGCCAGAGCACCGAACAATCCTCCTATTGCTAGTGAGATTCTTGGGTTTCTACGTTGTGCCCATCTAAGAGTGAGCCAGATTTGGCCGCCTCCAAGAACGAACATTTAATCTCTTTCGGTCCCCGCCCAGGATGCAGATATCTGAAAGCCGAGTCATTCTGTAATTGAGCTCCCGTGGGAGACAAACCGCCTCTCTGTGAGCGATCCCGCAAGGTTCCCACTGCGAACGAGAAATGATGGAGTGCCAGGGAGAGGAGGATCCAATGCCAAATCATCCAAGTCGCCAAAGGATGTAGCAGGTTTCGGCAAAGAAGATGCGCAGGTAGGCAGAACATCTGATGAACCCCCCGTGATGCCTTGCGAGTCCATGGCCTTCCTTTTCGGCGTAGAAAAAACCCCCACCAACAGAGCTCGAGTGTGGGCAACGCCATTCACAGTGTGCAGAGAAACCTTAAGAGGTTGATGCAACTTGCAAATTTGCAAATTTCGACAATTTCGGCGGCACGCATAAATTTAATATCGTTTTTAACAATTATTAATCTCACAATTATGATTAATGAGGTTTATTGTTAATAAAATTTAATTTATTGGTATAAAAATATTTGTTAAAAATATACTATTTATATTAAATTATATTAAGAATTATATATATAATCTTTTATGAATGTTGTATTGAATGGTATTTATCTTAGAAGATTTTGAAAAGTAGTTTTAACGATATTTGATATGGTATTCTTATCGTGCTTTGATTTTTTCAATATTTATTATTAATATTTAACATGTTTAAAAATAAATTTAATATATTATAACTTTATATTAATTTTTGGGCTACAAATATGTATATATTTATGATTTTGTATATTTTTGTATCGCATCCCAAGAATGTACCCCTACACGATTCCAATTCAGTAACTTAGATTATTAATATTGTATATATAATAAATATTATATATGTTGTCACTAGTTTAATAGTTAATTAGTAATATCGTATATTGGTGTCTATATAATTATTTATGATTTTTATATGTTGTTTGTATGGATGTATGCAAACGTATCTAGCCCCTTCCAAAAAATCTGCCATATTGGCGTATCGCACCCACGTACCCATACCTGTTTCAGCAAATTAGATGGATTCATTAGATAGCATCATATGATTAGCTTTATTGCTTAAATTGTTTAAAGAGATCACCATTAATGTAGGGCCACAAAATATGGTTTAGTTTATTATAAACAACGTTCTTGTTGGGAGACACCTGATGAACAAGTATTCCTATATGTTTTTTAGCTTGTGCATAGCACATTGCTTTGATCTAGCCATAGAAGACATTCAAAAACTTTAATGGGTTAAGAGGTATTGCATAAGGCTTGCACTGTTACCAAGTTCATCTACAATCACACAAGGATGTTGTGTATTATATGTTCCTTCATAAAAGGCAAGTAGCTAGTGTAATTAGGACTGATAAGATTCGCTTTGCACTTGCATGCATTGCAGGTTCTTTGTCATTAGAAAATGAATTTGAAGTGAATGTTCATGTCAAATAAGTGGATGGAGTCTAGCCTCATCGATTAAATGGATGGCAGAATAGTGGCAAATTACTTTTTTTTTTCAAGTTTTTGGGATGCATCAAAATAGGTGGTCAAATTTTTAGAGCCTCTAGTAAAAGTTGAGATTAGTTGACATGGAGAAGTCCCCTTTGAACTATTTGTATGAGGCCATGGATAACGCGAAGGAGGTGACGAGGGGTAGGATGAAAAATAACTTGTACATGCCATTGTGGAATTTAATCAATAGATGGGATTGGTAGATGCACTTCCCTCTATATGTTTTTAGATAGTATTTGAATCCATCATTGTTCTATACCCCCTCATTCGAAGATGATGCTGAGGTCACATAGGGCCTACTTGTGCATGGAGAAAATGTTCCCTACCCTAGCATCGTTGCTAAATGGTTTCATCAGGTCCTCATTCTAGTTGACTGAGATGAAATGTGCAATAGAGCTTAAAATCTCATTTCTATCCTGCAAGAGGTCACTGGTTTCTTCTGTTAGCAACTTTCTGCTTCCTCTATTATTTCCTTTGGATTTGTCATTGCTGCTCCAGTGCTGCTAATAATCCTGCTGAACCTGATAAACTTTGTTCTTGACAGTGCGGATTAGTGGAATAATTTAGCGCTCCTGTTTCCTTACTTCATCCAGGTTTCATTTGACTTCTACCTCTGAAAAATCTCTTCTGTTTTCATAAACCAGCTCAATTTCTTTTAGCAGGTCAGTCTCCTATTGAAGCATTTAATCGGATATACCATAGTTCTGATTTTCCTTGTTCAAGTCTTCTAGCTCCTGTTCAAGTTTTGATTAAATATTACATTTCTGTTCCAACTATTTTGGGACAGTCATCCCACAATTACACCATTTTTTGGAGAAGTCGGGATTTTTTAGCCACATGAGCTCAAACTTTTAAAAGAGTCTCTGTCAGGAAGTGAATCGATTTTGATCTCTAGCCAAAATTGGGTAATGGTCAGAGATAAATACTTACAAAATGGAAGATTCCGAAATACACTGATTATTAATCCATCTCATAGACACTCTTAAAGAGTTTATGAAAGTTCCCTCTTAAAGAATTTTATTTTTATTTTTTCCTATGACATCACCTCCTATGAGCAGTATAAACATGTGATTTACAAGGTGTTTGAAGTACATATATTATCTGGCTAGCATCTTCCATTCAAGAAAGATATTATTTATAAATTGTATGGATTTCTGATCAAAAGAGTTTCTGGTCATTGTATAGAATGGACTGGTTTGTTTAATGTCACATTAATAGCAGATTAAATATTTAATGAATATGTAGGAGGAAGATTCCATGGAATTGAATAAGAATATTCAAATGGGGCTAAAGACAATGTCTTTATGCTTTATTGATCCTGTAGGAGCTGAGGAAAATTTTCAAAAATTGCACCAAATGAAGGATAACAACGTTTTCTAGGGCCTCTCACAGTTGCTTGACCCAAACACAACAGTTGCAAGTGCCCAAGCCATTCGTGTAAGTTGCATAAATCTTACGGGTATGTTTTTTTAATAAATGTTATTCTGTACATATATTGTTTCTTCTTATTTAGTAAAGGTACACACATAATTATGCAATCTTGATGTAAAATATGCAAATTATAAACTCTGACAATGTGGTTAATGAATTGCTGACTGTCATTTGTATTTTTACAGGAAGATTTGCTGAAAAGAATAGGAGAGAGCGGCATCCACAATATGAATTCTTGAAGACTCTTTATTTGAAATGCAGCTATATATTATTTGGAATGGAACATGTGAAAGCTGTTTTGAGTCATTCTTGTGGTGATAAAACAACATCAAATCAGAACTTGAAAATTTCTGGAATTGATCTTCTTCTGGTATGTATAAGGAAATTTATGACTAGTTTTTGGATAAAATTGTTCTGTTTTGATGAATATAATGTTCAGGAGTGTTCACTTTTATTGTGAATAGTAGTGTACCCAGGACATGTATCTGGGGTTTTTATAGTGTTTCCCTGTTGCCATCTTATTTAGGCCTTCAAAAAACACAATAATTAACAAATCTAATCCTATTCCTCATTCAATTTTCTGAATTCATCATTTGTCTTTTGCATTGTTACAATTACTTTTGCAAGCAAGGAGGAGGAGAAAAAAGGCATGCACCTGGGAGGTCTTCATGGCCTTGAATGTTTTAGTTTGGGCTTTGGGTAGGGGCTCAACCCTACCCTTTGTTGCCCCTAGATCCTCCGTTGGGTTTTAAAAAACAAAATTTAAAGTTTGTTTTGTGTTTGCCAGATGGAAAACAATGTTTTCCTCCTGTGTTTGTCTGTGATTAAACCTAAATTAGGTGAATTCCATTTGTACTTTTGGTTTGCTGAGCTAGTTCCAATTTATATATACCATTTCAATTTATCATTAACATTTATGGTTTGAAAATTGACATTGAATGATCGATTATGAACTGTGTTCTCAATTCTGTGCCTAATTTTGTACATTTTGTTTGTATATATGCATGTTAAAAATATATATTTATTAGCCATTTGCCTGCCGTACCCTTGCTGTTCCCAAAATCTAGGAATTTTTTTGCTGTCTCCAAAACCCTATCTCCATGCCTTCCCATCTTGGGAGCTTAGAAAAGCATTGGTAAATAACAAAAAAGATTTGCTACTTGTTTTTAAATTTTTTCCTCTAATGGTTAGTGCTTAGTGTTTGTTTTTAAATAGTGCAGTCTTCTTATCCTAGGAATTTTCTAGTGTAACTGAATATACTTTTCATTTTCTATGGACTCTTCAAACTTATACCATAGAAGCAATAATCTGCAAAAAAATCCCAATTAATCCCGATTTTTAAAAAATCTGTAGGCTGGACAATTTTTTCTCCGATTTTTTCTCATTTCAAATTGCAAAATTGCTAAAAAAAAAATGTGTTTAAAACCTGCAAAAAAATGCGAATAAAATCACACTGATTTTGAATGAAAAAAAAACCATGATACCATAGCTTGTTGCTTACTATTATGCTTTGATAGATTTTTTCCAAGCATCCATAGCTTGTTCGAAAGCACTTGTTTTAGGCTTTTAGCCATAGCAGCAAGGCAGTGAACTGTTTGATAAAATGTTTTGGTAGACATGTATGAAAAATGTGGTAGCATAGACAAGCCAGTGAACTCTTTGAAAAAATGCCTCAGAGAAATGTGGTCTCATGGTGATGGAATTCCATGACGAATGCCATGGCAAGCAAATTGCTATGTATTGTCATGGGATCCCATCACACCATGAGACCACATTTCTTTGAGGCATTTTTTCAACCAGTTCACTGCCTTGTCTATGATATCGCTTACTATTATGCTTTGATAGATTTTTTCCAAGCATCCATAGCTTGTTCCAAATCACCCATTTTAGGCTTTTAGCCATAGCAGTAAGGTAGTGAACTATTTGATAAAATGCTTTGGTAGACATGTATGAAAAATGTGGTAGCATAGACAAGGTAGTGAACTTTTGAAAAAGTGCCTCAAAGAAATGTGGTCTCATGGTGATGGAATGCCATGATGAATGCCATGACAAGTGAATTGCTATGGATTGTCATGGTATTCCATCACCATGAGACCACATTTCTTTGAGGCATTTTTTCAACCAGTTCATTGCCTTGTCTATGCTATTGCTTACTATTATGCTTTGATAGATTTTTTCCAAGCATCCAAGGCTTGTTTGAAAGCACCTGTTTTAGGCTTTTAGCCATAGCAGCAAGACAATGAATTGTTTGATAAAATGCTTTGGTAGACATGTATGGAAAATGTGGTAGCATAGACAAGGTAGTAAACTGTTTGAAAAATTGCCTGAAAGAAATGTGGTCTCATGGTGATGGAATGCCATGCCAATCCACAACAATTTGCTTGTCATGGCATTCCATCACCATGAGACCACATTTCTACGAGACATTTTTTCAAACAGTTCACTGCCTTGTTTATGCTATTGCTTACTATTATGCTTTGATAGATTTTTTACAAGCATCCATAACTTGTTTAAAAGCACCTATTTTAGGCTTTTAGGCATAGGAGCAAGGCAGTGAACTGTTTGACATTTATGAAAAATGTGGTTGCATAGACAAGGCAGTGAACTTTTGAAAAACTGCCTCAAAGAAATGTGGTCTCATGGTGATGGAATGCCATGACGAATGCGCCATGGAAAGCGAATTGCTATGGATTATCATGGCATTCCATCACGATGAGACCACATTTCTTTGAGGCATTTTTTCAACCAGTTCATTGCCTTGTCTATGCTATTGCTTACTATTATGCTTTGATAGATTTTTTCCAAGCATCCATATCTTGTTCGAAAACACCTATTTTAGGTTTTTAGCCATAGTAGCAAGACCGTGAACTGTTGATAAAATGCTTTGGTAGACATGTATGAAAACTGTGGTAGCACAGACAAGGTAGTAAACTGTTTAAAAAATGCCTCATATAAATGTGGTCTCATGGTGATGGAATGCCTTGACAATCCACAACAATTTGCTTGTCATGGCATTCCATCACTATGAGACCACATTTCTTTGAGGCATTTTTTCAAATAGTTCACTGCCTTTTCTATGCTATTGCTTACTATTACACTTTGATAGACTTTTTCCAAGCATCCATAGCTTGTTCGAAAGCACCTGTTTTAGGCTTTTAGCCATAGCAGCAAGGCAGTGAACTATTTGATAAAATGCTTTGGTAGACATGTATGAAAATTGTGGTAACACAGACAAGGCAGTGAACTCTTTGAAAAAATGCCTCAAAGAAAAGGTGAATCTTCTTCTGCACCTATAAGGAGGCATAAGAAATCCATGTAGCCTAGGCGTTCACACCACCTGAAGAAGAAAGGTGTTATGAGGGGATCAATTAAGAAGTAGGAAACAAATGTTGTGATAGTGGAGATAGATTCAAAATTAATAGGCATTCACACCACTTGAAGAAGAAAGGTGTTATGAGAGGATCAATTAGGAAGTAGAAAAAAGAAGATGTTGTGATAGTGGAGATAAATTCAAAATTAAAGGGGGATAGCCTTGGGAATGTACACACACTAGTCAAATAACAATGGTATTTCACAAGCACCTTTGAATCTGATTCAAAGGATGTATTTTTAATACAAAAAGATGAGAAAGAAAACCCCACAAAGCTTTGATAGTGAGGGTTGTGAATATGTCATGGGAGATGATAATCACTTTGTAGAAAAAAGTTGAAGATTTGTTTACTGAGGAAATACATGTTAGAAAGGAATTCGAGGAGGCACTTGACACTTGATAGAATAAAGCAAGTGGAGGATTTATTGAAAAGTTATTAGTCAAGGGACAATGAGAGGGACATGAAAATTAAAGAATTGGAGGAAAAATTACACAAATTTGAACTTGGGTCCAAGCTGGATGCTCTTGCACAGCTTGTTCTTGTGGAAACATGGAATAAAGAACCTATGGCTAAAGGTAGACCTCCTCTAATTAGAACCCCAACTAACCCCACTATAGTGTCCCTAGGGTATGATTTGTGGAAAAGAATTGATGAATTCTCTCAGTAGAAGGAAGCTTGGGAGAAGGAAAAAGCATAAATGACAGCTAACCATACTAGGGTTCTTGAGCAGAAGGAAATTCAATTAAAGAAGTTGATAGTCCAAGTTAAGGAAATTGCACATAAAGCTGCACAAATCCTCAAATGTGGGCCACCTGCCAGGGTCTATGCCTTATTTTTACAAGATAAATTTTTGTGTTTTCAATTCAACCAGCTAATTAGTAACTTACCAATTGCCCTAAGTAGAAAATTTGAGTTTTTAAATACTTTTGCTGATGGAAGATCAACTATGTGAGTTTTACTTGCAGAATATTGCTTTGCTAGATGAGACAAAGTGGAACCCATTAATGTTTGTGGGAGATTTATAGGTTAGAGCACTAGCTTCTTACTTCAGGAATGAGCAACAAAGGGGTGAAATGATGCAAGATTACATTGAGAGAGAAATCTATTGATCTCCAGATCAGGAAAGAGTCAAAGGACCTCGGTACAATCATAGAGGAATGGACAACTCTCCTGAAGCATAAGGGTGTAGGAAGAAGAATTATAAATAATAGAGAGAATGATTATGCTAGGATGCAACAACTAGCTATAGGTCTCATCCATCATGCTTTTAAGTTTGTGCAAGGAAGATGGGAAGAATCGACTCTTGAATTGGAAAAGAAGGAACCACACTCCTTATACAATTTTGTAGCCATGTTGAAAGATCTCGCAGATACATAGAATTTGCTAGAGACAAGGGACTCACACGGTTACCTTTGACCTTTCATTTACCCATGCTCCTTTATTCAGTGTCGCATTGGACAGGGGAGAAGAATGCAGAATAGGAAGAGACAAAACATTTCAAATGGGTAAGAGTTCCCACTCATGAGGAATATTACTTGAAACAAGGAAAATGAACGGATGTGGTTACAAATTTTAGGGAAATGACCTTGCAATACAACCTCCAGTCCTAAACTGATTGCTTGAGGACAAGCAATATCTTAGTTGGTGGGAATGATGAGACCAAGTATTAGCTAGTTTTTCATTGTTTTTAGTTCATGCTTTTAGACATTTTCAGATACTCATTTTATATACATTCTTAAACTTATCTATCTTTTTATGTCCTTCATACAACTTGAACCAGGTTTTGATGTATGAAAATATGATTATGATATGTTGGTAATTACATGATTAAATGTGTGTGTATGGAATGTAGTATGAATCTATGTTTAACTTATGGTTATTAGTATTGTGTATATGTTAGATGAATTAACTCCTTGCAACCGAGAAGCTAGAGTAAGCAGATTGTAACCCGCAACAACTAGGAAGCTCAACCTCCAGCCAAAGGATTTTAGACAGAGATGCAGGGGAGATTCCAGAATGATAGGAACATGACAGTTGCAAAAATGGAAGCACTCTTTAATGTGGATGATTGTGAATCACTAGTCCATTTAATAAATCAGCTGAAGGAAGTAGTCTGCATATACATTCCTAAACTAATTTATCTTTTTATGTCCTTCATACAACTTGAACCGGGTTTTGATGTATGAAAATATGATTATGATATGTTGGTAATTACATGATTAAATGTGTGTATGGAATGTAGTACGAATCTATTTTTAACTTATGGTTATTAGTATTGTGTATATGTTAGATGAATTAACTCCTTGCAACTGAGAAGCTAGAGTAAGTGGATTGTAACCTGTAGCAACTAGGAAGCTTAACCTGTAGCCAAAGGATTTCAGACAGAGATGCAGTGGTGATTCCAAAATGATAGGAACGTGACAATTGCCGAAATGGAAGCGCTCTTTAATGTGGATGATTGTGAATCACCATGCCATTTAATAAAACAGTTGAAGGAAGGAGTTTGCAATGACCGGGAAGCCAATGTGACTGTTTCCACAATACATGTCTCTGCTATGCCATTAGAAACAGAGTTACAGTCCTAACCGTCTTCTTCTATCTTTTCATTTACAATTTCAATTAGACAAACTTTGTCACTCTCTATTTCACAGGGGAGTGGTAATTTGCATTTAGTTTTCTGTTCAAGTACTCATTCTAATAAACCTCCCTCGAACCTATATAGTTGGCTCAGTGTTTGAGGAGTAGATATAGCGTATGGATATGTTATGATAAATATAGTTTTTCCATTACATAGACGATACTTTTCTAGTTTCATATTAGGCTTTCATGAATAAGATATCTCTAAATATTCTTGTCAGATTGTGAAATCTAGTTATATATAATGAAGATGCTTCACTTAATTGTTATGTTTAGTTCATTCAAGGAGTTTAGATTTGAATTTATTATATGGATACAATAACTTGAGCAAGGGCCACTCAAGGTGACTATTCTCCACTTTAATTTTTGTTGTTACATTAGATACTTTCATTATTGCAGTCATCTCAATTAGATTCCTCATTTCTTGTATGTGAATGAGATTGTGAATGAGATCTTGTCTTATGCTTCACGTTTTGTTTTGTCTCAATGCATTTTCCTTTGGAGTGAGTCAAGGTTAGTACTGTTAAGTTAATTACCGAGTTCAGATTTTAATAGTGAACTATTCATAGTCTTAAGCTGTAAGCACCCATAGCAATAGTTCCATATTTAATAATTTTTCATGTTTTACAGTTTATGCTTTATTTCCTTTTTCACGTGTCAACCACCTATACTAGATGATATAGGCAGTATATAATCTCTGGATGCACATATGGTGCCAACATCATAAGCTTACATTAGCCCTGGTTGGTAATTAAATGGAGTCTTTACAAAGGTTTAGTAGACTGTTCAGTTAGGAACCACCTCTGAATTGTGTGTCTACCACCAAGTTTACTGAGCATTAGTTGCGCCTTACATCGACGAGATTACATAGAGCCCAGGATCATGCAGCTTTGCATGGTCGTAGTTGAGGGTAGCGAGGTCGATGAGGTATGAGGAATATGACCCTAACTTGTTTTTGTGCATTTTTTATGTTTTCCCAATTCGAGAGTAGTATAGGCGTTCAGTTGGCGCAGAGGCGTTTGCCTGACGCGTTGTTGTCTCGACGACACGTCAACAACCTCTGATAATGCCAGTGTCTACTCTACTGCTGCCATCCAAGTATCGTTCATACTGTTCGGTCTCAGACGCTAGCCTGTTGCACACATGTCTACGCAACACACCTCTGTCCTTGAGGCTAACTTAGAAAAAGTTTTGATGTAGAAGTTAGAATTTCATGGTAGATGGATCTGACATGAACTTTGTTTTCTCTTGCAGGAGTGGCTAGAGATGCGAGAGCATGGAGGTGGACACGTGCTGACTACACTGCAGGATTAGGTTGCACAGATGCATCTTGATGACCAAGACCATCTGCGACATGTGGGCCTACACCTTTCCAGATATGCTTTACCATCCATTGATGCTCATGGTACTCATGGAGTGATGGAATTCAAATACTTCTTCCTTCCACCTGCCATTTGGGGAGATAACTGTCATGTTAGAGGATGTGTACAGGATCATCGGCTTACCCATCCGTAGATGGTGGGTGGCTTATGACGAGGGGAGGACACCTCGAGAGGCCCTAGAGGGCCAACAATACTGTCTCAACCACACAAAGATGGGAGATACCATCAACCACGTCTATATACGGTAGTACGAGCAATGGCGAGTGGCTGTTCGACTCCTTCAGAGGGCGATGGTCATCATAGTTGCCCTTTTGAGTCGCTATGGATGGGCAAGGATCTCACCTACACAAGGGTCTCATCCATTGCATACATGAGATGGACCATGAGACTATCTACGCTTAGGTTGGAGTGTGCTTGCTCATCTATACCATCCCCTTGGGTGGTATATACACACTGAGTTTTTAGCCTCATAGAGTGCACACCCTTTCAGGTGTGGTCATTCACGCACATCACGTGTACCCAGCTAGTCGGGTTTCCCTAGGGTGTGACTCCTTTTAATGTCCCCTTTCTAGCCAGTGGTTTGAGGAGATAGAGTTAGCCTACTACTATGGTTCCCGTAGGCTAACATGATGTTTAGGGGGCCTTTCTGGGGGGACTCAAGACTTGTTATTTGCTACTTACTATTTATAGTAAGTAATATCTGGGTCAGTGACGACATACCTGCAACTAGCATGGTTACATGACACTCTCGGGAGATCATTGCTAGTTCATGGCCAGGAGTTATTGAGTTATTAAGTCACATTTCTTTAATAATATTCTATTATTAAAGTGACTTAGTGATTTAATATTATACAGTGATAAAGTGACTTTATTAAAAGAAATACCTTTAAGTCACTATTATATCTTTAAGTGAAAAGGGGCGCTTGGAGACAAAAGATTAAATGTTAAATTAATATGCTTATGCAAGTGGCATGGGATTCCAAGTGAGGAGATATTAATATTTCATTTGTCAAAGAGCAAACCCTAACCTTGGGTGTGGCTTTTGGAAAAGCATAAGGAGAGAAAAATTGCATGTTTTTCATTTATCCAAGCTAATCAATCAAACATAGAAATTGAGCACAAGGTTGCAGGTATGGAGTTTAAGTTGATCTGAGGTTGAAACCCCTCGATTAGGACAAGATCTATAGGCATGAGATATCGTCTAAGGGTTATAGCATGGATGGATTCACACAAAGACCATCGATATGAGCTTGGATCAATTTATTTAGCATTTACTTCAGCAGTATTGAATAAAATAGAGGACATTTAGCACTTGCAGGCACGTGGGAGCTTGAAATATTAACATAGGGTATGATACCTCTCTAGATCAAGCCGTACCAGCCTTGATCTCTTGCATTTATCATGGCGTCCAAGTTAGATAAGCATAGAGGGGTCTAAACGATAGGTTTAGGGACTCCCATTTGGCATGTGCAAGTTGGAGAAACAAGCCGTACAAATCAACAAAGGGCCATGCAAATCAGCAAAGGATTGAAAGAAAATCATTTTGGAATTGATGCTGAAAATTCCCTATCTTGATGCGTCTATCATCATTCACCTCATCAACATCAAAATCTAGATGAAAACAAGCAAAAACAAGCATGGTGTCCTTGCATCCGATTGTCGTATTAAAACCCAAGTTCCAAACTATTTCATTTTGGCTTACGGGTATTGTCTTATCATGTTCTGAATAAATAAAGACCACTGGGTTTTCATTTATATACACATTTTCCCTTCAGTTATTGTTTTATATCAATTCTTGAAATTGTCAGCATTGTTGCGTGACAACATAAAAAAAATTCAGATTTTATCAAAAAAGTCAAAAGTCAGTTTTGAAACCTTAAGGGGACATCATAGTGGTATTAGAGCACACAAATATCTTTCCATCTTGTGTGGTTAATTCATGAGTGAAAGAACAAACTTATCTCAAGGGTTCACGATCGTGGAAGCCTCCACAGGTGCCAGAGGGAGAAACCATTTCAGAGATTTTAGGTATCCATAATTTTTCAAATATACCTTGGACTCTATCTGGTGACAGTGAAAGTATTGCAAGCACTATGGGAGATAGAGACAAAGAACATGCGGGTTCCCTTAGCCCAGATGCTAGGATAGCAAAAGTTTGATACTATGATGGACATGTTGGCTGATTTCTTGCACAAGATGAATTGGGTTCCTAAGTTTGGACATACATGACAACATGATAACTCTAGTAGTTCTAACGCACAACTTGAAGAGAGGCCAAGGATTTCAATCATTACCACTTCTAGGCCCTTGTAACCTACTTTTACACAAAGGGTTGAGAGCCTTGTTCATCAGGAAGGACCTCTGGAGCAACCAACAAACATGGTCGATGAGGTTAGGACCAACCATGCAAAATACACTTCACTACTTTTCGACATCAGAAACGTGTTGACATTTGACCAATTCCTGAACCAGAGGGGACAAAGGGCAATGGCTGTTGGCAGACTTGAGACTAGAGCACCACAAGGCACCAAGGATCTCCAATAGGCGGTGAGTAAAATTACATTGGAGAATTTTGATGGAGGGCATCATTGTACCACGTGGTTGGGTTCAAAAGAGTTAGATAACTTCCTCTCTTTGAGGCCCATGCCTGAGGAAGAGGCAATTTGGTTTGCCACACTACATCTTGATGGCATAGCTCATGAGTGGTGGTACCACAATTTGGTTACTTTGGGTCATAGATCGATCATATCTTATGATGAGTTCACTAACAAACTCATCAAACAATTTGACAATAGAGATCCAAAGGTTTCCTTCCGAGAAATTACATAGCTTAATTAAGTTGGGACATTAGAGGCTTATATTTTAGAGTTTCAGAGGATATCAGTGATGGTCATTGGAATATCAGAGAGAAGATTGGTAGTGCTTTTCAGTGATGGTCTTTTAGAACCCTTACATGGATGGATCAAAGCCTTTGATCCACCTTATTTATAGGATGCTATGAAGAAGGCGAGAGATATGGAGCTTGCTACCCTAAAAAGAAAGTTTCTACCAAAACCATTTTCTTCCTCAAGGGATAACATACCAAACAGATTTTCAACTTAAATTATGCTTCACTTGTAAAGGGCCTTGGGAAAAGGGTCATGTGTGTCCACCCAAGGGTAAAATGAATTAGTTAGAGTGCTATTATGGGTGGACAACATGTGATTACTTTGCTTGATACTGGAGCTACTCACAATTTCATAGATGAGGGCTTGGTAGAAAAGTGTGGACTCAAGACCGAAGAGTTTGAAGGATTCAAGGTGAGAGTAGCTAATGGGTTTACACTTAGTTGTAATCTTATGACTCCAAATCTCACATTGCAGCTGAATGATTGAGTTCCAGGCAAATTTCTATGTGGTTGGCATGAGAGAGTTGGATGTTGTACTTGGCATGAAGTGGCTTCATGCTATTGGGGAGTTTACCCTCAACTTGTAAGTTATGGAAATGAAATTTGAAGCCAATGGCAAGAAGCATGTTTTGAGGGGTATGTCAAATGAGAGCCTAGTTATCTCACTCAGGAGAATGGAGAGATTGATTAGGCATGATCAAGTGGAGTGGACAACAGAGTGTTATACTTTGCCATACTTTGCCATCACAAGTTGAGCAACAAAAGCATGAGTATCTAGTTGATATATAGGCATTGAGAGACAAACATAGTAAGGTGTTTGAGAGTTTACGTAATGGGAGACTACTTGATAGAGGGTTTGGGCACATTATAGAGCTTGAGGATGGCGCTACACCGGTCATTATAACTCCCTACAGGCATCCCAAGAGGATGAAGGATGAGATTGAGAAGATGATAATGGAACTCCTGGATATGGGTCACATCAAACCAAGTAAAAGTCCCTTTGCATCTTCCGTAGTCTTGGTGAAGAAGAAGGATGGCACCTTGCAGATATGTATTGACTACAAGGCATTGAATAAGAAGACCATTAAGAACATGCACCTGTTAGCAATAAGTTATGCACCCTGTCAGAATTTTGCAAAAAATCAGACTATCTGTTGCAACATGGAAACTCTTTCCAGACGTGGGTAATCTATAAGAAAAGAGAATCTCCAAAGTGAGCTGGTTCTCCATATGATGATCCTATTCTAAAAGTCTTTCTTGGGAAAAAGGATAGAGAGAAAACATAATCTTAAAACCTATGATTTTGAAATGATTTTCAATATTAGATGGTGAACTAATGATTATTCTAGATTTTCCTCACAAACAGTGCTAAAAAACCAACACGATTTCACAACCTCTTAAGAACAATTTTACATAAGTATTTTGCATGAAGATCTGTTTTAAAATACGACATGCAACCTGTATCCTTGAAATTTTTTGCATCAAAACTACACCCTTAGGACATAACAAGGACTCCCTAAACATAAATCACAAGATAAAATCAAACTGAAACTGCAAATAGATACACAAAACGATAGGTAGGAATGTTGTTTTTTATTCAACTGTAGGAGTATGCCAAAAATAATCTCTACTGAGTACAAAATAGTTTCAAGCTCAAAAATGTGTAAGAGCAAGAAAATAGACTGAACTAGAAAAACCTAAGTTTTCTCCAAAGATATATGTCTCAAACCCTAATCCGAGCTCTTGAAAAAAGTTCAAGGAAACGGTCCCAAAAACTGTTCAACAAGTCAGCACAAAAGTGGAAAGTCACACTTTTTGCATGCACAAACTGTCAGGCTTCTAAAAATAGGAAAAAACTGCTTTTAAAGCAAGGAAAACACCTTATCTCTCCAAGTAAAAACTCAAATCCGACCAAGAAGAAAAGTCAATGCTCAACTACTAAAAATAGCAAGAAAACAAAACAATTTATAAAGTATTGCTTTGCTTCTGCTTTACAATATGCAGTTTTATAATTATTCTATTTTTGCAATTAAAGATTTTAAAATCTTTTGCAAACAATGCCTTATATCTCCCTTTACAAAGTTTGATTTTTCTATAAAAAATCATAAAAATACAATACTCCTCCTTACATTTTTTAATTGTTTTCTCTAAAAACAATTAAAATAAAATAAACCTAGGTCTTAAATCCTAATCCTAAGGCACGTCTCCAAGACCTATTGATTCTTCATAAAATTCATTTGATAAATATCACTAAGGCAAAAAACATTTCAATTAATTTCTAAAAATATAATAAAAAATGAAACTAAGGCATAAAGCCTTCCCCAAGGTATAACATAGAATGAATGCCTTAGACTTTATGAGTCGTCCATCATGGGCATATTACTTTGGCATTCATAAATTTTTCTAAACTTAAGCAAACACCCTAAAGTCGACTTAGGGATTTGGGAAACCCTAAAGATCAAAACACAAGGCAAGCCCTAATATTTCGCATCATTTGCAAATGAAGACTTTGTCTCTGCCTGGGAAAGAAGGCGCTGCCATGCATGAGCTCAACCCTGCAGCTTGGAATGCTTTGGAAACTTCAGACTCCTCCATTTTGGTCGACCCCTCTCACAACAAGAATGGTGAGTTGAATTCTTTGTATTATGAGCTCTCTCCATTGTTTTGAAAACAAGAAATAGCCTCTTAAGGCCGCGGCTTCTCCTTTACTCAGCTCTGATTTTCGTACGTTATTTACTCTTTGCTTTCTTATCTCTACCTTGGGCACCACTGGTGAAATCGACCCATGCATTGTGAGCTCCAAAATGAGATTGGGCGCGGCTTGTGTGTTCTTCCACAGTCATCATAGTGGTAAGTTCCTCCTCTTCCATTGTTTCTTTGTATTTCTCTTTACATATTAAGACCCTCAAAATCTTGAAAGTGCACATGAATGACTGCAGTTTTCTTAAAAAGAAATGCAGAACCATAGACTGGCCGCACCATGAATGCTTGGCTTTGGATTTTAATCATAAAAATCTGCATTTATAAACTTGTTTCCTGATTCTTTGTGCCCAAATTTCAACCTTCTATGAAGCAAAACTTAAAAGCTCTCCTCATTTTTCCTGAAAGAGTAACTAAAACTCATACTGGGCTCGACCCATGATGCATATCAAGCATTTTTGTAAAAAATACTCATGGGTAATCTGGAAAATGAACTATGTCTTTTATTTTCAAAACCCCCATATGCGTATTTTGTAAAAACATAGCAAATATGCATTCCTTGTGAAACCCCATGTGGGTACCTCTTTATGTGGAGAAAATCTATATTTTGAGTAAAATTCTGTATATGGGTATTTTGTATTTCCGTGTTTTACTCAAAACCCCAAAATGGATATTTGTCAACTATGAAGAAAATATATTTTAAATTGAAATTCTCAGATGAGCTTCCTGTATTTTGAAAATACTGCACTCTTGCCAAAACCCAATGTGGGTATCCCTTATTTCGAATAAATCTGTATTGTTCAAAAAACATGCTTACGTAAAATTTTGGAAACCATGATAAATTTGTATTTGAATCCAAACCCATCATGTGGGTATGCCTGAGACAATGAAAACTTGAAGAAGACCAGACTCCATACATATTATTTCAGGTGCATCTGTAAAGCTCCTTCATGCTTTGATATTCGCTGCTTATTCTGGCAACAAACTCTTCACATCCTTACCTGTCCTTGCATATCCTTAGTTTCTATACCTAGCACTCTCCATAATGCACATGTGGACTTGAAACTCTTACAGATACTCCCATTTTTTTTAAAAATAATCTGTTGATGAGGCATATGTATGCCTGTTCACTATCATTGTTAAGAGATAGAGCACTGCTGTTCCAAAACATAAAATATGAAACAAAACTATAAAGTGAATAGTCTTAAAAACAACAAAACAATATTTATGATAGCAGGTCAATTTTTTCAAAAACATGATAGATTGATAGTTTTAGCTAAAACAAGTCATCCAATTATCATTCATTTGCAATTTTCACTTCCATATGTTGATCTGATTGTTATAAATGCATGGTAGTTCGATTACTTGTTCAGTTGTAAAGCTCAGAAGAGCATGATGATTGCATCTTCCTCTCTCGACCTTCTTGTAACATACAAGGGCAGCATGCCGGGCTCTACCATTGTGGGAGCCCGTTTTTCCCCACATGCTTAGTCTTCAAAAGATAAACAACTACATGGATTTTACTATATCTGCACAAGGAAATAAACAGTGTTAGCACAAAAAAAAAAAAACAAAGAATGATGATGTTTTCTCTCTCTTTCAGTTCATGCTTCTGCTCTTTCCATTAGTTGTTTCTTTGCACTGTAAGGATTGAAATATATCTCCTGTTAGTATGGCATGTAGTGTTATTCATATCCCGAGCTCTTAATTGACACCCTTCTCAAACTCTTGCAGGTACATTCAGGAGCAGAAACATTCAGGAGTGGAAACAGAAAGGAGCCAGCTTCGAGAAACCAACCGAAGACCAGAGAAACCAACCGAAGACCAACTCAGGCAATGAAGGATATGTCTAACATTATCTGCTTTTTATTTCCAATTGTATATTTCCTTTCCTGTTACAAATGGAAACGACTAAAACCATGGCTTGTGTAGATATTTAATTTTGTTCTTTCATTTCCATTATGAAAGAAAAACATAAAAATGCAAGCTTGTACCGTCATTTGTATTCTCGCAATCAAATGACTTATGTAAAAAATGCATCACTTCATGAAATAAATGAAAGCATTATGCTTTATCATTTGTATACTCAGTTCTGTATTCCATTTGATTTATGCAAAACATGAATGATCCTTCCTCAGTTTCTCAAAACACCTGCACAACTGTCACTTGATGAAATAAAATGAAGTGCAAACAACACTCAAGCATATTCATAAATAACTGCATTTTCACTTTAAAATATAACAATATTTAAAACAGCTCCACCATTTGAGTTGTAGCGAAAAATTGGTAACATTTTGGCGATTTTCGCTAGATGCTTGCCAGCTAAGCATAGATTAGTTGCCTTTGAAAACTCCATTGGGTGCGGAGTCAAAACTGCCCCTCCTTCATGAAACTCAAAAAAAAATGAAACAACAACTCCAAAACAACAGCAAAACAAAACAAAACAATGCTGAAAGCAAACTAACAGGCCCTGATGGCCAACAGAACAATGCGCAACAACGCTTAGGGAAGGAAAACTAGTGAAAAAAAACGTGCATAACACACTTATTTTCAGCAACACTAACTCTAAACTACTCTAACCAGCCAAAGGAACTGGTCAAACAAAACCATTCACTAGTTGACTGAAATGACTACCTTTTCTACATAAAATTTGATTCTTTACATGATTTTGGACAGCTATGAAAAGAAAAATGGATGAAAAACCATGAGATAGTTGTACCACACCTTGAAGAGTGTGTACCGGCCTACTAACCTCCTCATAGAGAACATAATCATTACTAATCTGAGGTGGCAAAGTGTCTCGAATTTGTTCCTCTTCAACTATACTTTCATGATTGGGTTCAACCATGATGGGAACCTTCTCGTTGGCCTCCAATCTAGCAATGTGTCTAATTAGACATCCTGTTGACAAGACAAAATCAGAACTGTTTACTATGATGTCACTCTTGTTAACTGCCCCACCAACCACAACTGCCTCCTGCCCTGGATGAATCATGTATTCAAACTCACGCTCCTCCACAACCAAGCTGTCCTCATTTATTTGCTCATGGATCAGTATGTTGTCTGAATGGTTTTCATCACTTCGCTCTCCAGAACTGGGCATTTGATTGTTGTCGGAACTTAGCAGAGTGGAAAGCTCTCTACAAGCGGAACAGTCAGGTTCCTGACAAATCAAGCAAAAAGTCACCTTGAAAAGGCTGAAAGTCCTCAGCTGGTAAGTTAGGGACTTGCATGCTGTCTTCAACAAAAATGCTAATTCATGAAATAAATCAGCTACAACTTGTGAACCACCAACCATTCCTTGATTTGGAATTTGTAGCTCCTCAACTATAGCCTCCTCTTTCCTTTCTAGCAGCTGCTCCTGACTTTCGAGCTCCTCCTCGTCATTGTACCAACTGGAGACTTCAAAATAATCTTCAATATTCTGTTGTTCCAATGAAACAAACCCAACAACAACCTTGTGCTGTGAACCAACTTCTTGCACTAGTTGATTTTCTAAAATTGTGTCATCCTTTGCGAGACAAGGAAGCTCTTTAGTGCAAATATTGATAGATTCATCATGAAAAAATCCGAAACTCGGGATCTTGATTTCTGGGGAAATCTGTTTACATTTAAAACCAATCTCTTGGAGGGAAAAATACTCTTCAATTGGTTGGCTTTGAAGCATAACAAGATCAGAATGTACCAACCTAGGCTCTTGCATGGGTAAAGGGTTTCTAAAACCAAGAATTTTCTTCTTAGGAGGGTTAGGAAGCTCATTATTCATAAAACTTGGAAACCTAAATTCACGAACCTTTTCTTGAATGGGATGCTCTGGAATGGCAAGAGTTGCTTGGGCTTCGTACCTTTGAAACTAAGCAAGAAGAAGCTTTGTTTGTGTGGCTTCCCTCTCCAAATTCTCTTCAAACTGTATTCTTTGGGCTTCCAAATCCTTCTCATGAAGATAGGTTTGAATAACCATCTCTTCCTATTGCTGATTATACTCTTGCTGCTTCCTGATCTCCTCCAACTGTCTCATGTTGCTGATTTTAATCTATATTTTGAGTAAAATTCTATATATGGGTATTTTGTATTTCCGTGTTTTACTCAAAATCCCAAAATGGATATTTGTCAACTATGAAGAAAATATATTTTAAATTGAAATTCTCAGATGAGCTTCCTGTATTTTGAAAATATTGCACTCTTGCCAAAACCCAATGTGGGTATCCCTTATTTCGAATAAATCTGTATTGTTAAAAAACATGCTTATGTAAAATTTTGGAAACCATTATAAACTTGTATTTGAATCCAAACCCATAATGTGGGTATGCCTTAGACAATGAAAACTTGAAGAAGACTAGACTCCATACATATTGTTTCAGTTGCATATGTAAAGCTCCTTCATGCTTTGATATTCTCTGCTTATTTTGGCAACAAACTCTTCACATCCTTACCTGTCCTTGCATATCCTTAGCTTCTATACCTAACACTCTCCATAATGCACATGTGGACTTGAAACTCTTACAGATACTCCCATTTTTTTTAAAAATAATCTGTTGATGAGGCATATGTATGCATGTTCACTATCATTGTTAAGAGATAGAGCACTACTATTCCAAAACAAAAAATATGAAACAACACTATAAAGTGAACAGTCTTAAAAACAACAAAACAATATTTATGATAGCAGGTCAATTTTTTCAAAAACATGATAGATTGATAGTTTTAGCTAAAACAAGTCGTCCAATTATCATTCATTTGCAATTTTCACTTCCATTTGTTTATCTGATTGTTATAAATGCATGGTAGTTCGATTCCTTGTTCAGTTGTAAATCTCAAAAGAGCATGATGATTGCATCTTCCTCTCTCGGCCCTCTTGTAACATACAAGGGCAACATGCCGAGCTCTACCCTTGTGGGATCCCGTTTTTCCCCACATGCTTAGTCTTCAAAAGATAAATAGCTACATGGCTTTTCCTATACCTGCACAAGGAAACAAACAGTGTTAGCACAAAAAAAAAATAAAGAATGATGATGTTTTCTCTCTCTTTCAGTTCATGCTTCTGCTTTTTCCATCGATTGTTTCTCTGCACTGTAAGGATTGAAATATATCTTTGTTAGTACAACATGTAGTGTTATTCATATCCCAAGCTCTTAATTGACACCCTTCTCAAACTCTTGCAGGTACATTCAAGAGCAGAAACATTCGAGAGCGGAAACAAAAAGGAGCTAGCTTCGAGAAACCAACCGAAGACCAACTTAGGCAATGAAGGATATGTCTAACATTATCTGCTTTTTATTTCCAGTTGTATATTTCCTTTCCTGTTATAAATGGAAATGGCTAAAACCACGACTTGTGTGGATATTTAATTTTGTTCTTTCATTTCCATTATGAAAGAAAAGCATTAAAATGCAAGCTTGTACCATCATTTGTATTCTCGCAATCAAATGACTTATGTAAAAAATGCATCACGTCATGAAATAAATGAAAGCATTCCGCTTTATCATTCGTATACACAGTTCTGTATTCCATTTGATTTATGCAAAACATGAATGATACTTCAAATCTCAGTTTCTCAAAACACCTACACAACTGTCACTTGATGAAATAAAATGAAGTGAAAACAACACTCAAGCATATTTAGAAATAATCGCATTTTCACTTTAAAATATAACAATATTTAAAACAGCTCCACCATTTGAGCTGTAGCAAAAAATTGGTAACAGTACCCAAAATAATTTTTTTGCTTCAATAAGGCATTTTGGTAAAAATCGTCTAAATCATGTAAAATTGTTGTCAGTAGCCAATTTGAGGTCAAACAAAACATGGGATTTTTGTGGGTTTATGTCAAGGATGATACTTGCAGATTTTGTAAATTTTTAAAATTTGGGATTCAAACCCATGTTTTTAGGAAAACCCTAAAAAAAAGGACCTTTCCAAAAATGACTCAATGATTTTGATAGGTCGATTTCACATCACGATCACACTGGTCAAGTCGGAATCACAAAAAAGTCAGTTCTACTCTATTGGGTGTGTTTCACTCTTGCAGGAGAAAAGATAGGACCTCCGAGGTCATCAATGGTAGATGGCCAGTACCAGGTATCAAGATCTAAGTTTCAGATGCTGCACAAATGAGTCTATGGAGAAAGATGCTCAAAAATATGCTTTACGATGGAAGGGAATTTCAAAAATTTGAAAAATGCAAAAAATAAACTGTCTGGAATGTTGGAAGCTTCGTAGATCACGCACATGCAATGATGGATGCACACGCAATGATGAATGTATGCAACACATCAATAGCGATGACGACGCAGTTGACAAACACATGAATGATGGAAATCAACGAAAATGACTAACTCTAGAGCCAAATTGCACCCCTCCAGGCCAAGGGCGCTAATGAATTCAAGAGGCTGACTGTAGTTGTTAACAATTACAAAAAAAGTTGTCCTCTTCAGAATTTTGCTAGCTTTCTAACGAATCATCAAGCAAGTTCACCAAATTCACCAATCATCGACAAATAGAGGCAAAGGTAGAAGATGCTGAAGGTCAAGAATGTTAAAAATTGCAATCAAACAATGGAAATTGCACCCCTATAGCTTTTGGGTACCCAGAGAAGAAAGCTCTCAGATGTCACTTTTTGGATTGGCAATCTCCAGAGGATCTTCTCAACTTCAACTCAGCTTTGCAATGAACCTATTCTCCAGTCCACGAGACATACCAAATGGAAAAAACTGTTGATAATACGAGCATGTAAAATGGAGGATGAAATGAAAGTCAAAAGAGTAAATGTACCCCTGTAGGCTAGGGGCGCCTAGCCTTTTGGTCAACTAAATGAGGTTTCTAGTGGCTGTCTTCTCCAAGGCATCTTCTCAACAGCCTTCCAACTTCACGATGAATCCATTTGCGAGCTCATGGGACCTATCAAGCACTCACAAATGAAGATCAAATGTAAAACGTTGGAGGCGATAGCAAATTGAAGGACATGAAGAATTGAGTAAGTGTTGAAGAAAATGCACCTTCCTAGAAATAGGCGCCCAAACTTTTGGGCAAACAGATGTTGCTTTTAGGTGTTGTAACTTCCAAGAAGACTTTCCGTTTTGATCATTCTCCATGATGAAATTGTCAACACGAACATCAGAGCAATCAAACCTTTAGTGACAAAGATCAAATTGGAGTTGTTCGTGAAGGGTTGCAAAGTGCAAAATGTACCTCAAAAGAACAAAAGCGCCCCTGCAGGCTAGGGGTGCCTAGAAGTTTGAACCTTATAAATCATTTTTCAAAGCTTGCATATATAGTCATCTATTTCACAATGTTTCCAACTTCACAATGGATTGAACATTCTTATCATGAGAGTCGTTGATCATCGGTAGTTGCAGATCAAAGCATGGGGGGTCAAATGGAGAAAATTGAAAAGCATCCAAGAAATTGGCTAACACTCGCACAAAAAGAACCCTTCTGGGAAAAGGTGCACAAGAATTCAATGCACCAGATTCATTTTTCAAAGTTCGCAGCCCCCAGTAACATCTCTTTAGAGTTGATCCAACTCCACAGTGAATCTGTTTGCAAGGTTTCACAATCAATCAGGTGACCAAGATTCGGGAGCGAACGAAGGTTGTCTATCAAGAAAAAGTTGAAAATCTTCAAATTGGCATGGTGGTGTCCAAAGTCAACTCCCAGTTAGGATTTTTGAAGACTTTCTCAAGGCTAGGTGTCCCAAATTGGGTGGAAACTCTTCCAGTTAACTCCCAATCACACAAGTAGACTCCTCAAGCATGGATTTGCCGCCCTAACCAATGCTTCCAACTCAAATTGATATTTATCAAACCATAGGCGTCCATCATTCATTATTTCTTGCAGGTTGAAGAGCTCAAACACAAATATTTTCTCTGCAACACCATTTGAAGATTTGACGGAAGCCATTCTCAGCATTCTTCATTTTTTCTAGTCTCAAGTTGCATAGAAGGATGCCTTTCACAAGATTTCATCATCGGGCATCATTTTCCAAGGCAATAGCTTATAACTTCTAGGTTCTCCCTACACATTTCTTCTATTCTTGTCTTGGATCTTCTTGCATGTCCAAGTAAACAATATTTTTTCATAGATTTGGCCTTCTGGGTATGATCAACATGAGATTGGCTATAAAACCCACGTGCTAGATTTCTTCGAAAAAGTTGCCCCGTTACCTCTTGTTTCCTGGGTTTTTGCAAAAAGTCACTTTTTTCAGAAACTAATGAATTGGGTTTGGTCAGCTCATAGACACTTACAATACCCATGTGCCAAAATTGTTTAGGAAAAAAGAGCTTCTAGAGCCTCTAAAGCTTCTACCCCAAGGGGTTATTGCATGTCAAAGGAAAATTCATCTTTTCAAAAATTTGACGTTGTGGGTTCATTCAAAAAGATATCCCAAACAAAATCCACGTGTCAAACAATTTCAGAAAAGTTGCCCTTCGAGAAGCTATTTTTAGCCTCATCGAAAAAGTTGCTTGAACATATCTGTGTTTACAGTCAACAGTCGAGGTTTTTTAGAATGCAGTACTCTAAAGTTGAAATCAAGACCAAAATGGTCTTACTTCACATCTTCCTAAAGACAAATGACACAGATGTGCATCAAGTGAAGCCCGTAGTCGATTTGGACGCCTTGGAAGGCGTAAATGGCATCACCATTCAATGGACAACAAGAAGATGCATAAGGTAGTTACTTCAATTGCAGAGCTGCCACTAGTTACAACCACACTACTTTCCACAATCCCATTCTCATTTGAGGAAAGCCTACGTTTCAATCACCTCAGAAGAGCATAAACAAAACCTTTTTACTTGGAGAGAACAACAACTCTTCAAGGTAAAAAGCTACGAGGTAATCTCTGCAAAGTTGGCCAAGGGTAGACAAAAGGTGACAAGTGCTATCAAGTTCGCGAGAACTTTCATGTCACAAGTCCCTTGCCAGTATCAACGTGAGGACAGTGAGTAGATTACGGATGATGAAGTGCAAATGAAATTCTAAAACCTCATCCGTCGTATTTTCAGCGGTGACTATGGGTTGAGTCAGATTGCAGCCATGTTTGCAAAGCTTGATGATGCAGCTGAAAAGAGACGTCATTACCAAGATCAGACTACAAGTGGCAATGAGATGCTGTGAAGTATCAGTTGTCCAGACACATAGATAGTTAATGACTGGTTAGAGGAATTGATGAATAAAGTGTTGAGGTGTAATTTTCCAGTTAAGATGTTTGACCCTTTTCCAAAGATGACATTAGACACAACAGTTAAATTGATGCCTCTTTCCAAGTTAACTCGTTGTCCCACCAGTTCTGCATGTCTATTTTTGGAGACATTTTTGTATATTGCAGCTCTTTTTTAGTTTAGAATTAGTTAACTGAAGTAGACTTTCTAGTTAACTGTTTGGTTTTCTACTTTCAGACATTGGAATAAATCTTGCTGATTGGAAAGAACTCAATGTTAACTCAAGGAGACATTAGGGTTGCCTACTCCTTTGAGATTCTATAAATAAGAGCCTTTGCTCATTATTTTTTAACTTTACTTCATGGTAGCAAAACGTTGATGCCAGATAACCTGCATTTTTGTTCACTTAGTATATGTTCTTGAATCATACTTGTTATAGAAAAACGCTAAGCTGTTTGCTTGTGTTCTTGTTGTTCATGTAGGTGTGTTCGATAGTTGTTAAGTGTATTTGGTTGATTGCATGTTGTGTGATTGTCCTCTTTGATGCAATTTTCTATCCCAAAAGTGTAATCTTTGATTGAAGTTGAGATAATAAATCAGGACAACCATGTGCCTTTGATCCAAAATTCTCAAGATCTTTCATGTTTGTTGTTTCAGTAATCTTTCTTTCAATCTACACCTCGTAAAGAGCACCTCACCTCCAAGGGAATTTAGAGATTAGGATTATTGTTTAATGTTGTTTCTAGTAATCCATATTTCAGCCCACACCTTGGAAAGAGTGCCTCGCTTCTAAGGGAATCCTAAGATTGAGCTTACTATTTGATATTTACTTGCATAAACTCTGTTTTAGGAAAAGTCTGAAAGAGCAATGAGCTATCAAATGTATTTTGAGAGAAAGTTTTTCTAAGTGAATCCAACCATTCCCAATTTCTTTTAGATCCTCTCACTCTGAATTACTTGAGGAGATAGGATAGTTATAGCTTTAGCCTAGTTGTAGCTAAGATTTACAAAAACTAGAGAAAACCTTAGCTGCAACGCATTGCGTTTTATAACCTTGTGCTCTGTCATTGTGTAAAAAGATAGGAAATTTAGTTTACTTTAATTTTTACGCAAAAAAAGTAAAAGAGGGAGCTTCCCCTCCTAATTTGAAGAGCAGTTCATTTGTGCATAGCTGTCAGTTTCCAATACACACTCTAGAGGTGTGAATTGAAACACCAATAGTTTTTTGGCACCCATCGTGGGGCACAAGGCATAAAACTTTAAGAAAGCTAATGCTTTATTTCACAGGAATGATTATCTAGCATCCTATTGCATGATCCATACAAGAATCCATCGATGGTAACAACAATAATGTTTGGTGGCAATGATATAAATCAAAGGCGCCCACTTTGATTACCTTGGAGTAATATCATTGGACCTTTGGCTTTTCAGGTAAATCATGAGTTACCTAAAGGGTCAAAGAAGCACTTTCCCCAATTTCACGGCGATGGGATTCAACACTTGGATGAACATTTTGCTACATTCACAACGGATTGCACCATCTTGCACATAGCACATGAAGACATCGCAGTGCTTCTCTTTATGGAGATTCTTACTGGAATCCCGTCGACTGGTTCAATCATCTGAAGCTAGGCATTATTACAAGTTGAGCAACTATGAGTGATAAATTTTTGGTGAAATTTAAGCCTATTGAAGACAGTCATATGTTGTTTTCCCAGCTTGTAAATTCCAATATAGAACACAACAAACACATGAGGGAATTTGCAGCAAGATTTAATCGTCGTGTTACAAGAATTTCTTCTACACTCGATCCATCACTAGAGATTCTGATGAGCTATTTTATAAATTCTCTTCCATCAAAGATAGCCTTCTTCCTCAAGACAACAAAAGAGATAGAGTTGAAGAGTGCACAAGAAAACACCATCAAGCTGGAGGATAATATGATCACTTCTAGCTTGATGAAAACAAATTCTATCAGATCTCTCGCTTAGCAACTGTACCAGCTAAAAAGAGATAATTTTCAGCCACGATTACCAACATCTCCATCAAGACCAATGATTCAAGCTGGATATAGTGAAATATTTTGTTGTTTCGATGAGACTGATGCACATAACGGATCCACATGTCCTGAGAATCTGAGAATGAACCAAATCATGGGATACACTGAAGTTGATCCCAGTTCTAGTTTTGTATCAACACCAAGTTCAAACATTGTCTTACTACAGGAAGACAAATTCGATGGCGACTCCACAGTGGGATACTTTGAAAAAGGACCCGTCAATCAAGAAAAAGAAGCATACCATCAGTATTCTCTTGCAATGAATCATATAAATTTTTCAATGCTTGTGTTTACACGTGCTTAGCACTTCAAAGCAATGAAAGAAGAAGAAGAAAGGTGGAAATAAAACAAAAAGGGTAAAGAAGTGCCTTCCAATTCTAATCCCAAGCCTTCACATGAGAACACCATGCCGATTGCTCAAGATTTTTCTTCAGAAAATTTTGACATCGTAGCTTCCATGATGAAGATCAAGGTACAAATATATCAACTAGAATATCTTCAGGATCATCCAAAACAATTAGATTAGATTCTCAAGGTTGTAAAGAAGCAAGCTGTGCTCAAGTCACCTGTTCCAACAGAAGCAAAGCCTAAAATGAGTCCTGGTAATTATGTGACTCTGTCAAAGATAGAAACTGAAGACTAGAACATTGTTTGTTTTGAAAAGAGATCAAAAGAGGACACAAGGTTATGGACAATACAGTTTGATGGAGGTTGTTTCATTGCAAGATCAGAAGAAGGAGAAATTGTCATCTCCCCTAAAGGATAGTTGCACCCATCTGTGCAATTGGAATTTACTAAAGCTGAGGAGGTCCTTTTGTCAGGCCTCAAAAATGCCGAAGACATGGGAATGAAACTCCTATGTGTTAAAGGTGAAGTAGAGCTGTTCGATGAGCCAATCAAAGGATATTTCCAGGTCAGAAAAGATCACCTACGACATTACACAAATCAAGTTTGGAACTCAGTCGACTGGTTTGAAGAAATCAACATCCCGAGGATGGATTACAACAAAACTAATGCCTCAGGGATATTCTGACTTTTGTCAAAGTACCTTTGCTTGGATATATGAATACCAAAAAATTTTCATGCCATAGGGATTGTCTCCTACAATGCCCATGATCAGAAGAGAAGTAAAGCCTTTCAGGCAGAATCAACATCGATGGAAGGCTCTTCCCATTGCCATGCAACATATAATATCTAAATTAGTTCATCCCTTCGGGGGTGGAGTAAATATTTGTAAGTAATTTTCTTTTCATTTTCGTTATGTTGTAATGTATTTCTCTATTCTGTAAAGTTTTGTCATGTTCTAGGTGATTAGGTAGTCTTTTTTTTAGGTGAATTTTAGGAAAACTCTAACCAATAGGTGTTTTAAAGTCTTGACTCCATTGACCAACTGATAAGATGCTGGTCTGCACTTTAAAAACTCAGAGATTCTCGGTTCTCCTATGCCGTAAGTATCCCACATGGTCACTAGACAAAGCCTAATGTTGTACCCAAAATAAATTTTTTGTTTCGATAAGGCATATTGGTAAAAATGGTTTAAATCATGTAAAATTGTTGTCAAAAGCCCATTTTAGGTCAAACAAAACATGGGATTTTTGTGGGTTTATGTCAAGGAGGATACTTGCAGATTTTGAAAATTTTGAAAATTAGGGTTTCAAACTCTTGTTTTTAGGAAAACCCTAAAAAATAGGACCTTTCCAGAAATGTCTCAAAATGATTTTGATATGTTGATTTCACTTCATGATCACACTGGTCAAGTCTAAATCACAAAAAAATCAATTCTACATTGGTGGGTTTGTTTCACTTTTTTAGGAGAAAAGGTAGGATCTCCTAGGTCATCAATGGTAGATGGCCAATACTTGGTATCAAGATCTAAGGTTTAGACGTTGCACAAATGAGTCTATGGAGAGAGATGCTTGAAAAGATGCTTTGTGACAAAGGGGAATTTCAAAAAGTTGAAAAATGCAGAAAATAAAATAAGTCTGAAATGTTGAAAACTTCACAGATCACGCATGTTGAATGGCAAACGAAGTCAACACATCAACACTAACGATGACACGGTTGAGAAACACGTGAACGATTGGTGATGGTGTTGCACATGGATGAAAAATGCAGACGACAAACAATGATTGTGGTCAACGCAGTCGACGACACAGTGAACGTGAAACTTGAGGATGGAAATCAAAGAAAATGACTAACTCTGGTGCCAAATTGCACCCCTGCAGGCTAAGGGCACCCATGAATTCAAGAGGCCAGCTGCAATTGTTAACAATTGCAAGAATGATCGTCCTCTTTAGAATTCTGCTAGCTTTTTGACACATTGTCAAGCGAGTTCACCAATCTCACCAATCACAGGAAAATGAAGGCGAAGGCAGAAGATGCTGAAGGTCAAGAATGTCAAAAATGGAAGTCAAACAATGGAAACTACACCCCTATAGCTCAAGGGCGACCAAAGAAGAAAGCTCTTAGATGTCAGTTTTTGGAATGGAAATCTCTAGAGGATCTTCTCAGCTTCAACTCAGTTTTGCAATGAACCTATTTGCAAATCCATGAGACATACAAAATGACAATAGCTGTTGATCATACGAGCACGTAAAATGAAGGATGAAATGAAAGTCAAAAGAAAAAATGTACCCCTAAAAGATATGCATGCCCAACCTTTTAGTCAACTAAATGAGGTTTGCAATGACCGTCTTCTCCAAGGCATCTTCTCAACAACCTTTTAGCTTCACGATGAATCTAGTTGCAAGCTCATGGGACCTGTTTTCAAACACTCAGAAACGAAGATCAAGCGTAAAATGCTAGAGGCAAAGGAAAATTGAAGGACATGAAGAATTGACTAAGTGTTGAAGAAAATGCACCTTTCTAGAAATAGGTGCCCAACATTTTGGGCAATTAGATGATGCTTTCATATGTTAACTTCCAAGAAGACCTTTTCTATTTTGACCAATCTCTGCGATGAAATCGTGAGCATAACTATTAGAGTAGTCAAACCTTCGGCGATAAAGATCAAACTGGAGCCGTCCGTGAAGGGTTGCAAAGTGTAAAATGTACCTCAAAAGAACAAAAGAATAAAAGTGCCCCTACAGGACAAGGGTGCCTAGAAGTTTGAAACTCATAAATCAGTTTTCTAAGCTTGCACATACAGTCATTTGTTCTAGAATGTTTCTAGCTTATCAATGGAGAGTTGTCGATCACCATAAGCTACATATGAAAGCATAGGGGGGTCAAATGGAGAAAATTGAAAAGCATCCAAGAAATTGGCTAAGATTGGTAGAAAAAAACACCCTTTTGGGAAAAGGTGCCCGTGAATTCAAGGCACCAGATTCAGTTTTCAAAGTTCGCAACCCCCAATAACATCTCTTTAGAGTTGATCCAACTTCGCAGTGAATCTATTTGCAAGGCTTTGCGACCAATTAGGCGACTAGGATTTAGGATTGAACAGAGGTTGTCTATCAAGTAGAAGTTGAAAATGTTGAAACTGGCAAGGTAGCATCCAAAGTCAACTCCCAGTTTGGATTTTTGAAGACTTTCTCAAGCCTAGACTTCCAAATTGGGTGGAAACTCTTATAGTTAACTCCCAATCACGCAAATAGACTCCTCAAGAATGAATTTGGTGCCCTAATTGATGCTTCCAACTCAAATTGATATTTATCAAAACGTAGGTGTCCATCATTCATAATTTCTTGTAGGTTGAAGAGCTCAAACACAAATATTTTCTCTCCAATGCCATTTGAAGATCCCACGGAAGCCATTCTCAACGTTCTTCATTGTTTTTCCAGTCTCAAGTTGCATAGAAGGACGCCTTTCACAAGTTTTCATCACCAGGCATCATTTTCTAAGGCAATATCTTATAACTTCTAGCTTCTCCCCACACATTTCTTCTATTCTTGTCTTAGATATTTTTGTATGTCCAAGTAAATGACATTTTTGCATAGATTTGGCCTTTTGGGTATGATCAACATGAGATTGGCCATAAAACCCACGTCCTAGATTTTTTGAAAAAAAGTTGCCCCGTTGCCTCTAGTTTTGAGGGTTTCTACAAGAAGTCACTTTTTTTTGAAATTGACGAATTGGGTTTGGTCAGCTCGCAGACACTTAATACCCATGTGCCATAATTTTCTGAGAAAAAAGAGCTTCTAGAGCCTCTAAAGCTTCTACCCTTAGTGGTTATTGCATGTGAAATAAAAAATCATCTTTTCAAAAATCAAACGTTGTGGGTTCGTTCAGAAACAAAAAGAAAAGATATCCCCAACAAAACAAAGGTCTCAAATTTTTTCATAAAAGTTGCCCCTTGAGAAGCTATTTTTCGCCTCAATGAAAAGTTGCTTGAATATATTCATGTTTACAGTCAACAGTCGAGTTTTTCATAATGCAATAGTCTGAAGTTGAAATCAAGACCAAAATTGTCTTACTTCATGACTTCCTTAAGGCACTCGACACAAACGTGCATCAAGTGAAGCCCGTAGTCAATTTGGATGCCTTGCAAGGCGCAAATGGCATCACTGTTCAATGGAAAAAAAGAAGATACGTAAGGTAGTTACTTCAATTACAGAGCCTCCACTGGTTACTACAACACTATCTTCCACACTCCTGTTTTGATTTGAGGATGATCTATGTTTCAGTCACCTCAAAAGAGCATATACAAATACTTATTACTTGGGGAGAACAAATCTTCAAGGTAATCTCTGTAAAGTTGACCGAGGGTAGACAAAAGGTGAAAAGTGCTATCAAGTTCGTGAGAACTTTCGTATCACAAGTCCCTTGATAGTATCAATGTGAGAATGGTGAGTAGATTACACATGACAAATTGCAGATGAAATACCAAAACCTCATCTATAGTATTTTCAACGATGACTGCGGGTTGAGTTAGATGGCAGACATGTCAACAAAGCTTGATGATGTAGTTGAAAAGGGATGCCATTAACTGGATCAGATTGCAAGTGGCGAGGAGATTCTGTGAAGACATGTCATCATCCTGAGAAGTATTAGTTGTCCAGGCATAGAGATAGTTAACGACTGGTTAGAGGAGTTGATGACTCAAAGTGCCAAGGTGTAAACTTCTTGTTAAGATGTTCCACCCTTTTTGACAAATGACATTAGATATAACAGGTAACGTGATGTCTCTTTGCAAGTTAACTCGTTGTCTCACCAATTGTGCATGCCTATTTTTGGAGACATTTTTGTATAGTGGAGTTCTCTTTTAGTTTAGAATCAGTTAACTAAAGTAGACTTTCTAGTTAACTGTTAGATTACCTACTTTTATACATAGGAATAAATCTTGCTGATTGGCAAGAACTCAATGTTAACTGAAGGTGAATTTAGGGTTGCCTACTCCTTTGAGCTTCTATAAATAATAGCCTTTGCTCATTATTTTTTAACTTTGCTTCACGATAGCAAAACGTTGAGCTGTTTTCTTGCGATTTTGTTCACTTTGTATATGTTCTTGAATCATATTTGTTATGGCTAAATGTTGTGCTATTTGCTTGCGTTCTTGTTATTCAGATAGTGTGTTCAATATATGTTCAAGTATATTTGGTTGATTGCATGTTGTGTGATTGTTCTCATTCACACAATTTTCTATCCCATAGTGTAATCTTTGATTGAAGTTGAGATTAGAAATCAGGAGAGCCACATGCCTTTGATCCAAAATTCTCAAGATATTTCATGTATGTTGTTTCAATAATCTTTCTTTTAATCTAAACCTCGGAAAGAGCACCTTGCCTCCTTGGGAATTTAGAGATTGGGATTATTAATATATTTTGGTTCTAGTAGTCTATATTTCAGCCTACACCTCATAAAGAGCACCTCACCTCCTTGGGAATCCTGAGATTTAGTTTACCGTTTGATGATTACTTGCATGAACTTTGTTTTAGTGTAAATCTGAGAGTTTAGAGCCTTCAGATGCATTATGAGAGACAGTTTGTCTAAGTGATCAAACCATTCCCAATTGCTCCTAGATCCTATCGCTCTGAACTACTTGAGGAGATAGGATACTAGCTTTAGCCTAGTTGTAGTTAAGATCTGCAGAAACTAGAGAAAACCTTAGCTGCAACACATTGCATTTTATAACCTCATTCTTTGTCGTTGAGTTAAATAAATAGGAATTTAGGTCACTTTAATTTTTACGCAACCATCAGCAAAAGAGGGAGCTTCCCCTCCTAATTTGAAGAGTAGTTAATATTGCACATAATTGTCCATTTTCGATAAGCACTCTAGAGGTGTTAATTGAAATGCCAACAAAACAAGTAACCAATTTCATAGATTGATGAGTTGCACGAAGCCTGTTTCTTTTCTAAAATAGAACTTCGATCTGGTTATCACCAGATTCGGGTTAGAGAGGAGGATGTGGAGTAGAAATTTTTTTGATGGACACTATGAGTTTTTGGTTATGCCTTTTAGCCTAACCAATGCTCCAACCACCTTTCAGTCCTGTATGAACAGGGTCTTTAGAGATTAGTTGAGGAAGATAGTCCTCATCTTCTTCGATGATATACTAGTCTTCAACAAGACTTGGGATGGTCATCTAACACATTTGGATTAAGTGTTGGCCACCTTGGAGAGTGAATCTCTATTTACCAAGGAATCAAAATGTGACTTCGACATGAGAGAGTTATTGTACTTGGGGCATACAATTAGTGCTGAGGGAGTTAAGATGGATCCTGAGAAGGTGAAGTCTATAGTTGATTGGCCTCCACCCATGAATCTCATGCAACTTAAGGGATTCTTTGGGTTATGTGGTTTCTACCATCGCTTCATCAAGGGATTTTCATAGCATGCAAATCCACTTACAGACTTGATGAAGAAGGGGGCTTTTGATTGGACTCTAGGAGCACAACAATGGTTTGAGAAGTTTAAATGGTTGATGAGCTCATGTCTAGTACTCATTATCCTAGATTTTACATGGTCGTTTAAGCTATAATGTGATGCCTCAGGAGAGGGCATTGGTGGTGTCTTGATGCAAGATAAGAACCCCATCGCTTTTGAGAGCAGGAAACTTCGGGGTCTTGAGAGGGGTTACAACATTTACAATAAGGAATCATTATCCATATAGAGAGATGGTTTGGCCCACAGAGAAATGATAATTGTGACGCATGCAACACGATTGTCTCCTGGTGGGATGGTCAGACTATATTTTTGTACCATGCTACTGGCATAGGGTCGCCTGGTAGTTTTGGATTCTATAGACAATCCCCTCGACTCCTTCGACATACATCCGATCGACAAGGAGCACCACTAGGCCAAGAAATCATCATTGTCTGACCATAGAAAACATTGTTGTTAACGACGATGGGTCAGACAATGATTACCAACCTCTCATGCTAATGATTGCCAACATTGAGATCACCCATGGCTATAGAGCATGGTGGGCGATGCCAGGTCTTGCACTAATTTTCTTGACACATGCCCCCATGGGCAATGTTGATGCACAAGGGTAGGGAGGAGGAGGGGAGGATCATGGCAGTAGCAACGAGGAGGGAGAGGCAATAGATGTAGCAATGGAGAGGTGTATACGACGAAGGAGACTGTCATCACCCTTGGTTGCAGTCCCAATCTCATCGTTGCCACCTTCGTTAGCCATCAACCTTCCTACAACATTAGTAATGACAATAGGTGATGTAGGTCCCAACATTATAGCCCCTCCTGATCCACACTGGTGAGTCAGGGATCCAAGTATGAGAGTGATTTATATTATTTCCTTTAAGTACTTTTTGTTTCAATTTATCTCATATACATGCACATGTTTTTATATGATCTAGTATTGATATTGTATACTACTCTATGGTTGCAGTGGACACACAAGAGTGGATCACCTTCATCGAGCGGTGCATCTTTGAGGTGGCCTCGATCATGCCACTCTAGGGGAACATCCTTGATGCATACATGCCAATTTCAATGGGGTGACACACCCAGTTATTTGAGCCTGTTATGTGGTTGAATACCCCACACATGGGGGTCGTGTAGAGGACCGCCAATGCCACCGTGGTGACCGAGCAAAGGGATCAACACATGGTCAAGCTTCATAATACCCTGATCGAGTGAGATTAGGCTAGGACGCAAGCAGAGAGTGCCAATAAGGCATGTGGTACGTTGTAAAGCTAGCTCGATGACCTTGATGGATAGGTGACAACTATGATGTTGGGCGAAAATCCCTAGTTGTAGCAACATCAGGAGCATTTGTGACAGGTCTGAGAGCAGGAGGCTTGGCACTAGGTAGAGGTTGTAGAGTTGTAAGGAGAGGTTGATGGACTGCGCATGAGCTTATCAGTATCACAGTCACCTCACATTCACTCCATAGCGTCCATCCCACCTCATCCTCCATCACTGCCAATACCAGAGGTCTTGGGGAGCCATGCGTCAGGGGCTAGAGGCCCGTTTTATTTATGGTAGATTTCACATACAAATATACAATCACCATATTTTGATATAGTGGTGTGATACAACACATGACACGCATTTTGATATATATGAGATTTTTGGTGCGACATCATGATGTTCTTTATTTGCATGCTTTTACTTTCATGTAGGGTTTGGTGATGGATTTTATGTTTATGGATGTATGTTTAGATTAGATCCTATCATGATATAATAAATACACATGGATGTATGTTAATTAAATACAATTATGATCTAATTGGCTAACCAAAAGATTTAATCAAATGCAATGCATAGATACACAACATAATAAAACACATGTATATATACTTCCTGATTAAAGAAATTAACTACATACACATGTTTACATCATAACACAAAATGAAAAGATAATGTGTTAATGAAGGAATGTCATAGCATAACTAATTGCAATCCTTGAGGGATAAGCATCATGCGTATGGCACATGGACACTATGCATAGTATCGACGAAGATGCATCGTATTGATAGGTTCTTTTAGAGGCGTTCCATCCATAGATGATAGCCCATAAGCTCCAGAACCATACACAAAGATGATAATATAAGGGCCTTAAAACAAGGGAAATGGATGACTTTGGGACCTATTTCATGTTTCAATTCATTAGGAAACCAAGATCCCTCAACCAAGTGACTCAATTGAGGGAAGGACTAGGGGTTTCCTTCAGTGTGTGGATGATTTTGGGACCTTTTTCATGCTTCAATTCATTAGGAAACCAAGATCCCTCAACCAAGTGACTCAATTGAGGGAAGGACTAGGAGTTTCCTTCGATGTGATTAAACTGGGGGTTCACCATTAAATGAAGCTTCTAAGGAGAAATGCAAACATGTATGCACTAAACCCTAGAAACTTAAGAACATGGAATCAGATTGATAAATAGAGAGAAATATAAAAGTACCTAGAGGAGTGAAGATGTGTAAATAAGATCTACAAACCCTGAAAACAACTATTTCTGAAGTGCATTGGGATTGATACGCTAGGCTGGGCGATTTAGTCCCACTTTAGGGTTTTTGGCAGAATCTGGAATCTTCCGAGAGTTGATCATTATCTTCTGAACGGTGATCAAAGATTGTAACGGGAATAATACGCCAAGTTGGGCGTATGAGTCCCACTCTAGGGTTTTCTGAGTCTTTTGAACCTAGATCTGACATTGTTGAATGTTATTGAAAAGCTATATCAGGGACTAAATCGCCAAGTTGAGCGAATGAGTCCCATTCACATAAATCTGCAAAACACACATCATAATAGAGAGAAAAAATATTATTTTGTTAGTGGATGGGGGTCTGCCTCAGTCAGACCTTGTTTGAGTAATTAAACCTTGAAATGAATTGAGATAACATGAAGGAATGATGAATGAACAAATGAATGTAACAACTCACAAAATCTTGTTGAATCCTTGGAGTGTAGATCTGCAACTTGTATGAATTGGCTTCAATGGATGTAGATCTTGATCATGGAACTTGGTATGGCTTTGAATGCTTGAAATTGGATCACAAATGATACATCAACATGTTAGCTCACAAACACACATGATGCATGAATTCCTTGACATGATGCTTGAATCTTGAATTGATGCTCCAAAATGCTTGATAAACAACTACTAAATGCTCTTGAATGCTTGAAAATCTCTCTTGAAAGCTCTAGGTCTAGGTGAAACTCTCTTTCTTGAAGATTCTTAGTGAAATAATGATTTGAAACCTTAGTTATATAGGAATTCCTTTGAATTTATTGTTTATTAGATCCCAAATGCTGACATTCACAAAATTTGAATTGAAAACCTTGATTTTGCGCTCAAAACCCTAAAAAGGGGCCAAATGGGACTCACACCCAAGGTGGCATATGGGTCCCACCTAGGGGGACTCATACACCCAAGGGGGTGTATGGGTCCCACCCTAGATTTTTAGGTTGACGAAATGTCGGGGGTTTAGGATATTATATGTATTTATTGAATTTGTCAAGATTTTGGTTGAAATAAGCCTTTGGATGCATAGTAAAGGATCTTATGGGCATATTAATGATGATTTAAATGTCATGAATGCAAGAGGGCCCAAAAATTGGTGTGAAGATGTGAATACATTTTATGACACTAAATCAAGGCAAAATTAGGTCCATTTAGTTTAAAAGGGCCCTAAACTTAATGTGTAAAACATATTACAACACTAAATCAAGGAAACATTAGGGTTAGTTTAATATTAATTATAACCAAATTAAGTGTGAAAAAGGGATAATTTTTCCTACACTACAGGGCTTAACCAATTAGGGTTGAACTTCCCCTTTTGATTAGGTGGTGCATTCACAAATTTCTTTGATTCTCATAAAGAGCCAGATCAACTACCTTGAAAGTTCTAGAAAGAATGCCTTGATTATAATGCTTAGAAATGGATCATTGATAAGCTTGAAGATGATTGAGGGCCTCCAATCGATTCTCATCAAGCAACTCAAGCCAATGCAAAGGATTAGCATGGTAAGTGCCATTATCAATTAATCCTTTGAGGAAAACTCACAAAGACAAAATTTCCAACTTGAAAGGCATAATAGCCTTGAGACCATACATGAGGTTGTACAGTGTTGTGCTAGTAGTTGTATGAACACTTGTGCGAAAGGCCCACAAGGCATATGTTATTTGAGTGCCAATATTTAACATGTTTTTTCACTGTTTTTCAAAGAATCAGACGAACCAATTCCCAAATGCACCCATCACCATCAACATCACCATAAAAGAGGTCATTGGAAAAGTGTGAGTTGTTATTAAAACATTACGAAGTTAATGATTCCCACCAGGAATTTGATTGTCGGGTTGTACTAATTCCATATGAATTGATACTGAAAAGCATGTGCCCATCACTCTAGCGACGACACCGAAGATTGAATTGAGAGTCCCTATATCCTTTTGGTTAGTGGAGAACAAACATCAAACCAAATTCTGAAAAAAATGTAAAAGAGTTTTATTGGATGCTTCATCTTGACCATTAGATTGAGAATAATATGGTGTAGAAAAATGATGCTAACTATGTAACTTTTCCATTTCTTCACCTCTTTGTTCTTAAAAAGTACCATTGTCAGAAACAAGGGTAGAAGGCAATCTAAAAATACACAATGATGTTATTTAGAAGAAAGCTACAAATTGCTTCAAGGTTCATGGATCAAAGTGGAACAACTTCTACCCATTTCGTAAAGTAATTAGTAGTGGTAATGATGAAGGTTTGTCCTTTAGAAGAAGGAGGTGATATTTTGTCGATAATATCCAACCCCCATTTTGTAAATGGCCAAGGAGAGGTTTGATTTTGAAGCTCTTGAACAGGAACATGAATACAATTGCTATGTTGTTGACACTTTTGACACTTCTTGACAAAGGAAAATAAGTATTGCTCCATTATTTTCCAAAAGTATCACATGTGAATCAATTTACGCACCAGGGATTTACCACCAAAATGTACACCCTAGAGCTTGAATGGGCTTCTTGAAGGGAAAGGGGTATTTCCATATTACTAAGACATCGAAGGAGAAGACCATTATAAGATTTCGATAAAGAACATCAGATAATATAATGTATGGGATTTAAAGTTTTCGTATTTGAGTGCAAATGTTCTTCATCGCATCATCAAGAAACTTTCTAATCTTCAGATAATTGTAAATGTGAGAATACCATTCTTCCAAGTCTATGTGAGCACACACTAGAGCGTCAGATTCAGGTTGATCCATGACAACAGGAAAGCCAAGAATATAAACCACAAAGCGGTACTGTTCTATGCCATACTCCAAAGAAACCAAGGAGGTTGCGCTCACAATTGCATATGCTTGTTGATTTTCTCTCCTAGGAACACTGTCTATTGTGAAACAAGGTGTTGTGCCCAATTAAATTTTTTTGCTTCATTAAGGCATTTTGTAAAGAGTGGTCAAAGTCTTGTAATTTTTTTTGGTCAAAAATCAAAAATTCTAAAATTAGAAAGTTTCTAAAAATGGACTTGATTTGGGGTATTTTTTGGTTTGTTGTCAAATGGATGCTGATTTTTTTTAAAAAAAGAAAGTTTCTAAAAATAGAATCTTTGTTTGGAGGGCTCTAACTGATTCTAATTGGTCGAAAATATTTCCCAAGTAGGCTAGTCTGGTAAGAATCGTCAAAAGGCCAAGACAAAAAAAGGCGAACGACGAATGATGCACGCAAAATAGTGAAAGGAGATGGCAAAGAAAAAGTTGAAATTTGTGAAATTTTTTCTAACTCTGGCAAGGCTAGGTGTCCCTATTCAAGAAGGGTGCCTGAGGTCTCATGTCTTAGTCAATTTTTCCCTTTTTTGTTTTTCGAAAAATGATGAATCTTGCTTGTTAGTAACCTTTAGTCGCTCGTAAAATAGGATAAAAGCAACATTAGAGGTTGAGAAAAGCTAGCAAACATATCACTGAGGTTCAGACAGGTTAGTATGCTCAATCTGGATGCAGTTGTCTCTCATCTTGTGGAAATGAATGGTCAAAAGACGCGGTCGACAAAGGTGGAGATCAAAAAATCAAGAAAAGTGAAAATCATCTATAAATGGCTAAGGCATGGGATTCTAGGTGCCCCTGTTAGCCAAGGGCGCTTGGGATTTAATGCCTTAGAATATTTTTTGATCATGACATGCCTTTTTCTAGTTCAGTCTCCATTGAAAGTTTTGAGAACTCCCAATGTCAATCAAATGATGATGAATTACCGGTATGGAGGCTGTAGATCCCTTCAACAGTGGTCAAACATGAGATTGCCATGATCGAATAGATTTAATCAATTGGCAGTATTAGATTGTTGGCTCATCGAAGTCGGAGGCAAGCCTCCCTGAAAGAAAAAGCAAGCAAAAGTTAAAAAATGAAGAAAATATGCTAACTCTGGGGTGTCTAGGCACCCCTATCTAAACAAAGGGCGCCTAGCTTTTGGTGCCTTAGTCATTATTTTTGCTTCTATCGTTCATTGTTCAAATACACATCCTCATGCGTGTGCTTTTTCATAGCTACAAAGGAGGAATTCGTCGTTGCACATGCAAATGGACTCAAATTTTTACATACAAAGTTTCTATCTTCATGGATAGACTTCAAGATTTTAGGGCTTTTGTGAAGAAAGCACTTTTTCATCTTTAAACTCTATTCAAGAAGGATTTTTGGAATTCATTTTTCATATTTTGTAGGTTGGCATCTAGAGGAAGAAAGATAGAATTTGCTTCTCATCAAGATTTGGAGGCTCAGACATAGTGCTTTTTTAGTGTTATTCATCGATTCGGGATTGGGAAGCACAAAGGTATGCTTTTTTGTTGTCCAATATTCTAAGGCATCTCATTTCAGACAAGTGTTCAACTTTTTCAGTTCTTATTGATCTGGGTCCATCTAATTTTTGCTCCTCTTGAAGATTGGGAAATTTTACATTTCCAAAAATCTGCTTTTTCAGCAATTTTTCAGGAAGCCCTCAAATTTTTCAAAATCTGATGATCTGGGTCTCTTGAGAACGTGATTGTCTACAAAACCCAAACCTTAGCTTTTTTTCAAGGAATACGGTTTTTAGAGAAAAATCAGCAACGTTTTTGGGGTAGTGAAGATTTCCAAGAATAGAACTAAAAGCAACAATTAACTTGATGCCTTTTCCGAGTGTAACTTGCTATTCTTCTTTCATGCTTATCTATTTTTTATGAAATAGAAAAATAAAATGTATAGTTGGCACTTTCCTTGTTTTTAAATCAGTTAACTGATTTTAGCAGGTGGTTAGTTAGTTGTCTTGTGTTAGTTTTAGCAAGGAGATTTTAGGGTTACCTACTCCTTGTTTGTGTATAAATAAGGGCAGCCTTGCCCATTATTTTCTTAATTGTTATTGTGATAGGAAATTTCTGAGCCTACTTTTTTCCGCAACTTTGTTATTTAGTGTCTATTCACTTTGTGTAAGAGCAAGTTTGCAAGCATACCTTTGCTGCAAATTATTGTTTAGTTGATCTTCAATCTGTGTCTAGTGTAATCTAGTGTTTGATCGCTAATTTGTAAGCTTGCCTCTGCTACAATTTTTTTATCCCAGAAGTGTAATTTCTGTTGGGAATTTGAGGAAGGAAATATCATGCCTAGTTTGCTCTGATCTACTGTCTCAATCTCTTTCAATATTTTGTCTTATATGTTTTTGCTTGCATAATATTTATTTCAGCACATCTTATAAGTACAATGAGTCTTTAGGTGTGATCTGGAAGTAAGTTTATTTAAGCTTCTATGTTAATCAAATAATTCTTCGTTTACTTCTAACTCTCAAGCTCTGAGTTTACTTGAGTTGTCAGAAGCATCTATAGTTTAGGCCTAGTCATAGTTTTAGAAAAGAGAAAACCTTAGCTACGACGCAAAGAGTTTTATAACCTTGTGTTCTTAGCTGAGAATAAAAGATTGGAAGTAGTTTAGTATTCCTTTTAAGTATCATCAGCGAAGAGGGAGCTTCCCCTCCTAATTTAAAGAGCAGTTCAACTGTGCATAGCTATTTGTTTCTAGTCTGGATTCTAGTGGTGTGAATTGAAATGCCAACACAAGGATAAGGCTAAATATCGATATTGAGATAGCTTGTTCTTCTTTGCTTGATACATTCCCGTAATTTGATTTGCAATTAGTTCAAAATCACCATGTGTGTGAAGATGTTTAATGTTTAAAGCTATCGTGACACGCAAGCCAACAATAAGAGCTTCATATTCAATGATGTTGTTAGTACAATGAAATTCCAATTGAAAGGATAGAGGCATTGGCTTACCTTCGAGTGAGACTAAAAATACACTTTCTTCGTAGCCAACTTGATGTCTCAATCCATCAAAGTACATCTCCCACACGTGGTCATGATTTGTTGTAAAAAGGTCTTCATTTGAAAATAAATCCAGATTAGGGAAGGAGTGAGATGAGGGAGCTTCTGCCAATTGATAACAACAGCTTGACACTTGATTCCTTTTTGAGTTATGAACTTAAAGTCAAACTTAGAGAGCAATAAATACCTATTCAACCAATCTCCCAAAAAGATCAGTTCTAGTGAACAAATGCTTTAGAAGATCACTTTTCACAATGACATGAGTTTATAAGAAGATAATGTCGTAACTTCTATGTTGCAAAAATGAGAGTGGGACATTGTTTCTCTAAAGTGGAATAATGAGTTTCATAATTGACTAAAATATGACTGATGTAATAGACCGGTCTTTTTTACCATCATTGTCATGTTGAGCTAACAAAGCTACTAAGGTATGAGGTGATGCAAAAATATAAAACAAAAAGGGTCTATCCTACATAATCGACATTAAGATAGGAGGATTGGTTAAATAACTCTTGATTGACTCAAAATATGTTTTGCACTCATCATCCCATTGGAAGCAAAAATCTTTCTTCAACAAACGCATGAAGGGAAGGGTATGATCAACGAACTAAGATACAAATCTATTGATTGCCTGAATCTTCCCCTACAAGCTACTTAGTTGAGAGATATTTCTAGGTGGAGGCATGTTAACAATTGCATCAATCTTATTTGTATTGACTTTGATTCCACAGTGAGAAACAATAAATCCTAAAAGCTTGCTAGCATCAACTCTTAAAACACGCTTAAAATGATTTAGTCTTATCTTATAAAGTCTTAAGCCTTTCAAAGATAAGATGAATATTTTCATCATGATCTTGACGAGTTATAAACTTCGCCAAGATATCATCAATGTAATCATCTAGAACTTTGTGGATGAAGTTGTTGTACCCAAAATTAAATTTTTGCTTCAAAAAGGCATTTTGATTAAAATGGTCTAAATCTTGTAAAATTATCATCAAAAGTCAGTTTTAGGTCAAATGAAGCATAAGATTTTTGTGGGTTTATTGTCTAGTGGATACTAGCAAATTTTGAAAATCAGGGTTTCAGGCCCTTATTTTTTAGGAAAAACCTTAAAAATAGGATCTTTCCAGAAATGACTAAAAATAATTTTGATTGGCTTATTTCACTTCACGATCTCATTGGTCAAGTCAGAATCAAGAAAAAGTCAGTTTAGTTCTAGTGGGTTTACTTGAAATTTTCAAGAGAAAATTTAAGACGTCTGAGGTCAACAATGGCAAATGGCTAGATAGTAGGTGTCAATATCTAAGCTTGAAACACTTCAGTGAAGATTCTATGGCAAAAAATGCTCAAAAAGATGCTTCACATCGGAGGGGATTTTCTAATTTGACTTGGGTGTTGACTGCAAAAGCATCTCCCTTGTAACAAGGCATACTATTTCCAAACTTGAATATTTTTTACATTGGTGAATGCAATCACAACAGTGAATGTACTTGCATTAGCAGCAATAATGCTTCAATGCAGTCAAGGTAGCCCAACAACATGGTGATCATAAAGCGTGAAGAGGTGAAAATCATCAAAAAATGATCAACTCTGGAGCCAAATGTGCCCCTACTGACCAGGGGCACCCTTGAATTTGAGAGGCCAAAACCAGTCATTAACACTTGCAAAACCAGTCATCTTCAAAATTTTGCTAGGTTTCTGGTAAATCATCAAGCAAATCTAACATATTTGTCAAACATCGACAAATGAAGGTAGAGGTGGAAGATGCTAAAGGTTACCAGTCATAAAAAATGATAGTCTACAAATGAAACTGTACCCTTGTAGCTCAGGGGTGCCTAAAGAAGAGAGCCATCAGATGTTAGTTCTTGCATTGACTATCTCCAAATGATCTTCTCATTTTCTGTCCAACTTCGCAAGGAATCCATTCTCTAGTCCATGAGACATATTAAATGACATTAGCCATAGATCAAAAAAACATGTAAAACGAAGGATAAAATAAAAGTCAAAAGGCCAAATGTACCCGTGCAGGCCAAGGACACCTAGCCTTTTGGTAAATCAAATGAGGTTTTCAACAATTGTCTTCTTCAAGAGATCTGCTAATCCTTTCAGCTATGTGATGAATCCAACATCCAACTCTTAGGACCAGTGAAATGTCAGAAACGAAGATATAGCGTAAAATGCTAGAGGCAAAGTCAAATTGAAAAACGTGAAATTAGTTGTCTGGTGAAAAAAGCACCCTTCTAGGAAAAGGCACCCAAAATTTCAAGCCATCAAAACTAGTTTTTGAGGTTTGCAGCTCCCAACAACATCTCTTTATACTTGATCTAGCTTCACGATGAATCTTTCAGCCAACCTTCAGGATCAACCGGGTGACTGGAATTCAGGGTCAAACAGAGGCAACTCGTCACAACAGAAGTTGAAATTCTTTTAATTTTTTTCAACTCCCTAAAGCTTGGACACCTAAAGTCAAAGTGGGTCCAACTGACTCTTAGTTATGATTTTTGCATGCTTCCTCTTGCATATGGCATCCCAAAGTCAGTGGAGAAATTGCAGTTAGCAAGGAAATCACACATTGAGTCTTCAATTAGGGTTGGCACCATAACTGACACTCCCACCTCCAAAATGGATATTTTTTCATGCATAGGCATCATTTCTCCATTATTTCTTACAGGTTGAAGCAAAACACAACTATTTTCTCTCCAACACCTTTTGAAGGATCTAATGGAGGCCATTTTCAATGCTCTTCACAGTTCTAGGTTCAAGTTTTAGAGAGGAATATTTTTCCATACTCCATCTTTCCAATACGTTCTTGCTAGGAATTCATCAGATTGATTTTATATAGAGGATTGAAAGAGATAGTTTATAACTTCTATCTTCTCACCCTCACATTTCTTCTATCCTTGTCTTATATTTTCTTGCATGTCCAAGTAAACAAAATTTTCTCACATATCTGGTCTTTTGGGTATGTTCAGTACAATATTGGTAACAAAACCCACGTGCCAGAATTTTTTGGGAAAATTGCTCTATCACCCCCTATTTTTAGGGTTTCTAAAAAAAGTCATCATTTTGAAAAATGGAGAAACTAGGCTTGTTTAGCTCTCAGCGACCAATAAAACCCATGTGTCCGAATTTTTTGGAAAAAAAGATTCTGTAGCCCTGTTGCCCCCCTGTAGCTTCTGCCCCAAGAGGTCATTGCATGTGAAAAAAATCACTTTTTCAAAATTTTGAGGTTGTGGAATTTGTTTAAAAAGATATTCTCTACAAAACCCACATTAGAATTTTTCGTAAAAATTGTCCCTTGACAAGCTATTTTTAGCCTCATCGGAAAAGGTTGCCTGAACACATCTGTGTTTTTCAGAATGCAATTTCCTCAGGTTGAATTCAAGACCAAATCGTTCTTGCTTCATGATTTCTTGAAGATGGCTGACACCAATTTGCATCAAGCGCATCCGAAGGGTTAATTTAGATAACTTGATAGGTGTAAACACTCAAAGTCCATGGATTCCATACGTGTTAGTACCTTGTGTATCTGATAACGTTTCAAGGCCAGTTTAGAGGGTTGAATGCCATGGAATTTTGTGTGTGTAGCGGGTTCGTGTGCATTTCTGATAGCTAGAGTGTTGTAAAAGGTTCCCAACCCAAATCTGATCCAATTTTTCTAAGTTTGATTTTTGATTTGACTTTGACCAACGAATAGGGAATTTGTTTTTCTATTTGTTTTTGCTGTTTTGTTAGTTTTTTGTGATTTTTGGCGGTTTTATGATTTTTTTGAGGTTTTATGCTTGATAATTGCAAAAAAGAAATAGATGCTAAAGGAACATAAATGATTGAAATAAAATTATGAATTCAAATTTTCTTAGGACAACAAATGTAATTTTCATAATTAATAAAATTGAACCACCGATTACATAGAATTTGCATACTCGGAAGCCGACACTTAATTTATTGAATATTTAATTACTAGAGCCAAAGCATATGTAATAAAGATTGTGATATAAATTATGATATGCTCCTTAGTGGTTTGAAAACCCTAATTTCTAGCTAGAGTTTGACTGAAAATGACACCCAAATAGTACAACCAGCTAGTGAATGCACTGAAATGTTGATATTATTAGAACTCACGTCTCCTTCCTATGTTAATGCATCTCTATTTGTTTTAGTGATGTATAATGACGTCTTCGTGATTATTCTGTTTTCTTTTAGTTATATCTATAATCATGTCTCCATGATTATTGGATCTCAATTATTGTATTTAGTTACTCTTTGATGTAAATACAATCATTCAATTATTCTGTAATCCTATTGCTCTGCATTTTTATTATAGTATCAGAGTCAATCGATTGGGTGAAATTTTTTCTGAGTGCTTGAACTCGAAAGTAGTCGAGTCATCATGTGAGATGGCATTTTTTTGAAGCATCTCTCCTAGATTGGCGTTCGTAATTTCTTGTACGTCTGGGGTGATCGAGATTTCTTGTTCTCATGCTTGGAACAAGACTTCATTTTTTTTCCGTAATCACACGATCTTCATTCTCTGTTTTGCATTTTTCATAACACCTTCATCGCACGCCTACTTGGAGTATTTCCATGTGTGAGCGCTTCTCATGATTAGAGCATTCTCTGTGAATTTGGTATGTTTGTCAGGATTCCCTGTGCATGTCTTACCAGAGTTCCTAGCTATCTTGTGTGTTTTTCGGGTGTTCTGTGAATGTATAGATGCATATGTATTCATCTAAGATGAAATTTGAAACTTCCATCTTTTCTCAGTATTAGTGCAACTTGTGATCGGGTTTTTCATCGACGATATTTTTTTCCTTGTTCATCTATGCCTATGTGACTTGCTTGTGAGTCGTTGTTTGTGTGTTGGGACTCGATTTCTGTTCCCGTCTGGTGTTCATCGGAGTGATCCCTGTTTGGGTGTTCGCATCTTTCTCTTTCGTCTTTTGGTATTCTTGGCTCTTTGCATTTGAATCACGTATTCAAAATCATCTCTTCACATCCATTTTCTATTTGTGTTGGTATTATCCTTGCATACATGTATAATTTTGGAGTGTTCAAATTTTTGGTTCATGCGTCTTCAGCTGTGGTGTGAGGAGAATTTGTGTGTATAGTCGTCTCTTCTTCAGAAGTCATATCTTATGTTTCTGTCTATAGGTGATAGATTTGTGTGACGTGTGAGACTTGTTGTCTTTTCTATCTGTGCTGGAAGCAATTTTTCTTTGACTTTCATTAGATATTGTCTCTTTTTGTGAGACGTCTTTATGCTGGCCGATAGTCTTCACTTTTGTGAGAGATTCTTGAGATTTGTCTTTATCTCTCTATTTGTGGGCCACCAAATTTGTGTCAGAATCTAGCTAGATTTTAACTTCTACAACAATAAACTTCTTCATTATGGAATCAATGTCCTCTCTATTTTTCTGCCTAAAGAGGAGTTCATTTTTTGCGATTATGAAAATTTTGTCTTTTCTGGCTATGTAGCACTGGTGGGCCCCACTACTCTCAATTTTTCAGTATTTTCCAATATTTTCTAGCAATCTGGAAATTCGTATTCCGTCCATTTGACATTCAGGGTGTATTGTCTTGAATTTTGTGCCATCAATCTGCTTGCATCATCTTTGTTTTTTCATGCCTCAAAAAGCATGAAGCATGGCCTCTTTGACCAACATCATGTTGGACAATAGTTAGAATTTCAATGGTCACAACTACAACACATGGAAGTAACGTATGATGACGATATTTGAGTATTGATGTCTTGACCAGATTGTTCTTGGAACCATGACACAACCTCTCATAATTGATAAGGATCAGGTGAAGTATGATGAGTAGAATTCAGAAGCTGTCATGCTCATCAAGTTATCAGTCACTGATGACCACTTACCTCAGGCTCCTTCAAGTAAATCAGTGAAGGATATTTGGGATCTCTTGAAAGATCTTCATGAGACTTTCGATAAGAGTCGTGCATTCTTTCTGAAGAACATGTTGTTTTCCATTGTAATGGATAAGAATACACCTCTGCAGGAACACTTGACCAGGATCAAGGACATTCAAGATCAGCTTGAGGCTATTGGTCAGAAGATGGAGGAAGAATATATGGTGGTGATCACTCTGAAGATTTTACCACATCCGTATGAGCACTTTATTGAGACGCTCAACTTTACAATGACTAATGTTGACTTGACATTTCCTGATCTCTGCAATAAACTTCTACAATAGGATCATTGGAAACAACAGTTTGGTACTATTGCCTCTTCATCCTCCTTAGTGCAGACATTCCCTACAAATAAATTTTGAAAGAATAAGGGCAAGCCTTTGTCCTTTCAACAACACAATCAGGGGCCATCTTTAGATTCTTTGAAGTCGAAGAATATTTAGTGCAAATATTGTCACAAGTTTGGCCATATGAAGAAGGATTGCCAAAAATGCTTGGCCTCTGAACAAGGCAAGCAAGGAGAGTCTAGACCAAAAGCACATGTGGCAAAGCACACTGAGCAGAAGGAGTCTTCCTTCTTTGCATTCATGGAAAAGAGTCGTACAGATCCTGTAAAGAATTCTCCTTGGTACATTGATTCTGGTGCTTCACGCCATTTCACACATCGTCGGTATTGGTTCATTCAGTACACGCCTTTCAGAGATTCAGTTATATATGGAGGAGGCGAAGAGTATACTATTGTCAGCAAGGGCAACGTTTAGGTTCAGTATGGTGGGAGAAATTTGATATTTCTCGATGTATACTATGTACTTGGCATAGAGTTGAACTTACTTTCTGTAAGTCAGATTATGTCTTACTCTCCTTAGTTGGATATTGTCTTCAGTATGCATACATGCAGTATTGTTGACAGAGAAACACATACTATAGTCATTCAGGGACTTGAGGATCATGGTCTTTATAGACTTACTGATTCTAGTGATTCTCAAGAGCACGCTATGGCAAGGAGGAGCACTTCTATCAACAGTCTCTGGCATCAACGTTATGGGCACCTAAACATGAACTATATCTTTCTTAGTTATCACAAGATGATCTCATTGGTGGTCTACCTATGATTTAGACTCAAACTCAAGGAGTTTGCAAGGCTTGTTAGGCTGGAAAGCAATATTAGACTCCTTTCTCCGATGGTGACTCATGGGGGGCTTCCAGGGTTTTACAGTTGGTCCACGCTGATGTATGTGGTCCAATTCACACACCTTCCATCACTGGATCTAGGTATTTTTTGATTTTTGTTGATGATTTCAGAAAAAAGATGTGGGTGTATTTTTTGAAGCTTAAATTAGAGGTTTTTAGGATATTTTACCAATTTAAGGCCTTGGTGAAAAAGAGTCTGTTTCTTCTATTATTAGTCTCAGGTTTGATAATGGGGAAGAATTTTGTTCCAAATATTTCTCCACATTTTGTGCTACACATGGCCTAAAGTACCAATTCACAAGACTATACACCCCTCAATAGAATGGTGTAGTCGAGCGTCGCAATCGCATCATTATAGAAATGGCATGATCCATGTTGGAACATAGACATGTTCTTAAGAAGTTTTGGGCTGAAGTAGTGTATACTTTTGTTTATCTTCTAAATAAATCATCTACTCATGCCGTGAAGAAGATGACTCCCGAAGAAGCCTGGGCTGGACGTAAGCCGACCATTAGTAACCTAAAGGTTTTTGGCTCCACAACTCATGTTTCGATTCCTGATGCTCAATGCACTAAGTTGGATTCCAAGAGCTGGAAACTCATGCTTACAGGTTATAGTGAGAACCATAAGGCATACAGATTGATAGATACATACACTGATCATCTAATCTTTAGTTGTGATGTCGTGGTTGATGAGAATTATGGGCTCTTCTATCAGTCTTCTCCTATTTTTTCTAAGGATTAGCCTAAAAAATATACTAATTTGGGTGTTTATCTTCCACTTGTTCCACCTAATGGGAGGGATTTCGCAGAGGTGTAGGTACCTCAATAGTCGCTTCCACCATCGACCCCCATTCAACATGATCCGAATGTTCTTCCAAATATGTTAGTTCTAGCTGATCCAGTGGAGGTTGTTCGTCCTAATTCCAATATTGGTTCATCTACTCTTCGACCTAAATGGTGGGATTCGACGATTGGTGCTCTTAATGATGATGAGTTACTAGAGGGTAGATTTGCACGGAATAAGAGCAAACAACAAAATACAGTAAACTATTCTCTTATGGCCAACCTTCATAGCATTTCAGAGCCTCAGACATATATAGAGGCTAAAGGCACACCTAAGTGGGAACATGCTATGACAACTGAACATCATAGTCTCATGCAGAATCACACTTGGGAGCTTTCAGATCTTCTACATGGGAAGAAACCCATAGGCTACAAATAGGTTTACAAGGTTAAGTATAAGGCTGATGAAACCCTTGATAAATACAAGGCTAGGTTGGTAGCTAAAGGGTTTTCACAGCAAGAGGGCATTGACTATGAAGAGACTTTTCCTCCTACAACCAAGATGGGTACCTTTCAGATTGTCTTCTCGATAGCCACTCAATTTGGATTCAAGGTTGTTGGTAAAGAACACCAGGTATGCAAACTAGTGAAAGCACTCTACAACCTTAAGCAGGCACCGCGAGCTTGGTACATGAAGATTGATCAATACCTTACTTATCATGGCCTTCAACATAGTCCTTCTGACTCTAATCTGTATGTCAATCAGACTGGTGATGATATCTTGTTTCTAGTTGTCTATGTTGATGACTTAATCATTACTAGCAGTTCAGATCATCTGGTTGAGGAGATCAAACATAATCTCAGTCAATCATTTGACATGAAAGATTTGGGAGTCATCCATTATTGCCTCGATATAGAGGTTTCGTAGTCTACTGGAAGTACCTTCATTTCCCAATCAAAGTATGCCAAGAGCTTGTTGGATAAGTTATGGATGATAGATTGCAAACCAACATCTACACCTATGGAGAGAAGGCTGAAGTTATCAACTCAATTGGATTCACCCATGCAGAACAAATCAAAATTCAGGCAACTTGTGGGCAGCCTCATCTATCTCGCTGCCACTAGACCAGACCTTAGCTTTGCAGTGAGCTACATCTCTCACTTCATGTCAGCCCCTGAAGCTGAACATTGGGTTGCAGTGAAGCGTGTGCTGAGATATGTGAAAGGCACTTCTGACCTTGGCATTTTATATGGGAGGTGCAAAGATCCAAAGCTAATTGGTTATACAGACTCAGATTGGGTAGGTTTTGTTGATGACAAAAAGTCTATTTTAGGGTATGTATTTAGTTTGGGTATAGGTGCAGTTACATGGACCAACAAGAAGCAGCAGGCAGTGGCTCTCTCCTCGATCAAAGCAAAATATCGAGGAGCTGTTAAAGCAACTTTTGAGGTAGTTTGGCTTCGAAGGATGCTCTCAGAAATGAAAATGTCTCAAGTAGGACCTTCCCCCTTATATTGTGACAATCAAGGGGTGTTGAAACTTGCCAAGAATCCAGTCTTCCATGAAAAAATAAAGCATGGTGATCTTCACTTTCACTTCATTCACCAACTTTTCGAAGACGAATCGATAGCATTGCATTATGTTCCAACAGAGGATCAGATTGCTTATATTCTCACCAAGTCTTTGAGCTCGGATAAGTTTGTTAGATTTAGGGGGCTTCTTGGTGTAGTTGATAGATTAAGCATTAAGCGAGGGTATTAGAACTCATGTCTCCTTCCTATGTTAATGCATCTCTATTTTTTTTAGTTATGTGTAATCACGTCTCAGTGATTATTCTGTTTTCTTTCAGTAATATCTATAATCATGTCTTTGTGATTATTGGATCTTAATTATTGTATTTAGTTACTCTTTGATGTAAATACAATCATTCAATTATTTTGTAATCCTATTGCTCTGCATTTGTATTAGATATCTACTGATAAGAGGCCCCAATCTGCAATTATCTTTTGATAACTCACTAGTGCAATCAATTCTAACTGCAAATTAACTTGTGATGAAGACCAATGATGCCCAAATGGAAAACCTAGGTATATTTCCCTATTTTTTGAACTGGGTTTTCATCTAATTCACTATCCTCCATGGGATTTAATCCTCAGAAGACTTGTATATTGCAAAAACCCTCTTCCAAAGCTCAAACTTACAATTTTCTTTTGTCAAAATGAGAATAGAATGCCCAAAAATGAGCCCAACAGATTGCTTTGTAACCTCCCATAAGCTTTTTTATAAAAATCAATAAAATAATCCTCCTCAAGAGGCTACACCCAACTTGAGCTTCTTTTCTCATCAAAAGAAGGGGCCCCTTTTAAAAATAACTTTGAGTTACTAGAATGGGGCCACTTTTCACTATTCCCTTTATAATTTTATGTTACTATTCACTTTTTACTATTCCATTAAAGAAAACTTTAATATTTCCAATTTATCCCTAGATTCATCAACTGAACTCCAAACTCAAAGGCTCGTAAAGCTCCCAGCTAAGCTCCACAGCCATCGGTTGGGTCCCATAGCCATTTTGTTGACCTACGGGAACCCTAACAGTAGGCCAACCTCCGCTATAGTCTGAGTTGCCTAAGGAAGGGACATTACTATTCTGCCTTCTCTATATTGCTTGCCCCCAAGCAACTACAAAGTTGGATGCTGAAGTATCATCTCTCCTTCCCATGTGGCATCCTCCAACGACAAGTCCCTCATGTCAAGAATCTCTGTAGGTATCAAAACTAATCGTCCCTCCTCATCCAATGGGGGAAAAAAAAGTGAATAGACAACATGCTATCCCAAATCCTTCTTCAAAAAAGATACATGAAATACATTATGTATGTTACTCTCGGGAGGTAGCTCAAGCTCATATGTGACCTCACTAATCCTCCTTAATACTCTATATGGACCATAAAAATGAGGCTTAAGCTTCTCCGACCCACTCCTTTTAAGTGTACTCTGTTTGTAAGTCTATAGGAACAAGAAAATCGTGTCTCCAACCTCAAAGGTCCTCTCAACTCAATGTAAATCTGCATACATCTTCTACTGATTTTGTGCATGTTGAATATTATCCTTAAGTGCCTTAAGGATATCTTGACTATCCTGAAACCAATCCTAAGCTCTAGGTGCTCTGCTATCACCTAACACCAAGTCTACAAAAGATAAGGTATCATAACCATACAACACTAGGAAGGGAGTCATACCAATCGACATGTGATGCATAGTATTATAGCAATACTCGCGCAAATACAACCATCACACCCAAGCCTTTTTCTGCCTTGAAACATAGTTACACAAGTAACCCTCAACCCACTTATTAACCATCTGCATCTATTCATCCATTTGAGGATGGTAACTGGTGCTAGGTGTCAACTCTATACCTGCTAATCGAAATAGCTCTTGGTGAAAGATGCTCATAAACCTACTATCTTGATCACTGATAATGGTCCTAGGGAGTCCATGGAGTCTAGACATGTCATAGAAGAATAAATCTGCCACCTGAGATGCTATAAAGTTGGCTACGATAGAGAAGAAGTGTGAAAACTTCATCATCCTATCCACAACCACATAAATGCAATTTTTTCCTTGAACTCTCGGAAGACTAGTAATGAAATCCATTGATATACTTTCCCACTTCTACTCTGGAATAGACAATGGTTGTAGAAGACTTTGCAAAAAAGTATGCTCTAACTTGTTCTACTAACAAGTCCCACACTCACATACATAGCGCAAGACATCATCCTTGAGACCCTTAAAATATCCAGGATGTCTTGCTAATGGTGTGTTATGGATGGTGCATAAGATCTTATCCTTCAGTTTTGATCAAGGTACCAAATAAATATTGTTCTTATAGTAGATAACATCATCAATCATTGTGTATCTATTGTCTTGAATCCTACCATCCATAATCTCACATGCAAACCAATTCTTGGAATATTCAACTAATAGTTGAGACTTCCAATCTGCTAAAATCTCATTGAAAGAGAAAAGTGTAGCAATTGAGACATTATTTTTCCCCTTGACATACTCAATGTCAAAATCATATGCCTATATCTTGCCGACCCATTTCTGTTGGCGGTGATTAAGCTCTTTTTGCGCCAAGAAGTATATCAAACTGTTGTGGTCGGTCCTCACCACAAACTTCCCACCTACCAAGTATTGCCGAAACTTCGCCAAAGCATGCATAATGGCAAGGATCTCCTTGTCATAGGTGGAATATAGTATCTCATTATCCCTCAACTTCCTACTCTCATAAGCAATGGGATGGCGAATTTGCATAAGAATTTCTCCAATACCCTGTCTGGATGCATCATACTCTAACACAAAGGGTTGAGAGAAATCTGGAAGTGCCAAAACTGGACAAGTGCTCATGACTTGCTTGAGCCTATCAAATGCAGCCTATACCTCATCTATCCATATGAATGCACCTTTCTGTGTGAGATCTATCAAAGGGGTTGCAAGCTGTGAGTACCCCTTCACTAATTTCTTTTAGTAACCACATAAGCCTAGGAAACTTCGCAACTCTGAAATGTTCCTAGGTGGTAGCCAATCAAGGATGGACCGAATCTTCTCCTGGTGTACCTTAACCCCATCACTACTAATCACTTGCCCCAAGTACAAGATCTCTGTAAGTCAAAATTCACATTTGGACATATTTGTAAATAGAGACTGCACCTCCATAATGCCAAGTACCTCATCCAGATGCCTCATGTGCTCCCCCCAAGTCCTGCTGTAAATCAATATATCATCAAAGAACACAAGTACATACTTACGTAATTTCTATTTAAATATATGGTTCATGCATGACTGGGAAGTAGTAGGTGCATTACTAAGGCAATAAGGCATCACCAAGAACTCATAGTGCCCATAATGACATCTGAATGCTATTGTATGTATGTCCGCATGCACATGAATTTGATGGTACCTTGATCAAAGGTCAATCTTTGAGAAGTGCACTGCACCATGAAGCTCATCTAATAACTCATCTATGCACATAATAGGATACCTATTCTTGATTTTTTTCTTGTTCAATGCACGGTAATCAATGCACATGTGCATAGCCATCATTCTTCACCAACACCACAAAAGCAGCAAATGGCTAGAACTAGGTCTGATGTGCCCCATATCTAGTAGCTCATGGATGAACTTCTCTATTTCATCCTTAAATTTCTTAGGATGATGATAAGGAGTAGTAATCATAGGCTTGGCACCCTCCTCTAACTCTATCATATGCTCAAATCCACGGTCAGGAGGTCTGCTAGGAGGAACATCACTGAATACTTCTCCATGTTTGTCCAATACTATCTGGACATCAATGTGGAATGGCTGGTCATCTTGTGAAGAAGGTGACTTGGATGAAATGAAACACTATACTGCCCATGCCGCATCTCCATGTCTGAATATGGATTTCATCCTACGTGCTAAAACCACCATGAGCCCACTATTAGAAAGAGCCTTCAACACAACCTTCTTACCTCAAACTATAAACTCCAGCTCCATCCTCTTAAAATCCTGTATATACCTACCAAGTGACTGCAACCATTGGATGCCTAACACTGCTTCAATGTCACCCAAACCCACAACATAAAAAATCATCGATCAAGGTGTAATCTCCCAATTGTATACTAAGTTGCGGAACTACCCTGGTGCACCTTATAGAAAATCCATCTGCTACTGTCACACTGAACCTAGGAAATCCTTTGCCTGTAATCCTTGCTTAGCAACCAGTCCCTCATCAATAAAATTGTGTGTGGCACCATTGTGAACAAGGCAAGTCGCAAATTGTCCCTTAATCACTCCCTTCAAGCGAAGGGGGTGGTATCTAGGGACTCCTGAAAGGGTGGCAATGTTAGGATTGGGTGCATCTAATGTTTCACCCACTCTAAGCTCCACTTGTGGGGCCTCCCGTTCATCCTCACCATTGCTTCCCTCTAAATCTGTATCCTGTATATGCTCATCATTCACATTAGACACAACCTCAATGAGATGTTCCTTGCCTTTTCAAAGGCATCAGTGTCCAAGCTCCCAAGGATCCTTACATATGAAGCATAGCTTCTTCCTCAACTCATTACAAGTCTCCCGATCCATCCTAGGAGGAGGTGGTGCACTCTTGTGCTGTGTCGAAGATCTTTGAAAAGGCTTGGAGCCCTTGAAAAAATTCTTAGTTTGCAAATAAGAAGTAGGAGGTGGTGAAGTATCAAGGTCTAGGGTAATCTAAATAGCCTCATGTAAAGTATTAGCCTTAAGATCCTTGACTAAACCCCATAACCTGTAATGTAAACCCTTTATGAAAAGAATCACCACACGTCTATCTAGCATCTTAGGAACCATAACAACGATGCATTGAAACTCATTAATGTAAGTTTCAACATGTCTAGTCTATTGCAGTAGTGATAAATCCCTATAGTACAACTGAAAATCCTTATGGTCAAATTTGGCAATCAACCTCTCAGTGAACTCCCTGTAAGAATGAATAAGTCAATGGTTTTGGGTAACCAAACCATGATGCCGCCAATCATAAGCCACACCCTCCAAGTGCAATACTACAATCTGAATGGCCTCGTCCTCAGGCATCAACTTAAGTGAAAGGTGGATGTCAAGCTTGTGCACCCAAGCTCGGGTAGTGATCTTCTCGCTACCATCAAAGGAAGATATTGTGAGTTTGCTAGTAGCTCGATGGATGCCACCATTATGCTATTGTCTAGGCACCTATCACCATGATTCCTCATGCTATCTCTACATTGTGAACAATACTGAGGTAGAGGGAAAGCATCTCTAACACACTCTAAAAGACATTCTCACTCATCACTCACTTCCATAACAACATCCTGAAACTCCACACCCTCAAGCGGGTCAACTGGTGGTGGCTCATCTCTAGGAGGAAAATGGGGCTGCATGGGCCTATCTGTTGTACATGAATGAGTCTTGTCATGCCTAGGAGAACCAAGAGCATTGTCCATCGACGAGGGAGCCCTACTACTCCCACGACTGCCTGTAATTGGAACATACCTATCAACCCTATCACATCTGTCATTTTTGCTACACTTATCCCTAGGCTAACCCAAATCCATCCTGTCAAGGGTATTATGAAGTTTGTCTAATTTCTGTACAATCAGCGATTGTGTATTAACGAGAGTTCTAAATAACTCACGATTAGAATCTTCTTGTGGATTTTGTCTCTCCCTCTGATGTGGACTTTATTGCCATCATGGCTATCTCCCATAGCTGCACTCGAAATACCAGTGTCAACCCCAAACTGTCTGTGTGCTCTCTTGTAAGTATAATATATGTGTGGCCCAAGCTCTCTAGGATGCATATAACTGATCAGAGTGCCCTCAGGCTAGAAAGATCATGGCTTTGATACCACTAAAATGTTCCCAACCCAAATCTAATCCAATTTTTTTGAGTTTGATTTTTTATTTGACTTTGACCAGTGAATAGGGAATTTTTTTTTTTCTGTTTGTTTTTGCTATTTTATGAGTACTATGATTTTTGGTGGTTTTTTGATTTTTTTTGAGGTTTTGTGCTTGATAATTGTGAAAAAGAAATAGATGCTAAAGGAATATAAATGATTGAAATAAAATTATGAATTAGGATTTTCCTAGGACAACAAATGCAATTTTTAGAATTAATGAAATTGAACCACCGATTACATAGAATTTGCATACCCGGAAGCCAACACTCAATTTATTGAATATCTAATTGCTGGAGCGAAAGCATATACAATAAAGATCTATTATAAAGTCTGATATATTCCTTAGTGGTCTGAAAACCCTAATTTCTAGCTAGGGTTTGACTGAAAATGACACCCAAATAGTATGACCAGCTGATGAATGCTCCAAAATGTTGATATCTACTGATAAGAAGCCCCAATCTGCAATTATCTTTTGATAACTCACCGTTGCAATCAATTTTGAATGAAAATTAACTTGTGATGAAGACCAATGATGCCCAAAGAGAAACCCTAGGTAGATTTCCCTGTTTTGTGAACTGGGTTTTCGTCCGATTCACTATCTTCCAAAAGATTTCATGCTCAAAAGACCTGTATGCTACTGAAACTCTCTTCTAGATCTCAAACCTGCAATTTGATTTTGTCAAAAAGAGAATAGAATTCCCAAAAATGAGCCCAACATATTTCTTTATAACCTCCCATGAGCTTTTTTATAAAAATCAATAAAATAATCCTCCTCAAGAGAGGCTATGCCCAACTTGAGGGTCTTTACTCATCAAAAGAAGGGGCCACTTGTAAAAACAACTTTGAGTTGCTAAGATGGGGGGCACTTTTCACTATTCCCTTTATAATTTTATGTTACTATTCACTTTTTACTATTCCATTAAAGCAAACTTTAATATTTCCAATGTATCCCTGGATTCATTAATTGAACTCCAAATTGGAAGGCTCGTAAAGCTCCCAGCTAAGCTCCACAACCCTTGGTTGGGTCCCGTAACCATTCTTCTGACCTACGGGAACCCTAATAGTAGGCTAACCTTCGCTATGGTTTGAGCTACCTAAGGAAGGGAAATTACATGTTCACAGTCAAACTTTGTGGTTTCATCATGCAACACTCTTCCATTGAGAAAAATCAAGAAAATCGTCAGAAGCATCAAGATGCAGAAGAAATAGAATCATCACTCCAGTTATAGAGCTGTCAAAGTTACGAATCAGTGAAATTTTATTTGAAGTATGAAAATATTTCCAGGATTACTAAAACATCTGACATGCAATAAACTGACAGTCGAGGCATGTGATGATATCTAGTTGATGAGGGAGTTAACAAATTTTTGGAGGATTTGATTGCTTGTGATCACAACCAGTGAACTACTAAGTCAAGACATCACACCTTTTCCAAATAGACATTAGACACAATGGTTAGCTTGATGCCTCTTTCCAAGTTAAGTCGTTGTCCAATCAATCATGCATGTCTATTTTGGAGATACCTATGTACATATGGAGTTCTAGTTTAGTTTAGAATCAGTTAGCTGAAGTATTTTTTCTACTTAATTGTTAAGTTACCTACATTTAGACATAGGAATAAATCCTTCATGTTGGCAAGAACTAAATGTTAACTAAAGGATAATTTAGGGTTCCCTAATCCTTTGAGCTTCTATAAATAAGAGCAACCTTGTTCATTATTGTTTAACTTTTATTACTACAAAATTGCTATGCCATTAAGCCAACAAGCTTGCAAGTCAATATTGGTTCACTCTTTGTCTAAGAGTTGTTTGGGTGATCGCATATTGTATGATTTCGTACCATTTTCTATCCCAAATATTTTGTAATCGCTGATTGAGTTTGAAGAAACAAATCAAAAGAGCAATGAGCCTTTGATCCAAAGCTTCAAGGTTTATCAACACTTGTTTTAATAATCTTTGTTTCAATCTACACCTCAGATAGAGAAACGAGCCTCCGAGGGAATATAGAGATTAGGATTATGATTATATGTTGTTTCTAGTAATCTATATTCATTCTACACCTCAGACAAAACCTGGTGTCCTTGGGAATTTTGAGATCTAGCTTGCCATTCAATGTTGTTTCCCATCACCTTTATTTCAGCCTAAGCCAGAATACCTCGTCTCCTTGGAAATCTTGAGATATAGTTTAACATCAATCATTCCCAATTTCTCCTAATCCCCCTTGCTTTATTTATCTTGAGGAGATAGGATAGATATTAAGTTTTAGCCTAGTTGTAGTCGAGATCTATGAAACCAGGAAAACCTAAGCTGCATGCAAACGGTTTTATAACTTTGTGCCTCTATCAACTGAGTAAAAAAGATAGGAAATTAGATTGCTTTAATTTTTACACATAATAGAAAAAGAGGGAGCTTTTGCTCCTAATTTGAAGAGCACTTAATATTGTGCATAATTGTTCGTTACCAATACGCACTCCAAAGGTGAAAATTGTAATGCTAATAGTTTTTTGGTGCTCACTGTGGGGCACGAGGCATAAAAATTCAAAGAAAGCTAAAGCTTTATTTCATGTGAATGATTATTTGACATGCTATTGTGTGATCTAACCTGAAGCAATGGATGATAACAACAATAGTTTTGGCAAGAGACATCCACCCCCATTACCTTGGGGTAGTAAAATTAGACCTTTGGCTTTTCAGGTAAATCATGGGTTACCTAAAGGGTCAAGGAAGCACTTTCCTAGGGATCATGGTTATGGGAGTAAACATCCAGATGAATTTTTTTTTGCATTCACAATGGCTTGCGCCATGTTGCACGTAGCACATTGGGACATTGTAGTGTGTTTCTTTGTGGAGATTCTTGTGGGAAATGTTGCCAACTAGTCTAATTACTTGGAGCTAGGCATTATTACAAGCTGGGCAACTATGAGTGAGAAATTTTTGGTGAGATTCAAGCCCGTTGAAGACAGTCATATGTTGTTTTCCCAACTTGCAAATTCAAAGATTGAGCACAACGAGCACATGAGGGAATTTGTAGCAAAATTTAATCATCTTGTTGCAAGACTTTCTTCTACACTTGATCCATCATCAGATATTATGATGAGTTGTATTCCATTAGAGATAGCCTTCTTCCTCAAGATGACAAAATAAATAGAGTTGAAGAGTGTGCAAGAACACGCCATCAAGTTGGAGGATGATATGATTACTTTCAGAATGATGAAAACAAACTCTATTAGATTACTAGTTCAACAACCGTACCAACCAAAGAGAGACAATTTTCAGCCACGGTTGTTGATATCTCCATCAAGATCAATGATTGAAGCTGCACACAATGTAGTATTTTGTTCTTCGCACGAGACTTATGCACATACCGGATCTACATGTCCTAAGAATTTGAGAATGAACCAAATCATGGGATACACTGAATATGGTCCTAGTTATAGTTTTGTACCAACACCAAGTTTGAACGTTGTCTTGCCATAGACAAACAACTTCAATGGCAACTCCGCTACAAGATACTTTGAAAGATAACCCGTCAATCAAGAACAAAAAGAAGAATACCATTACTACACTCTTGCGTTGAATCATGATAATTTTTCAACACCTGTGTTTACACGTGCTTAGCACTTTAAGGCACATAAAAAAGAATAAGAAAGAAAAAAATCAAACAAAAAGGGAAAAAAACTTCCTTCCACTTCTAATCCCAAGTCTTCACATGAGAACACAGTGCCAGTTGCTCAAGATCCGTCTTCAAAAAATTTTGATATCATGACTTTCATGATGAAGACAAAGGTACAAATATCTCAACTGGAATATCTTCAAGACCATTTGGAACAACTAGATCATATTATCAAGGTTGTAAAGAAGCAGGCTTTGATTCGACTCACATTACTTGAGTCATTTGCTCTAGCAAAAGAAAGACTTGAAACGGGTCCTGGTAATTATGTGACTCTGTCAGAGATAGAAACTGAAGACCAAAACATTCTTAAAAGAGACTGACAGAGTATACAAAGTTATGGACAATATGATTTGATGGAGGTTGTTCAAATGCAAGTTCTGAAGTAGGGGAAATGATCATCTCCCCTAAAGGATAGTTGCACCCATCTGTGCAATTGGAATTCATTGAAGCTGAGAAAGAAGCACTTTTGTTAGGCCTAAAAAAATTTGAAGACATGGGAATCAAACTCCTATATGTTAAATCTGATTTAGAGCTAATTGACAATCTGGTCAAAGGATATTTTCAGGTAAAAAATGATCACCTATGATATTATAGAAATCAAGTTTGGAACTCGATCAATTGGTTTGAAGAAATCAACATCCCGAGGATGGATGACAACAAAACTAATGCCTCAGAGGTATTAGCTTTCCCATTTGCATCATATTCTAACTTTTGTTAGAATACCTTTTCTTGGATATATGAATACCTAAGAATCTTCATCCCAGATGGATTGTCTCCTACAATTCCCATTAGAAGAGAAGTAAAGCCTTTAAGGCAAAAACAACATCGATGGAAGGCTCTTCCTGCTGCCATGAAACAAACAATATCCAAAATACTTCATCCTTTTGGTGGTGGAGTAAATTTTTGTCAGTAATTTTCTTTTTGTTTTCATTATATCGTAATGTATTTCCCTGTTTAGTAAAGTTTTGTCGTGTTTTAGGTGATTAGGTAGTCTTGTTTTTAGGTGATTTTTTCAGGAAAACTCCAACTGTTAGGTGAATTAGGAAATAGTTTTGACTCTATTGCCCAACTGATAAGATACTAGTCTGCGCTTTAAAAACCTAGAGATTGTTAGTTCTCCTATGTCGTAAGTATCCGACATGGTCACCAAACGGAGCCTATTGATCTACCCAAAATTAAATTTTTGTTTCAATAAGGCACTTTGATTAAAATGGTCTAAATCTTGTAATATTGTTGTCAAAAGTCAGTTTTAGTTCAAATGAAGCATTCTCTTTTTTGTTGGTTAATTGTCCAGAGGATACTGGAAAATTTTGAAAATTTTGAAAATTAGGGTTTTGGGCCCTTTGTTTCTAGGAAAATCCCTAAAAATGGGATCTTTTCAGAAATGAATGAAAATAATTTTGATTGGTTTATTTCACTTCATGATCACATTGGTCAAGTAAGAATCAATAAAAAGTTAGTTTAGCTCTGGTGGGTCTACTTGACATTTTCAGGAGAAAAGTTAGGACCTCCAAGGTCAACAATGGCAGATGGCCAGATACCAGGTGTCGAAATCTAAGCCTCAAACACTTCAGCAAAGATTCTATTGCGAAAGATGCTTGAAAGGATGCTTCGCGATAGAGGGGATTTTGAAAAGGTGAAAAATGTAAAGAATATTTTAAGTTTGGAATCATTATGCCTTGTTACAAAGGAGATGCTTTTGTAGTCAATGCCCAAGTCAAATTTACAGTGTTCGTGCACACAAAATGGTGAATGCAATCACAACAATGAACACACTTGTGTCAGCAACATCAATGCTTTAACACAATAAGAGTAGCCCAACAACACAGTGATCAGGAAGTGCGAAGAGGTGAAAAGCATGAGAGAACGATCAACTCTTGAGCCAAAAGCACCCCTGCTGACCAGGGATGCCCTTGAATTTGAGAGGCAAAATGTAGCCATTAACATTTGCAAAAGAAGTCATCTTCAAAATTATGGTAGGTTTCCGGTAAATCATCAAGAAAATCTAACACATTTGTCAAACATTGACAAACAAAGGCAGAGGTAGAAGATTTTGAAGTTTACCAGTCATAAAAAATGGTAGTCTACAAATGAAACTGTACCCCTGTAGCTCAGAGGCACCCAAAGAAGAGAGCCATCATATGTCAGTTCTTGCATTAACTATCTCCAGATGATCTTCTCGCCTTCAGTCTAACTTCACAACAAATGTATTTTCCAGTCCATGAGACATATCAAACAAGAGTAGCTGTGGATCGAACAAGCATGTAAAACAAAGGATAAAATAAAAGTTAAAAGGTCAAATGTACCCTTGCAAGCTAGGGGCGCCTAACATTTTGGTCAATCAGATGAGGTTTTCAGCAGTTGTCTTCTTGAAGAAATCTACTAAAAATCCTTCTAGCTACGTGATGAATCCAACAACCAAATCTCAGGATTTGTCAAACGCTCATAAACGAAGATCTAGCATAAAATGCTAGAGGCAAAGGCAAATTGAAAAACATGAAAAAATAGCTGTCTGGTGAAAAAAGCACCCTTATGGGAAAAGGTGCGCAAAATTTCAAGCCATTAGAGCTAGTTTTTGAGGTTTGCAGGTCCCAACAACATCTCTTTAGACTTGATCCAACTTCACAATCAATCTTTTAGCCAAGCTTTAGGATCAACCGGGCGACTGGAATTTAACGTCAAACAGAGGCAGTTCATCACAAAAGAAGTTGAAAATATTTAAAAAATTTCTAACTCCCTAAAGCTTGGATGCATAAAGTCAAAGTGGGCATAGTTGAATCTCAGTTATGATTTTTTCATGCTTCCTCTTGCATATGGCATCCCAAAATCAGTGGAGAACTTGTAGTTAACAAGGCAATCATGCACATTGACTCTTCAATTAGGATTGGCGCCATAACTAACACTTCCACCTCCAAAATGGATATTTATTCAAGCATAGGTGTCATTTCTCCATTATTTCTCACAAGTTGAAGCAAAACACAACTATTTTCTCTCCATCACCTTTTGAAGGATCTAACAGAGGCCATTTTCAGTGTTCTTCATAGTTCCAAGTTCAGGTTGCACAAAGGAATATTTTTCCATATTCCATCTTTGTAGTATGTTCTTGCTAGGAATTCATCAAATTGAGTTTATATAGAGGCATTTTCTTGAGGATTGAAAGAGGCAGTTTATAACTTCTATCTTCTCACCCTCACATTTCTTCTCTTTGTCTTACATTTTCTCGCATATCGAAGTAAATGACATTTTTTCACAAATCTGGTCTTCTGGGTATGTTCAACATAGTATTGGCAAGAAAACCCATGTGCCACAACTTTTCAAGAAAATTGCTTCGCTCCCCCTTTTTTTAGGGTTTCCCAAAAAATTCATCATTTCAAAAATGGAGAAACTTGGTTTGTTTAGCTCTCAGACTCCAAAAATCCCGATGTACTAGAATTTTTCGGAAGAAAAAGCTTCTGCATCCCCACTACCCCCTACAACTTCTGCCCTGAGAGGTCATTGCATGTCATAATTTTTTCACTATATGTGTAGTGGGTTCATGTGCATTTCTCATAGTTAGAGTGTTTGCAGTCAAACTTCACATTTTGATCTTGCAACACTTATCCATTGAGAAGAATCAAGAAAAGCATTAGAAGCATCAAGATGCAGGAGAAACAAAGATCATCACTAGTGTTATAGAGCCACCAAAGTTACCAATCAGTGAACTACCAGTTGAAGTATGCAAATATTTCCAGGATTACTCAAATAGCTAAGAATCAATAAACTAATAGTTGAGGCATTGGACAATCTCTAGATGATGAGGTAGTTAACAACTTCTTGGAGGAGTTGATTGCTTGTGATCACAATCGGTGAACTACTAAGTTAGGATGTCACACCTTTTCCTAATAGAAATTAGACACAACGGTTAACTTGATGCCTCTTTCCAAGTTAACTCACTATCCCACCAATTGTGCATGTCTATTTTTGAGATACCTATGTACATATGGAGTTCTAGTTTAGTTTAGAATCAGTTACCTGGAGTAGTTTTTCTAGTTAATTATTACGTTACTTGCATTTAGACATAGGAATAAATCTTGCATGTTGGCAAGAACTGAATGTTAACTCAAGGATATTTTAGGGTTCCCTACTCCTTTGAGCTTCTATAAATAAGAGCAAACTTGTTCATTATTTTTTAACTTTTATTATTACAAAATTGTTGTGTCGTTAAGTCAACAAGCTTGCAAGTCAATATTGGTTCAATGTTTTTCTAAGAGTTGTTTGGTTGATCATATCTTGTATGATTTCGTACCATTTTTTGTCCCAAATATTTTATAATCGTTGATCAAGTTTGAAGAAATAAATCAAAAGAACAATGAGACTTTGATCCAAAGTTTCAAGGTTTATTAACACTTGTTTTAATAATCTTTGTTTCAATCTACACCTCAGATAGAGCAATGAGTCTCTGAGGGAATTTAGAGATTAGGATTATCGTTATATGTTGTCTCTAGTAATCTATATTTCAGTCTACACCTTGGAATGAACACCTCATCTACTTGGGAATTCTAAGATCTATCTTGTCATTCAATGTTGTTTCGAATAACCTTTATTTCAGCCTATGCCTTAGACAAAACAACTTGTCTCCTTGGAAATCTTGAGATATAGTTTATCATCAGTCATTCCCAAATGCTTCTCATTCCTCTTGCTCCGTTTTTCTTGAGGAGATAGGATAGATATTAAGTTTTAACCTAGTTGTAGTTGAAATCTATGAAACTAGAAAAACCTCGGCTACAATGCAAATGGTTTTATAACCCTATGCTTCTACTAGTTGAGTAAAAAAGATAGTAAATTAGATTACTTTACTTTTTACGCATAACAACAAAAGAGGGAGCTTCCCCTCCTAATTTGAAGAGTAGTTAATACTGTGCATAGCTGTCCATTGCCAATACGCACTCAAGAGGTGTGAATTGTAACGCCAATAGAAGTCATGAAAAATTAGGGACATCTCCTGTTGGTAAGTTGTTCCTGCATTCTTTAAGCCAAATGAAATGACCACGTAATAGAAATTACCCCAAGGGGTAGTGAAGGATATCTTATACTGATCTTTTGGGGTAATAGGAATTTGATTATAGCTTGAGAAACCTTCTGTGAAGGACAACAAGGCATGGCCTACGACTGAGTACACAATCATATCAGTATTAGGCAATGAAAAATCATCCTTAAGTGAAGCCTTATTAGGATCACGAAAAACAATACAAATGTGAATATGATCATCAAGCTTGTTGACATCAACTATATTCGATATCAAAGGAAAATAGTTGATATGATAGATAAAGCATGCTTTTTAGAAGATTCTCTATCTCAAAATTGACTAATAAGACGACGTTGGGTTTCATCTTTCAAATATTTTGTTTGATAGGCTTAGCATCGGGGCATATAATGATATTATGAACTATGTTAAATTCATCAATAGTAGGCATGTCCTCATATGACTAAGTGAGGATATTAGGATGAGAATGCAATAAATGAGAATGTTGTTTATATTCTTCTGAAGAAAGCCACTTTCCAATCTTAATTACCTTTTTAGAAGACTTAGGATCCATGAGAACATCAATAGTATCCCCTTTAAGGAGAGAGATACATTCTTCAGGATGGGAAATAGGAACACCATCATCCACATTAGATAAAGGGGCCTTCTTGTCAATACTCAAAACAAATTCTCCAACGTATGCTTGTTTATGCAAGCGATACAAGAATTTTTGTTTATGGTGATAAGAAGGCAAGTGAGAGTAGACAACTAAGAACTCTTCTAGCGCTTCCTCTGAAGAGAAGACATCGAGAAGAACTTAATTAGAGTCCAACTTAATTAGAGTCCAGTTGAATCTCAATCAGTGGAAGATGAACTAGATTGAGAGGTTCGATGAAAATCATGTTGACACTCCACCATGGTTTTCGCCTAGACTGTTCATGAGAGCAGCCAAGCCCTAAGTTACATTTACGAGGTATACATTCTATAGGGGCTTGAATGCCTTGCTCATTATGCCCAAAAAAATTATGTCCATAACCATATTTAGACACAATTTTGAAACCAGGGTCGTAATTTGTTTGTAAATTCTGAGAAGGGGGACGATCTACATACAGAGCATCATTCCACCAGTCGGTATCATACTCATCTATGGGATCACCATCATCCTTTCTAGGAACCCTTGTTCTCCCAAATATAAAATTCTTTGCATCTACTGAACTGATTTCTTTGTGTTTTAAAGTTTTCACAATATTTACCAAGAAATGCATAAAATTGCAAAGCAAATGCAAAAAGAGAAATGTTGAAAGCTAAAATATCAAATGATCAACTTTGATTATTTATTGCTTGAATTTACAATAAGATTGATCATACCCGAATATCAACTTCTGATCTGCAAATAAGTATTCTCTAAAATCCTTGATTAATCCTTCAATGAAGCACAATGTTGACTCCTAAATGAAGCCAATTCACGAAGCAGCCTTTAGATGGTCTTTAACACCCTCAGGTAGCTGATACAATGAAGAAGCTACACTCTCCAATGCCAAAACATGTAGAAATTATAGAAACCCTAGATTTCTTCTTCTCCACAGTGAAAACACTTCAAAGCCAAATATCAAAATCTTGGATGCATCCTTTTGTGCTATTGATAAGCCATTATATACTTTTCCCAAGTAGGTCGATCCCCTGTAGAAGTTTCTTTTAACTTATTTAAAGGATATTTAATATATTTCATGAGCACTTTATAACTTAATAATAACTCTTCATAAGTGACACCCAAATCAAAATATCATTTCATGTGATTTAAGTCATTAAATGGCCCCCTTTAAACATAAATTTATAATATAACTTTATAATATGCTTTTAATGATTAATTATTATTAAAGTCACCTTTAATAATAATTAAATGGTACAACTTGCACATTAATCCTTATTTCGCTAGGCCAACTAAAAACTAGGATGAACACTGAAATCACATGTCTAGGTGCCTTACTATAAATAGAAACATTGGACTCTCATGACCAACTGACTTACTATAAATAGTAAGTATGTGAAACTGAGTCCCGAATCTTCGAACGAAGGCCAATCCTAAACCCAAATTGAGCTCTGGAGAAGAAACACTCTGATATCCACCAAACAAGACCCTCAAACCATTTGCATTAGCCTATGAGGGTCAGCTAATAGGCTAAACCAACAAGAAACTGGAACGAGCTAAAAAGGGGACATTACAATCCACCCTCCCTAAAATTGCTTGTCCCCAAGCAATCACAACTACCAAAATAAAACCCTTTGGAAGATCACTCCACCTAGATCTCAAGGGAAGACCTGTCTAATGTCCCTCATAGCCAAAATTGACTACTGAAGCACCAATATATGAACAACTGGAAAATCATTGAACCAATTGCATATCCGGTGCCATGTGTCTCAGGAGCGTGAACCTTAGGAGTAAGCAACTCAGAATGATAACAAAGTTTTCTTCCCATATTTGGACAAGATGAGATGTCATACAAACTGTCCAACACATGCGCATTAGAACTATGCATTTGAAACAATTCATGTACATGAGGATCAAAAGTGAAATTGCAAGCAATCCACATCATGTACACACACCAATACTCCCCAGTAAAACCCAACTAGAACCCTAATGCACTTGAAGGATCCCTTAGCACATTGAAGAGTGTCCAACAAAATTTTCCTAGATCCCAAATCTAGAATGGAAGGCTACCATGTCAGATATCCTCCGGCTTCCTTTGCGCAAAAATATTCTCAACTTCACCATGCTAGGAATGGTGAAGCAATTCACTTGGACCCATCCAATACATAGTGCCAAACTTGTCACCGCCTGGATCCCAATACAAATGAACCTCACATCCATCCATCATGAAGATATACAAATATATGAAAGTATTTTCAACACAACATCTCTCCTTATCCTCTACTAAAAGCCCATGGATGTGCTGACTAACCACACCACCATGCCTACTGCCACAACAACCTCCAAGAAGCCCTGTCTCCGATTGAAACCTAGAAGTGGAAAACTCTATCTGGTACACACCATCATGATGGTAATCCAACTTGTGATCTTGCAAGTAATCCCTTGCAAACAACTAAATCGAGTACTTGCAACCTCTAGTCTCATCTTCTGAAGTTGGTAACTCTGAGAACAAAAATTATTTGCTTCCCTTGACTTCACAAAGAGAATCATCATGTGCAGAAGAATTGTGCATCAAATACAAATCATGTACAGCTAGATTAAAGGCAAAACTGTAAGCACTCCTCACTGTGTACACACTGCAAAACTCCTGCATGAGCCCTATTTGGAATCCTGATGCACTGGAAAGATCCCAAACACTGTGATTATCGCCTAACTTTGAACTAGTGTCAGGAAAAAGATCAACATCTAATTCGAATAGTGGATTATTCACAGACTGCATAACCAATCGCTGTTGATCTGAATCATCCATATCCCAACTAGATGATACTCTACATATCTCATGTGAAGAAGATGAAGTAGCATTGAGTTCTACCACATAAATCTCTAGAGAATCCACTACTACATCACAAGAGCTGTCAATAATCTGCCCTGCAACTGCAGTGGGTGTCACCACATCCTCAACACTCCCATTACAACAACCCATGGATGCTTGATGCTCACCAACTATTGCCATGGAAACTTGAACAATATCTAAATATGGTGAAGATTGTGCCAAAATCAACTCCACGGTAATCTCCTTTATCCGTGACTGTGACTCTTGAAGGGCCAATTGAGTGCTCCTCAAAGAGTCCATAGTCACCTGAAGCTCATGAGTGAGATCATCAACCTCCTCTTCCTTTCCCTTCAATGCATCATGATAGTTGCAACCCCACTCGAGAAGATAATCTCTATTTGCAAGTAGCTATAGGTAATTTTGTTTCATTATTCCAATTGCTTCTCGAAGTGCATGAAAATCTTCGAGGGAAAGACCACTATAAAATTCTTTGCAATTGCTGAACTGATTGTTTTGTGTTTTGAAGTTTTTGCAATATTACCAAGAAATGCATAAAATTGCAAAGCAAATGCAAAAGGAGAAATGTTGAAAGCTAAAATATCAAATGATCAACTTTGATTATATATTGCTTTGAATTTATAATTGGATTGATCATACTCGAATATCAACTTCTGATCTGCAAATAAGTATTCTCTAAAACCCTTGATTAATCCTTCAATGAAGCACAATGTTGACTCCTGGATGAAGCCAATCCATGAAGCAACATTCAAATGGTTTTTCACACTCTCAGGTAGCTGATACAATGAAGAAGCTATGCTCTCCAATTCCAAAACATGCAAAAATTGAAAAAACCCTATGTTTCTTCTTCTCCACAGTGAAAACACTTCAAAGCTAAATATCAAAATCTTGGATGAATCCTTTTGTGCTATTGATAAGCCATTATATACTTTTCCAAAGTAAGTTGATCCCTTGTAGAAGTTTCTTTTAAATCATTTAAATGATATTTAATATATTTCATGAGCACTTTATAACTTAATAGTAATTCCTCATAAGTGGCCCAAATCAAAATATCATTTAATGTGCTTTAAGTCATTAAATGGCCCCCTTTAAACATAAAGTTATAACTTTATAATATGCTTTTAATGATGAGTTATTATTAAAGTTAACTTTAATAATAATTAAATGGTATAATATGCACATTAATCCTTATTTTGCTAGGCCAACTAAAAATTGGGCTCAACACTAAAATCACCACATGTCCAGGTGCCTTACTATAAATAGAAACACTCGACCTCACGACCTATTGACTTACTATAAATAGTAAGTGTGTGAAATTGAGTCCTTAATCACCAAACTAAGGCCAATCCTGAACCCAAATTGAGCTCTGGAGAAGAAAACACTCTGATATCAGCCAAAAAAGACCCTCAAACCATCTGCATTAGCCTATGAGGGTCAACTAATAGGCTAAACCAATGAAAAATTGGAATGAGCTAAAAAGGGGACATTACATACTTTTTGACGAGACTACAAACATTAGCCTATTTAACAAAAGCATGATTGACTTCGTCAGCAAGGGTACAATCATTCTCCTTAACAGGAGCTTGATTGCTTTCCTTAGAGGGAGGACAATCAAGTTTTTTGACAAAGGTATCTGAAACTATTGGAAGGTCAAAGTGGATAGGGCGAACCTTGTACTCTCTGATGAAGAACTTAGAAAAGTCTAAAGACCCCCAATCATCACCAAGACATGCATTTGATTCAGAAGGAGAATTAGAAGTGATAGACTTAGGATTCTTCATTTCAGGGAAATCTTCTTTAGGGACATCTATCTCAGAAGCAACCCACAAGATAGGAACTGCCAAATAGGATGTCAATGCATTAGAATATAACGAAAAAATACAACTTTTAAGAGTAGAAACAACTGATGCCTGACCAACAACTTCCATTTCACAAAGGTGTATAATGTCAGGGTTTGTCTTTATATTAATGACCTCATTATTAGCAACAAATTTTATACAATGACACAAAGTAGACGTTACAACCCCTAAAGTGTGAATCCAAGGTATTCCCAAGAGAATACTGTAAGGTAAAGGACCAAACATAACATAAACCAAGGTGAGTATGATAACAGGTCCCAACCTCAAAGGAAAGATTATCGTGCCTAAGGTTTGATGATCAACATTTATCAGATCCACAAATATATAAAGAAGAAGCAGCAAGAGAAGACAAATCAATCTTGATCTTAGGTAATAGATTAATTCTACACACATTGAGAGTTGAACTGGTGTCAACAAGAGCATACCTAATACCGGTGGTGTTAATGCTAACTATAATAATTAGAGGATCTACTTTCTTCCGTACCTCTTGGGGTAGGAGTTCCTGTGGATAGAATGTGATATTGGGTGAATCCACGTGAATATGAGCCATCAACGCATTAACATACTTTGGGCTAGCGAAAGAAGGCAAGAGGATATTTTGTAGGGATTTCTAAAGTATACCTTGATAAGCTAGAGCAGATTGAAGCAAATCCCATAGTGAGATCTTGGCAAGAGTAACACAAAGTTTCTTGACAAGATAATAATCACCAGGTGTTGGAGGAAGACTTGGTTGAGAAAGTGATGAAGAAGTAGGAACAAAAGTAGGTTGATTCAAATTTTGTTAATTCCTTTATAGAATTATATGTATGACCTATGAAATTATAAGGAGGAGCCATAGATTTTAAGAATCTCATGTAAAGGTTTGACGAGTTAACAGAGACTGGAACCCCATGAATAGAATGAATCCTCTTGGGAGATGGGCTAGCCGGAGTCATGTAAATGGCAAGTCTCTTAGGCCTTTAAGGGGTTGCAAAGACTAAAACTACACTCACAGGTTATTCGAATTTGAAAGAGGAAGTAGATGGTTGCGATGAAGTTATTTTCTTAGGATATCTATTGATAGGAGACGATGCCTCTAAGAAATCATCCAGGGCCTCGTCTAGCATATTGAAATATTACTTAGAAAAAGAATCATTAGAAGCATTGAAATATTGTAGAAAAAGATCCTACATGACTTCATTCACCTCGAGCTCACCAAAATATGGAGGGGATTCGCTATTCCCAAGTCCCAAGACAAACATGGTCTAAAGGGAGAAAATTTCACTCCATCACCTTAATGACACAGACTCAAGTGACAGAGGTTCAATATAAAAGAGATTGCAAAAAAATGCTTAAAAGAGAGTTCCTGATATGTTCACGGATAAAGGACTTTGGGAATTGAAAGAGTAGATTACATAGATTTCTGGGACAAGTAGGCTAGCTCTCGACCGAAGGACATCAATGTGGGCATCGAATACAACACGGTGCAGTGTCATCTCAGAGACGCGTTAGCGTCTTGTATATACAGAGGTAAACGTGTGCACAAAACTTAGACAACCTATTGTCTACTCAAAATCTGAAGTCTGACTATTCTAATTAATTAACAAAAAGAAAGAATGAAAGGAAATGACAAGGAAGACAAGATGCTAAATCACAGAAGGTCTTGCACTCCGAAGCCTTCCGTAAAGCTTCACATGAGCAACCTACACACTAGGTGTATGAGGAAAAATGTTGGGGCTATTTTGGGTCTTACCTCAGTCAAACCCCCGCTTTGGTGTTTCCACCTCCACAGACAACTAGATAGATAAAGACTAGAAAAGACACAAAGTAAAGTAGACATAATGAGTGATAAAAGCAAACCCCATGATGGAGGAGAACCCTATCACGAAATATAGATGAGTGATCAAAGAAAACCCCGTTATAAAGGAGAACCCATATCATGAAATATAGACACAATAAATATACTAGCAATTAGACAAGACAAGATAGCAAGAGAGCCTTGTAAATAGTTAGTGGCTCCCTCGTGGATTGATAGATGTGATGTTGAGTGCTTGTAAAAGAGCCTTGGTTGTTGACAAGATGTGAGTTCGGAAAAGCTTTGCCATAGAAACAAGATTTGTGGAAGAGAAGAAAAGAGAAGTGAGATGTAATGTCCCCTTTTGGGATTGCCCTAAAATCTTCCACTTTCCCTCACTAATTTACTCAGACATTTTTTCAGATACTTAACACTCAATTGTTTTGAATTGGTTTCCAAAATTCCCAATGGATCAATGAGATTTCATGCAGTTTAATAATATATTTTGTAAGGTGATGATATACAAAATCAATCCATCTTATAGAGTTTTCAGGAATCAAACATTCGATTTAATCATTTGTAAATGCATATAGATTTTAATACCATAAATAGCCACTTCAGCAATTAAGATTAAAGAGCAGAGTATAACTAACATAAGATATGGTTGGCTTGTCAATGTTGAACCATCAAACTTGGCATTGGTTTTACTTTCTGTAGGATTTATATAATATATGCAAGAGTCTTATATGATGATTATATTTTGAATTTGGTCTATGACTATTCAACACACTTTCGTAGCTACACAATATAAAAGATGCATAAATATTAATGAGAACACTTGTTGTCCTTAAAAATGTCGAATAACTTGTAGCTGCTCTCAAAATGCTATGTTATCCTGAAGTCTTCACTTGAATTGCATAGCCACCTTGAAGAGTTGATGTGATATTATGCCCAATACTCTAGGATGCATCAAACTTAGCATATTCGTACACTCATTGCATTCATAAACTTGATATTAATAATGCATGAGAGCCATGGACCTAATACTCTCCGTGACCTTGCAATAGATAGGAAAGATTCCCGTGTTTCACAAAATCAAGCAATAGACAAAATCACATCATAGAGTTGCACCTCTCAAACAAAGAGCCAACATGTAACGATGCCAACAAAGAAAAATAAAAAGGACGCCGATGTTATGCCTCTCTGCCAAGGCTAGATCATTCCAACAACAATACAAACATATGCAAATCCAACATATATAAGGATCATTCACTAGTATAGAGGACGTGTTGGTCTTCAATGTATATCCTGTCAGTATTATTATCTATGTATATATGTTGACTCTGCACCCTAATTCCATCATTCGATGATCTCTAGAATGAATTTCAATTCGTTTTATATGGATTTTGTTGTGAGGGGTCGTGTCTTCTCACTATATTTCTTCCCAACTAATCTCACCTCCTTACTCATTGCTTTCAATTAATATCGATCACTTAAATATTAATTTCCTTTAACTAATGTTTGTTTCATGATCAGGTAATTATTTATTTCTCTACTAAACAGTGTATTTATAATATTATATTATTTTTGGTAATTATATAATATAGTTAGATATTATATACTTCCTATCCTAGTATTATATTTATAAATTAATTTTATTATTTTATATTAATTTTATATACCTTTAATATTTAAATTGTCAATATTTATATTTTTAATATTATAATGATAATAATATTTAAATTATTAATATCTATATTTATATTTATAATCATTATAATTATAATTATAATATTGTCTTTGACAATTATAATTACGATGATATCAATTTGTTTAATGTTTTGAAAGATACCTTTGTTATCTCATGGTCATGTTTTGGGGATATGAACGTCCTCCCCTCCCAAATTTGCTTGTCCTCAAGCAACTTATGATTGGGATGATCAAACATCTTAGTCTCCTGATTGGGAATGCCCCAAATTAATGTCCTTAATCTAACAAACAAAGGGTTAGAAAACACCTCCCACTTGATTGAGGTCCAAATTGAATGCTTGCACACAAATTAGAACCATTCACCATAATCATACTGGTTAGCTGATCATAAGCATTCAACCCCCACAATAGTAAGTAGTAGATTATTAAATGTTAGTAAATGCATGGTCAATCACTAGGTTGATCGAGAAGCATTCTAATATCTTTGTAAGGCTCAACCATAAGAGATTATGGGGAATCATGACCTGATGGGGAGCCTAGGATCCATCATGCCTACCCTTTTCCTTTCTCTTATGATTTGCCCCCTTTGGTTCTACTTATCCCCCCTACCCCCCTATTATTATAGAACGCATAGGTTTTCTCTTATAGGATGCATTGGTCCTCCATTGTAGAACACATAAGTTCTCCATTATAGGATGCCATGTCCTCCATTATAGGACACATTGTCCTCCATTATAGGACACATGGTGGCTCAACTCCTCTAGACCCAAAGGTAGTTGCGTCGGATACCCCAGAGGGACACATGGTGGCTCAACTCCTCTAGACCCAAAGGCAGTTGCCTCAAATACCCCAGAGGCAAGTACCCCCTTGACCCATGTGGGCTCAACTTGTCCCCTTTTGGGTGGCATATCTAGAAGAGGACATCATTGTCTTGGTGGCTCAACTCCTCTAGACCCAAAGGGAGGAAAGTACCCCCTTGGCCCATGTGGGCTCAACTTTTCCCTTCTTGGGTGGCGTATCTAGAAGAGGACCTCATTGTCCTGGTGGCTTGACTCCTCTAGACCCAAAGGCAATACCCTCAGATACCCTAGAGGCAAGTACCCCCTTGGGCCATGTGGGCTAAACTTGTCCCCTCCTGGGTGGCGTATCTGGAAGCGGACGTCATTGTCCTGGTGGCTCAACTCCTCTAGAACCATAGATAGTACCTTCGGATACCCCAGAGGAAAGTGCCCCCTTGGCCCAAGTGGGCTCATCTTGTCCCCTCTTGGGTGGCGTATCTAGAAGAGGACTTTATTGTTGTCTCCCTTGGCAATATCCTTGTGAGGTGTTTTGATTGCAATGGTGCCTTGGTTTTCGTACATTCCCGTAATCAAGGAAAATTCCTTCCTCCTTAGTTCCTCTCGGTCATGGTAAGAAGGGTGTGGTTCCTTGCAAGAGTTTCATTCCTTTAGCTCATTTCTTGGAAGATTTTCTCCCTTCCTTACTTCCTTCTTCATATTTTATTATTTTATTTGGGCCTTCTTTATCTTCATTTCTTGGCACTTGATTAGAGGTTGTTTCCATGTTGTGAGCTTGGTTTCTTTTTTTTGTCTATATCTGTGTTCCTATTACCAAATTCCCTTGCACTTGTGAAAATTTTTTCCCTTGTAAAGTCTTTTTGAATGATGTTATTTCTTGAGTGTCTTCTTTTGCACTAATTGTTCTTTCATAGGATGGTAGGATTATGCTCTGATACCACTTGTAATGTCCTCTTTTGGGATTGCCCTAAAATATTCCACTTTCCCTCACTGATCTACTCAGACATTTTGTCATATACTTAGCACTCAGTTGTTTTGAACCAGTTTCTAGAAATCTCAATGGATTAATGATATTTCATGCAGTTTAACAATATATTTTGTAAGGTGATGACATACAAAATCGATCCATCTTATAGATTTTTCTAGAATCAAATTTTTTCTTTAATCAGTTGTAAATGCATATAGATTGTCATACCATAAATAGCTACTTCAGCAATTAAGATTAAAGAGCAGAGTATAACTAACATAAGATATGACTGTCCTGCCAACGTTGAACCATCAAACTTGACACTGATTTTATTTGCTATAAGATTGATATAATATATGCAAGAATCTTCTGTGATGATTATATTTTGAATTTGGTCTATGACTATTCAACATACTTTTGTATAAACAATATAAAAGATGCATAAATATTAATAATAACACTTGTTGTCCTTAAAAATGTCGAATAACTTGTAGCTGCTCTCTGAATGCTATGCTATCTTGAAGCCTTCACTTGAATTGTATAGCCACCTTGAAGAGTTGATGTGACATTATTCCCAATACTCTGGGATGCATTGAACTTAGCATATTCGTACACTCATTGCATTCATAAACCTGATATTAATAATGTGTGAGAGCCATGGACCTAATACTCTCCGTCACCTTGCAATAGATAGGAAAGATTCCCGTGTTTCGCAAAATCAATTAATAGACAAAATCACATCATAGAGTTGCAACTCTCAAACGAAGAGCCAACATGTAACGATGCCAACGAAGAGAAATAATAAGGATGCCGATGTTATGCCCCTCCGCCAAGGCTAGAGCGTTCCAACAACAATATGCAAATCCAACATATCAATAAGGATCATCCACTAGAATAGAGGATGCGTTGGTCTTGAATGTACATCCTCTGTTGGTATTATTATCTCTAAAGGAAACTTTCGGGCCCAAGGCTATATCTGTTGACTCTGCACCCTAATCCCATGATTCGATGATCTCTAGAATGACTTTGAACTCCTTTTATATGAATTTTGCTGTGAGGGGTCGTGTCTTCTTACTATATTTCTTCCCAACTAATCACACTTCCATAGTTATTGCTTTCAATTAATATTAATCACTTAAATATTAATTTCCTTTAACTAATGTTTGTTTCATGATCGGGTAACTATTTCTTTTTCTTCTAAACAGTGTAATTATAATATTATATTATTTTTGGTAATTATAATATTGTTAGATATTATATACTTCCTATCTTAGTATTATATTTATAAATTGATTTTGATGTTTTGTATTAATTTTATATATCTTTAATATTTACTTTATTATTTAAATTTCCAATATTTATATTTTTAATATCATAATGATCATAATATTTAAATTATTAGTATCTATTTTAATATTTATAATTATAATACTATCTTTGAAAATTATAATTATGATGATATCGATTTGGTTGATGTTTTAAAATATGCCTTTGTTATCTCATGGTCATGTTTCAAGGACATGACAAGAGAGCAAGTTGTGAAGTCAAAATGGTGAGAATTAATGAGAATGAAGGTGAAAGAGAGTTTTTTGTGTGGTTGAATGGGTGGGAAGAGCCATTACATTCGAGATTCTGCCATGACAATGTGTGTCATGGGAAAAGTTCCAGAAATTCCCTCATTTAAACTCATAAAGTTTGGGGACGCTTGCACGCCGCATGAACACGCACATGCCGTGTAAGTGTCCAACTCACATCTTTACAAGAAATAAGGTGGAAGACTACTGACGCTTCATAGTTGCCCCTTATGGAGTTGGAATTGTGAAATTATGGCTCATAAGGTTCTAGTCATAAATGTGGCTAGGCACCATATATGTGGTGGGTCAAATGCGCAAGTGTTAAATTACCACGAGGTGTAATTTTACGACATAATTATATTTCTTGGTTGATGAATAGCCAAGACCTTGATATTTAGGATCATTAAAAAATTGTATTGGCTCCAAAATACCTTGTTCATGTAGTCGTAATCCTTTTCCTTAATACATCATGCTAACTCTTCTTTGTGTTGTTGGGAATCATCAATGGTATTGATCTTCTCATCAGTAAGAAAGTTCTCTTTGACAAAAGTGAGTGATCCAAGCTGATAGGATACTAGTGTTTTCTCTTCCTTCATGCTTGTTGCTTCATCATTATTTTTCTTAAATTATGTTTTTGCCTCAAAGTCGATATAAAAACCCTCTTCATGGTCATTTGTTGGAATATCATCACGGAGTCTTGTTAATCAGCTATCACTTCATTATTTTCAAATATGTTTAGAGATTTTTTTTTTGTTCTAGATGAACAAGGGTGAGATCATCTATGAATCCAGGGGAGGCAAGTGTCTCATATGTAGAAGATGATGTTATTGGAATATGTATGAAGTTAAATTTAATATTGGGATCATGGATGGAATGGAAAGGGATGATGGGATCATTATGGAATTCTAGAGAGATGGGATATTGATAAATGATAAGATGAGATTGGAGAATTTGGTTAACTTGATTTTAATTCATTTAAGAGATTTCTTCTTTATGCTTTGGATTATGTTCTTGACATAGATTTGAATTTGGTTGACTTGATTTTATTCATTTAAGAGATTTCTTCTTTATGCTTTGGATTGTGTTCTTGACATGGATATGATTCTAATAATGGGGTATAAAAAAGGTACTTTTGGACAATCTCAATGTTTTGGCATGGTGTCAATGGATTTTGAATTGGAATCTGTGTTGTAGGCATGATAGCTGATGGAGGGAATGATAGTATTTGGTCTAGGATTTCTTTATCATAAATTGCATTGTATCAAATTTTGGATTAGCTTGGAGTTCATGATTATCTTCCATGGATAGCCCACGGAGAAAATTTTGAAACATGTCATTATTGGATGGGTTTTTTTGATGGGGATGGTGTGGATTGATGTTGCAAATTTTTTGGGGATGAAGTATTGGAATGAAAGATGGAGGCTTCTTGTGGGAAAGCTTCTTGAAGATGACCTATTATAGAGTCAAATGAGGTGGATGTGTTATGGCTAGGGATGTTATTAATGCAATTATTTTGGGATGATCCATTGCTAGACATAGATGGATGATTTTGATCATGCTTGGGAAAAGCATATTGATATACACCTAATTTCTCATTATGTGAGCTATGAATATTGTTGATGTGATTATTTTTGAATGAATTGTTAGGATTATCTTCAAGGGTGATGTCAGCTTGGTCAATAAAATCCCAAATGAGATTTTTCAATTTTATGCAATCAAGGGTCTTATGTCCTTTGGCCCTATTATATTCACAATATTCGTTATCTTTATACCACAAGGATTTGAATTAAGGTTCATATTGTCCAATTTAAGGTAACGTGATGAGATTGAATTGCACCAATTTTTGTAAGGTCGATTCAATAGGCTCCCCTAGAGGAGCGCATTTTTGTCATGGCATAGAGTTCTACCTAGGTGGTCCTCTCGAAATGATGAAACCTTGAGAATTTATTTATATGTCTAATGACGATTGCAAATTTTATTATGGTTGTACATTTTTATCCCATAGGCCAAGTTTGTCATTAGATTGAGGGCCATTATTCTTGTTTTTCTTATAGATTTTCACAATACCCTCATCAATGAGAGAATTTTCAATGGTTATCCCTTTCTCTATAATTTCTTGAAGTGTGTTAACACATTGAGCTTATAAATGAAATCCCATCTCCTAGTTTATATTTTGAACAAATATGCTCACAAGTTATTTTCAGGTAGAGGCCATGGGAAGTTGCTTGCCATATTCCTCCATAGTTGTAAGAAGAAAGTGAATGATTCTCCGTTAATTTGTTTGGTGTTGCATAGGTCATTCATAGTGATTTCAAGCTCAATGTTGTAGAAGTGACTAACGAAATTTTCAGTTAGTTCATGAAAGGTCTTGATGCCATGTGGTAAATGAGAGAACCATTCTATTGCTTGTCCTCCTAAAATTTGGAGAAAGAGGCGCATTAAGTATGTGTCTTTGTAAGCAACATCTAGGAAAGATATGTAGAATTTTTGTATATGCTCTCATGGATCTCCTCTTCCCTTATACTTGTCAAGTTTAGATATTTCAAAGTTGTGAGGGAAAGGTATCATTGGAATTGATTGATCGAATGGGTAAAGACATATATCCATAAGTATGTCCAAGTTCCATGTTCAAATTCTTCTTTGTATGTCCAAGTTCCATGTTAGCTATCTTCTTATGCAAGCTTTGGATTTGTAATGCCAAGTCATTAGTGGGTGTGTTGATGGTTATGTTGTTTGAGGATGAATGGTGAAATGTGGAAGGATTGCTGATTAATGTTGTGGAATATTGGATGTATTGAATGAATTATTATGATATTGAGGGATAGATGATTGTGATATTGGAGGATATATGATTCTTGTTGTGAGATGTTGGATGTATAGAATAAAATTATTGTGATATTGGGGGATAAATGATAGTTGTTGTGAGATGTTATAATTTGAAGGGATGTATGATTGATGTTGTGGAATGTTAGATGAGGGGATATATGATTGATTTTTTAGGATATATGATTGGTGTTGTGAAATGTTAGGTGACTGGATAGATGATTGATTTTGTGGGATGTATGATTAATGTTATGGAATGTTAGATGAAGGAGATTGTGAATGATTTTGTGGGATGTGTGATTGATGTTGTGGAATGTAAAATGAGGGAGATTGTAAATGATTTGAAATGTAAGTGTTTGTAGGAATGTGGAAGGTGGAATATTGTGGATGACTTGGGATGTGAATGTTTGTAGCAATTCAGAAGCACTTGGGTGGTGTTAACACAAGTAAAAATGAAAAATATCAAAAATCATTTTTTTTTCGATATTTTCTACATTTTAGTAAATCGTATTTTTGGAAGCGTTTGAAATGGAATTTGGGGTCAAGATGGTTATCAGTCCCTTGAAATAATAATTGTGATGGAAAGAATAAATGTCTAAATATAAATAAATAAAATACATAAAAAATTATAGCAATAAATGAAATAAAACTAAATATAAGAAAAAATTATATAAATAAAGATAAATAAATAGTTACAAAATAAATTCAATGAACACAAAATTACACTATTTACCTTAAGATATTCTCTTTCAAAAATCAAATGAGAAATGAGATGGATATTTCCATTATTGTCTACCCAACCTTGACAATTGAAAATTAGGATGCAATGGGTTTTTTCAATTAATTAATAAATACGATCATTTCCCAAATTTCACCCGTACACATATGAGTATTTAATAGCTTGTAGTGTTGTATTAAATTCCACCCTAAATCCCATAGGCCACAACCTACAACCTACACTATGTACCTCATTTTTTGACATTGATAATCCTTTTTTGCATTTTCAATGCAATGTAGGGCATCCCCATTTCAAAGCTTCTAATACTTGCATAAGATAATTTCCATTTCATGCTTTTGTTTGATTGAGCAAAAGGCAAGACTTGGTAGGGAGAATTTTGGTATATTCGTTGTTTGCAATCATTGTTGAATTTGTGTTTGAGAGGTAGTTGTAGTTTATATGATGTAGACAAGGGATTTCCTATTGAGGTGTGTGCATTGCAAGATAATGCTAATGGTGGGGGGAGGAGTGAAGACATTCTAGTGCCCCAATTGTCAGCTACAACTGATGCTTCCATTGGCCCCTCATCCATTGGAAGTACAGGGGCAACAAGGGTAGGGACAAAAATTGGCCCTCCTTTCACTTCCTTTTCCATTCCCTCTGCCCCTTCCCCTCCCCTTGCCTCCTTCTCCGCCGTCCCTTCCTCTTCCTCAGAGGATCTATCCCTCCAAGCATCAACTTCACTGTGTGAGTTGCAAGTTGGTTTTGAATGTACCACACACGCTCAGTAGATTCATGTGTCCTCAATGCTTAACAACTCTCAAAGTTCCCCCACTTAGAAGCGTCATTCCCCTTGTCCTATCATCTATAGGAAATTAATGAGGTCACTTAAACTTTCAGTTTTAACCCTTTCAAAATAGTATTACAATGTGGATTATAAATCTAAGCGGTGCATGATAAAAAATCCAACCATGATAGAAGGGTATAAAATATCACATAAGTGTCTATTGAATTCAGTTGTGCTCGACTTTATTTTTGTGAAGTATAAATATATAGAACTTTAGTAACACCTTATTTTTTTAGGTGCAATAACATAACACATTTTATTTACAACTTCTTCACTTTGTCTATAGTAAGTTATGAAATAAATATACAAGGGGAGTTGACCATTTCTTTTAGGGCTGTTGAACAAAGGCAACACACTGAGCCAAACTATTATACCATCTTCTGAGCTCAAACATATATTATTTTTTTGGCATATACCTTTAGTGACAGAATGGAGTGCTCCAACATAGGATGTGATAAGCATGGATTGTGTTTTCATGTGCCATGATATGGAGTTACATTCCCAAGATTTTAAACCTAGGCCATGCCTATACATACCCTATTTACTCTTTTAATTCACTAATTCCCAACTCCATTATTTGTAAGTGTGTTTGAACAGAGATCCATGGAGACATGGGGTTTGGGTGATGTTCTTGAACTCTTGGAGACTTATAGGGGATGTCCTTTTTTCAGGGTTGGATGATCTACACCTTTTGGTCCATAAAAATAGAAATACATTTTTGTAGGATTGTTGAATAAAATTCAACACTTTGTATTTACTATCTAAAATTTTAGCTGCTTTTAGTTTTTTTAAGTTATTTCAATAACAAATTTCTCGCCTTCCCTAAAATTTAGGTAATTTATTTTGCTGCCTTATCCTGAAAACTCAGAGAAAGATTGGTTTGTAGTTATTTTTTTTGTGGGGTGGACCGATCACCATTGCTTCTCTTCTTTTCATAATTTTATGCATACTAAGAAACTCAGTTATCACTTATAATAACCCACCACTTGTCTAGTTGGATTTCAAGATTATTTAAGTTTATATGGATTACATGGTTTTTCCTTTTGTATTGTATATGCCTTATGTTTAGCCAGGAGTCTTTATCGTATTAGGTGGCTGTAGATGCAGAGGTAGAAGAAGATGAAGGTGGGATTATTGGAGAAACTTTTATAGACTACATAAGCACTTATTAGTTCTTGGCAGGGAACTATAGCAGAGGGTTTAGTTGTTAAACAAAGATTATTAGTTCCTTCTTATAGCCAATCACAATTTAGATTTTTGCTACATTTTTTTTATTGCTTATATTCGATCAAGAAAAGTGCCCATTTTATATGGTTAAAGTTGATTTAAAATAATTTTTGGCAATGTGATTGGGCCTAAATTTGGTGGGATAGGTTGTCAGAAGTAAAGCACTACTTTCAAAGCAAGAGAAGGCATGAATAACCATGCTGCATTCTCTGCATGTAGTGGAGGCGTCATCAATTTCAATGTTTGCACTAGGAGAAGTTGGTCCTCTATGCTGGAGTTAATGCCAAGAACTAGCACTAGTCCTATGATGCAAGGGCATCCATTTTGCTATTTTTGTCATTTTTTAAAAGATTGGCTTTGGGTCGATTTGGCTTGTTTTGTGCAAATAAGGTCATTTTGGACCATGTTGAACCATTTGGGGTCTTTTTTTTGATGTTTATAGGTGGAAAGCTATCAAAAGTTGTAGAAAGTTGTCAATGTTGTCAACCAAAAAGTGATTACAACTTTGCAACCTTGTTCTTAGGGAGTTAGAAGTTGTTTTGGAAGTTATGAATTGATTTAATTCAAAGAAAGAGAGGTATTCTCACACCAAGCATGTGGATGAGATGATCTGAGTAAAGCAGATTGCAATCTTCATTAAATGACCCTATACGGATTGGCACAAACTTGCAAGTGATTAGAGAAGTTGAAGGAAACTTCTCTTTTGAATGCATTTGGTTTCATGAATTCTTATTGAGTTTTGTAGAAGTTGTAGTGTTTTTAGTTTTAATAGTCCAAAACCCTAGCTAGGGTTTCCAATGAGCAAATAAAAACCATGGGCAGAGGTTCCACTGTGGAAAATTGATGAAACTTGGTGGAATGCTCTGTCCCATGACTTCCCACCCCTTGGCAAAAGGAGGACTCTTAGTTTGCACGTTTGGATGAGTTTTTAAAGTTCGTGTGTTGAAAATTGCTTGCAAAATTGCATGAAAGCAGTCATAAAACCCTAGTTTACTTGGTGGTTTAACAAATCTATGCATTGTTTGGTCCTGAATGGGTGGTAAAATATTTAAATGTGTTGTAGGAAGACTGATCAATCTAAGATCTCATGCACTATGTTTTTTGTTCTTGTTGAACCTCCATTAGGCTATTGTCTCAATGAGTCTAAGATGAATTAGAATGCACTAAGTTCCTGTTTGTATTGAATAATTGGAACAAATGTGTCAAGTGAGTTTAATTTGAGTCCTTCCTCTACATCATTATTGGTATCAAAGCCAATAAAGACACCAAAGGTAGTCAAGTAAGTTGATACAAACAAAGATGCCTCCAAGAATGAATGCAGTTGAAAGAGAAGCATAAAGGATAACTAGAGAGATGAGGGAAACCCTTGCCAAAGAGATGAGGGAGATGAGAGTTAGTCTTGATGCAAGACTTATGATAGTAGAAGCCAATCAAAGAAGAGGATTGGTAACAGGATATTTGAGTGACCAAGAAGAAGGAATGGGTGAAAACAATCCACCACAAGAAAAACCTTCGGAAGAGAGAGATGTTGATGAGATAAGGATGGAAAGATTGCTGAAGGAAATCAAGGGTGAAGGTTCCAAGGTGAAGATGGAAATTTCAATGTATGCAGGCAGTTTGAATAGTGAGGATTTTCTTGATTGGATAGGAGAGTTAGATAAATACTTTGAATTTGAAGAGGTACTTGAAAAGCAATAGGTGAAGTTGGCCAAAACGAAGTCGAAAGGCCATGCATCCCTATGGTGGGATTATTTGTAAGAAGAAAGAAGGAAAAAAGGAAAAGCCAAGATAACTTCTTGGGATAGGATGGTTGCCAAGTTGAAAGGAAAATTTCTCGATAGTGACAATGCCACTCAATTGTATAAGAAAATACAAAACATGAAACAAAAATACATGGATGTAAAGGAGTACATAGAAGAATTTTACAAACTAAGTATCAAATCAGGCCATATGGAGGATGATGTTGATAAGGTTGCAAGATACCTTAATGGTCTGAAATATAGCCTACAAGATGAATTGAGTCTTACGCCCTAAGACACTAGAAGAATGCTATCAACTAGCCATGAAGGCTGAAGATAAGTTGAAAAGAAGATGAGAAACAAAACAGAGGTAGGGGAAGGAATTACAGAGGAAGATGATCATTTGCTGGTAGAGGACAGTAAAAAAGGTCTCAAGATGAGGCAACCAAGTCTCAAGAAACAACATCAGATTCAAGAGGCAATTTTAGAGGAAGGAGATCAAATTTTAGGGGCAGATTTGGACATAGAGGGGGATCCAATGGATTCATTGGAAAATGCTACAAATGTAACAAATTTGCAGGTCATCAAGCTTGGGAGTTCCCTGAAGAACAATCCACTACTTCTTTTAGGAGTGAAATAAGGAATCAAGTTGCTTATGGTGGAGATGCTGGAAGTGTTAACTCTTCGCCACAATTTGAAGAACCAGAAGTTGGAGAATATTTTTTGACGAGGAGAACATTGATCAAGGTTCCCATGGAGAAGGAGCCACCTCAAAGGAAATCACTTTTCAAGACCACTTGGAAATGTCAAGGTAAGTGTTGTCAAGTTGTCATAGATTCTGGTAGCACTGATAACTTAGTTTCTATGGAAATGGTAGAAAAGTTGAAGTTGAAAATATTACCCCATGCCACACTATATAAGGTCTCATGGTTGAATAAAGGGCAGCAAGTGTTGGTCAATGAACAATTTTGGGTAGAGTTCCAAATAGGAAGATATAAGGACAAAGTGTTGTGTGATATCATCCCTATGGATGTGTGCCATACGTTACTTGGTAGGCCATGGAAATATGATAGGAAAACAACCCATGATGGTAGAAAGAATGTATATGTTATAGGGAAGGACGGGATCTCTTATACTCTAACACCTTTGAAGGAGGAAGACCAAGACCAAAAAGTGGGATCAAGTGTGATGTTGGTAGGTGAGAATGAGTTCATTAGAACCATGGAAGAGGAAGAAATGGGCTTTGCAATCATAACCAGACCTAGGACTGTTATGAAAACAATTAAAATTGATGAGTTACCTTTGGAGATCCAAGATTTTCTACAAAAGTATGTTGAGATAGTGTTATAGGAAATCCCAAACCTTTGCTTCCAATAAGGGATATTAGCCATCATATTGACTTCATGCCAAGGGCTAGTTTACCAAATAAAGCAACCTACAAAATGACACCACAACAGAATGAAGAAATCATAAAACAAGTGCAGGAGTTGCTTGACAAAGGGCTAATCAGGGAAAGCCTTAGTTGTTTTGCGGTTCCAACTGTTCTAGCACCTAAGAAGGGAGGAGAATGGAGGATGTGTACTAATTCTAGGACAACAAACAAGATTACAATCAGATATAGGTTCCCAATTCCAAGGATAGAAGATTTGATGGATTTCCTAAGTGGAGCAAGTTATTTTTCCAAGATAGATCTTAAAAGTGGTTATCACCAAATCATGATCAGATAAGGGGATGAGTGGAAGACAACATTCAAAATAAATGAAGGGCTCTATGAGTGGATTTTTATGCCATTTGACCTCTCTAATACACCTAGTACCTTCATGAGGCTTATGAATGAAGTTCTCAAACCATATATTGGCAAGTTTGTAGTTGTTTATCTTGATGACATCTTAGTTTTCAGTTTTAGTAAAGAAGATTTGCATCATTTGAATTTGGTTTTAAGAAGGTTGCAAGAGAACAAGCTACTAATGAATTTGAAAAAGTGTGAGTTTATGAAGACCGAGTTTCTATACTGTAACTTCCCCATTTTTTGGACCTTAAGGAATAATCATTATTTTAATTATTTAACGTTATTAGGCAAAAAGTGCAAAGTCAAAAGGGTAATATTAAATAATTATATTAAAAGGTTAAAAAGTGACATAATTTAATGATAAATTAATAAAGTCACTTTATTAATGGAAATTTGCATGTGACGCATGTTGGTCAAAAAGTCAAAATTTTCAAAATCAAAGGATCTAGGTCCACTCAGAGTGAAGTTTTCTACAAAACCCAGATCTCAATTTCTCAGCCCTAAATTTTAGGAAATGTTTTAAAAATAGAAAGTTTCTAAAAATAGAATTTTTTGGGTTTCTTCTCAAATGGATGATGGCAAAATTTTCTAAAAATATATTTTTTTTCTAAAAATAGAAAGTCCGACTCTAGGAGTTCAAACTAATTTTGATTGGCTTAAAATAATTCCTCATCAAGTTGGTCCAAAAAGAATTGTCAAAAGATCAATTTTTCTCTAATGAGTCTATTATGCTTTTTCACAAGCCAAACTAGGAGCTCCAAGGTAATCAATGGAGGTTGCTCAATTGCCAGGTGTTAGATTTGAGGTCTCAAGCTCTGCACAGATCAAGAAATGATGACGGATGCTTGAGGGACGAGGAATGAAGGAAGGAGTTTGGAGAAGCTTGAAAACTGAGGAAATTTGACTAAGTCTAGAGATGCTAGGTGCCCTTTCCTAGTAAAGGCGCTTAGCCATCCATGCCTTGGAATATTTTTCAACCCCTACTGTCAAGCACGAAGTAGTGAATGAAGAATGAGGAGAAAATTAAAAATCGAAAAATAAATTCTAACACCTACTAGTAAAGGCACCCCTGCTAGCCAAGGGTGCCCATCTTTTTAAGGCCTCAAATGATGATATTATGGTTTTTTCTTCCAAGACATTGTTGCTAAAATCCCTTCTAGCTTTGTAGTGAATCCATCAGTAGGTCCATTAGATCAATCAGTCAATCAAAAATGTGGATTGAATGGAGAAGTCTTGCTAGAGAAGCAAAAAGAAAATCCTGAAAATCATCTAAAATATTATGTCTAGGGAATAAAGGCACCCCAGGTAGCCAGGGATGCCCAAGGTTTTGGGCACTCAGAAGATGAAATTAGGGTTTGAAGCCCTAACAAGTTTTCTTTAGTTTTGATCAGGCTCTTCAACAAAATCATCAGTGAGGTCATCAAATTTGTCAAACATCAGATTTCATAGATTGAACGAAGGTGAAAACATGGGAAAAATTGAAAATGTCAAAAGCAAAGTTGAAAATCTCAGAAAATATTCTAACTCTAGAGGAGTTGGGCGCCCTAGGTATCTAGGGTTGCCCAAGCTTTTGATCCTTTGAAGCTGCTTTTCCAGGCCAGTCACCTCAAAAAGACCCCCCTCAAAACTAATTAAGCTATCCAATGAAACAAACAGTCAGATCATCAAACCTCCTTAATGGTTAGAAATGAGAATTCATTTGAAGAATCAAAAAGTAGTGTTAAGTTGGAGAACATGAACAAATGGTTTTCTGGAAGACTTGGGTGCCTTAGGAAGCCAGGGGCGCCCAAACATTTGAAGGCTTAGAATAAGTTTTTAGGGTTTGGTATCTCTGAAACAATCATCTTAGATTCAATCAAGCTACACAATGGAGTAGTTAGCGAATTCGTTGGTCCATTCAAACACCCATAAATGCAAAATCAATAGAGAATTCATCTGGAGGTGAGAAAACACAGAAAGTTGAAATTTTATGAAAATTGGCTAACATTGGGAGCCATGGGCGCGCTATCTAGCTAGGGGTACCCATGAGTTTGGTGGTCCAAATTATATTTTTAAGAAACATTGTATCCAGAACAATTTTCTTTGATTCAGTCAGGCTCCACAATGAGATCATCAGTCAGTTCACAAGATCAATCTGGTGGCCAGAATGAAGATCGAATTGAAGGAAATTATCAAGCAAAAGATGAAATTTCAAGAAAAATGGTTGTCTGCTAAGGAAAAGCACTCCTAGTCAAGGAGGGTGCCCAAGGCTCAATGCCTTAAATTTTTTTTCAATTTTCATCATGCATCATGCTAAACGACGTCCATATTCGACGAACCTACTCAAGGTTGGCTTCAAAATATTTAAAGCTAGAGAATAAAAGCGTTTTTATCCTCAAAACCTATAAAAGAAGGCTTTGGATTTCATTATTCACTTTTTACAAGTTGGCAACTAGAGGAGAAATCATACAATTTTCTATTTTTGAAGATATGGAGGCTTAAATGCAATGTTTTTTCAATTTTCTTCATGGATTTGGGATCGACAAGCATAGAGGCTTGGTTTTTCATTTTTTATTCTTTGAGTGCATCATTTTTTTAGAGGAAGGGGGTCATGTTTTTCAAAATTCATTCATTTGGGTCCGCTTAGTTATTGATTCTCTTCAACTTTGGAAAATTTCAAGTTTTCAAGAATCTGCTTTTTCCACACTTTTTTGGGAAATCCTCATCTTTTTCAAAATTTGATCAATTGGGTTTCTCCAGAATGACATTCTCTACAAAACCTAGGTCCCAACCTTTTTCAGAGAAATTAATTTTTCAAGGCAAATCAACATTCTATTTTTTGCAATCTGTGCAAAACGTTTCCGAACCTAGTCAAGTTCATAGTCAAAAATCAAGATTTTATGCATGCAACACTCTCCATTTGAAATCAAGAGCAAATCAACTTGTTGGCGGATAGAGTTTCACAGATTATTAGTGAATGAGTCACCTCTTTGGGGAAGCAGTATTTTTTGAGAATAGAATTCAAAAGAAGCAATTAACTTGACGTTTTCTCTGAGCTTTCTTTCTATTCTTGTCTCATTCTTATGCATTCTTTGTGAAGGAAAAATATCAAGTTGTAATAGTTGGCACTTTCCCTATTTTTTGTGTTTTCATAGGTTGTTAGATAGTTATCTTGTTTTAGTTTTAGAAATAAAGCTTGCATTTTGGCAAGTCTTGTTGTAAAAGCTAGGATATTTTAGGGTTCCTTACTCCTTTGCTTGTGTATAAATAAGGGCAACCTTGGCCATTTTTCTTTAATGGTTATTGTGATAGAAAATTGCTGAGCCTATTTTGGCTACAAGTTGTTATTGAGTGTCATTTCACTTAGTGTAAGAGCAAGCTTGTATGCCTACCTTCGCTGCAAGATATTGTTCAGTTTATGTGTTACTTATGTTAATGTATTCTGGTTGATCACTAAAATATAAGCTTGTTATTGGTACAATATTGCTGTCCCAAAAGTGTGATATTTGTTATTTGAAATTTGAGAAAAGGAAATATTATTCCTTCTTTGCTGCTTTGATCTACTGTCTTAGGTTTCCCTTTTATGTGTTATGCTTATGTGATCTCTATTTCAATTTGCAACTAAAAGTACAATGAGTCTTAAGGTGTATGTTGAGAGTGAGTTTATGTGAGTTTTGTGTCAAAGAATCAATTCCTTGTTTAGTTTTAACTCTCAAGCTCTGAGTTTACTTGAGTTGTTAAAATCATCACTAGAGTAGGCTTAGTCAAAGTTCAAAAAGAGAAAATCTCAGCTCCGACACTAGAGTTTTATAACCTTGTGGTCTTAGCTGAGAAAAAATATTGGCAATTAGTTTTAGCTTACATTCTTTAAGAAACATCAACAAAGAGGGAGCTTCCCTCCTAATTCGAAGAGCAATTAATCTACTATCTCAGGTTTCCGTTTTATGTGTTATGCTTATATGATCTCTATTTTAGCTTGCATCTTAAAGTACAATGAGTCTTAGGGTGTATGTTGAGAGTGATTTTATGTGAGTTTTGTGTCAAAGAATCAATTGCTTATTTACTTTTAACTCTCAAGCTCTGAGTTTACTTGAGTTGTTAAAAGTGTCATTAGAGTAGGCTTAGTCGTAGTTGAAGTTCAAAAAGAGAAAATCTTAGCTACGACACTACAGTTTTATAACCTTGTGGTCTTAGCTGAATAAAAAGATTGGAAATTAGTTTTAGTTTACTTTCTTCAAGCAACATCAACAAAGAGGGAGCTTCCCCTCCTAATTCAAAGAACAAGTAATCTATGCATAGTTGTTTGTTTCTAATTCAAATACCAGAGGTGCGAATTGAAACACCAACAATTTTTTGGCACCCATCGTGGGGTATGAGGCATAAAACATTAAAGAAATATTACACTTTATTTCACAGGAATGACTCTCTGGCGTCCTACTACTCTACTTCAACAACCTGATCTTACACCTCCTATTATCTAGCCAAATTTTGAGATAATTGAAGGAGAGAAAACAAACATCATCAGTAGCTTGAGGAGTTTCATAATTGAGAAGGAAACCATTGCTTGGTGGAGAAACACTACTACCATCCTAGACGAAGAAGAAAGGAAATCTGAAATTGCAGTTGGAAGATCGATATTACCTCCTCCTGCGTGGAATTAGACAATCCTGGCTTACAAAGTGTATAGGAGGAGAACAAATCATCTCTTTCAAGGAGATGCGGATACAAATCCTTTCTTTTCACAAACACGCCCTATAGAAGTTGGAGATCCATCTAACATAGTTCATGAATCCAACATAGTTCCTGAAACCAAGCAAGAAGAATTTGAAGTCAAGCAAGAACTTGTGATCTAGTGAATAGAGATGGGTGATAATAATGATCCTAATAACCACAATTGGAGATGAGCACCTCCACTACCTTGGGGTAATCAAATTGGAGCTTTTGCTTTGGAGGTAAATCATGAACTACCTAAGGGGTCAAAAAAGAAATTCCCACGGTTTCACGACGATGGAACTCAACATCCTGATGATCATATTTATGCCTTCTCAATAGATTGCATTGTTTTGCATGTGGCACATGAAGACATTGTTGTGCGTCTCTTTGTTGAGACCCTTGTGGGAAACATTGTCGAATGGTTCAATCCCTTAGAGCTAAGCTACATAAAAAACTAGGCAACTATGAGCGAAATTTTTTTGGCGAGATTCAAGCTCGCTGAAGCTAGTCATTGATTGTTCACCCAACTTTCAAATTCAAAGATGGAGGTCCATGAACCAATGAGAGAATTTGTGGCAAGGATTAATTGCCTAGTAACACATCTTTCACACACACTCAATCCACTACTTAAATTCTATTGAGCAATTTCATAAACACTCTCCCATATGAGAAAGCCTTCTTCCTAAGACCGACTAATGAAACAAAATTAGAGAATGCATACCAGTGTTCCATAGAGATTGAAGACAACATGATTAATTTTGGAAAGATGAAGACAAATGCTATCAGGAATTTGGTTTAGAGTTTTGAGGACACACTACTACAAAAGGTGGCCAACTAAATGACTATTCTCAAGAGGTAATTGCCCACATATCCTGTACTACCTACTCAACCTACACCACTTGCGTTGCTTGCATCACAACCATATCAACCTCAACAGCCATACCAACCAAGGAGAAATAATTTTCAGCCTTGCAATAATAATAGGCTATGGGGGCCAGCTCCATCAAAGCAAGTGGCTAAAATACACAAAATATAGTATTTTTCTCCTTTTATGAGATCGATGCACATACCGACTCCACATGTCTTGAAAACTTAAGGATGAATCAGATAATGGTCTTTACCAACATTGCACCAAGTTCAAGCTTTGTACCAACACCTAGTTCAAATGTTGTCTTACCATAATCAGACAACTTTGATGGCGACTCCACAATGTGATACTTCAAAAGTGAACCCACCATAGAAGAAGAAGAAGATCCCCGATTGTACTCTCTTGCCATGAATCCTGAAAATTTTATAACACTTGTGTTTACACAAACTCAACACCTAAAATCACAAAAAGAAGAAGAGAGACTGAAAGAACAAAAAGAAAAAGAAAAGGGAAAAGAAGTAGCTTCTACTTCTAATCCCAAGCTTTCTCAAGATAATGTGAAAGTAGTTGCTCATGACACGTCTTCAACAAATTTTGATATCGTAGACTCCTTAATGAAGACTAAGGTGCAAATTTCTCAACTAGAATATCTCTAAGATCATCTAGAACAGTTGGATAGAATTCTTAACTTTGTGAAGAAAGGACCTATCATACAACCAACATTTCTCGAATCATCCGTATCAACGGAGGACAAGCCTAAACCCTTTTATATCTCTTTGTATATAGGGGGTTTCAAAGTGAGAAATGATATCATTGATTTTAGAGTCTAAGATAACATCATGCCTCTACAAGTGATGAATGCTTTGGGACTTTTGTGCACTATGAAACTAGACAAGTGTTATTCACTTGAGTCTAAGTTAGTGCCATTGGTTAGAAAATTGAAGGACGTTCAAGTAAGGTTGTTAGCTTGTTCGGAGAAAAAGATATTGATGACTATACTAGTGGCTAAAATTCCAGTCAGTTACGAGATGTTGACTCAGAGATTTTGCAGAGATCTTGGTGGTGCAATGCAATTAGATTGGTTGTTTGCAACCATTCCTATGAAGGAGGGAAAAAATCAAGATAGAAGTTGAGCCCAAATCCTGATTCATAGTGGTGAAATCCTCAGACACCTTAGGCCAAATTCTATATCAAGAAACAAGTCTTGGTGATTACATGATGCTGTCAGAGATGGAAACTGAAGACCAAAACATCTATTGTCTTGAAAAGAGATCAATAGAAGGTTCAAAAGTAGGGGAAATAATCATCTTCCCTAAAGGACAGTTGGACCCATTTGCACATTGTTTTGCAATTGGAATTCATTGAAGTTGAAAAAGAGGCACTTTTGTTAGGCCTCAACAATACCGAAGACATGGGAATCAAACTCCTATGTGTTAAAAGGGGATGTGGAGGTGAGTGATGAGCCAATTGAAGGATATTTCCAGGTCAGGAAGGATCTCCTACGACATTATAGAAATTGAGTTTGGAACACGATCAACTGGTTTGAAGAGTTCGACATTAGAGACATCCCGAGGATGAATGACAACAAAATTGATGACTTAGTGGTATCTGTAGACACATAAAAATGGCCTAGACCCCCAAACCACATTTTTCTATATCATGCTTCGTCTCAACATAATTAAAATATTTAATTATGTCCTATAGTCTAGTGTCAACTATTAATTAAATAATTCTTAATTATTTAATTAATTCACGTCTTTTATTCCTCCTGACTATTTAAATAAATAAATTACATTTATTATTTAAATACGTCGCTAAATGCTTATGTCACTCTATAATTAAATAAATTCCTAAATTTATTTAATTATTATTAGTTCATTATTTCCTCCTGATTATTTAAATAAATAAACTTTATTTATTTATTTAATACGCCATTAATTATTTATGTCTTCTCATAATTAAATAAATTCTTATTATTTATTTATTTATTATCCTCTCCAACTTTCTTTCTTATTTTAAATAAAATCATCTTTAAAATTACCCACTTTCTAATTTTCCTCCACAATTGAATAATCTTAATTATTAAATTGTCTTATTGATTTTCTTTCTAAATTTAAATAAAAACATTTTATTTAAATTGGCAATTTCTCTCTTTCCAAGTAAATAATTTTAAATTATTATTATTTACTGTCACATGAATTCACCATTTTGGAATTAATTTCAAAATAACATTTCTCTCCACAAATTAAGTTATTTTTAAAATAACTTGATTTTCTAATTCATCCTTTTTCTACTTGCTAATTCTCATCTCACTGTCACAACTATTCTCATTCCTTGATTTAATTTCTTAAATTAATTCTTGTCCACTCAATTTGAATTTCATCCTAGAGTTGCCCTAACCCTAATTAAGGGGTTGTTATTTTGAATCTTGACCACAGATTCTAGGGCACTTATCAATCTTTAATCTCATCCGTCCATACAAAATTGAATTTTCTATAAAATGCCAATTTTGTCTTCATTTCAGGATCTCCTATCTATCTCTAATATATCTTATCTATTTCTAAATTTTATCTCATCTTCTTCTTCTTCACTTCTTCACGTCATTCCTTTATTTTGCAGATTTTTGTAATGCATGCAAAACTTAGCTTTTTACTTACACTCCATTCAAATCCTTCAACATGTGCATGGTCTTGTCATAATCATAGTTTCTCACAAAGAAATATGAGGGAAAACACATATTGCAACAAATAAAGAAGGTACAAGGAAGGTGATTCATGGAGGTTGAAGGCATTTGGTGAGATCTTTCCTTTTGTTTTGTTGTTTCCTCCTTTGTTCTTCTTTGCTTACTTAGGTTTGAGTTTGTTTATGTATTTAATCATTGCTAACCTGAAATTTACCCTATGTTGCATTGGTGAACCTGATGTTTTCTTTTAATACATTTTGTAGGTTTCCATACAACTTTTTTTTTTCTTTTTCTCATTTTTTTTTGCAGGTACAGGTATACAGAACGATGCAATTGACAGCCCGTGTGACGCAAATGTTGTATTGTGTCACATCTTCTTGCATGAGTGACACAATCACTCTATCATGATGCATTTGACTGGCAATGTGACACAATTGACTTATTGAGATGCATTATCCAGAAGCCGCACCGCAAATGCCATATCAATCCGCACCTGCCAGAGATAACGACGCATTTGCACCATCAAGCCGCATTTTCTCTGTTGCGACACAAATGACTGGTAATACCTTTTTTTGTTTTCTTTTTTAGTGTCCTGTTTTTTACTTCTAGATTAGAGATTTTTCAAGATACTAATATTTCTATGATAGCGTGTGTCAAGCTGGAGTCTAACTAAATTTTATTGATTGTTAACTTAATTTAATTTTGCAATTTGCATTTCACTCATTCGGTAAAATGAACAATCACACAATTGCATGAAATTAAAAATAACAATCATTTCTCTTTTTTCACGAGTTTAAAATTAACTATTAGTTAGCTCATAGTACAAACAGTTAAAATAAACCCCATGCTTGACAAACACAACAAATAGTTAAAATGAACCATTTTTTTTTCTATTTTGTGATTTAGTTAGTCATCACAACAAAAAATTTCAGTTTGGCCTTAAAAAGAACATCATGCGAGTGTGAGTTAATATATTCATGTGCTCTCTCTTTGTTTTTAAATAAAGATTGATTGAACTATGAATATGTTGCCTCGCTTTTGTTAGCCTTAGACATTGGGCCTGCTTTGGTGGGAAAAAATACTCACCCCAAAGTGACTCAAACTGGTAACGCGCTAAAGCCAAGCGACGCCCAACTGGTATATAAATTTTAATGTTAAGGAAAGCTTAGCATTATAGAACTTCTTGTGGACCAACAATTGACGCCCCATTACCCTTGTGGTGCGTCAAAACTTATAGAGCGTAACCTCTATAGACTGGGATGATAATGCCTCTCGCGTGGCCTTCTGAACAGGTGCCCAAAATAAAACCTTTGTTTTAGTAAACCACAAACCTTCTATTCTTTGGTGCAACAATGGTCGTTGCCAAGACACCCACACCTACGTAGTTCTTAGTAGAGATGATCAATCTTCCATGGGAGTTTCATGGAGGTTGGAAGCTTGGTTTCCCTGAGAAGTGAGTGCACTCTTAGGGGGAGCCCATGGGGCCAAGCTTCTGAATTCATCCGCTAAGGATATGCAATTGGAGTAAAATCCACATGGGATCCATAAGAATACTGTCCTTGCAGCCACAAGATTTTTGTAAATGTCTTCTATGTGGTTTTTTTTCATTTTTACAACACCATGTGTTTGCCAACTATTTTCAGACAACTTGAACAAATGAAGATCGTTCCCAAAATTTGAAACAAACTTGCCAAGCTGGAACAAACTTGCAATCTGCTGAATTTTTTATCCAAAATCATTTTCTTTTCGTGACACATCTGCCATATTACACCGCAATTGCTTATTCCTGAGTCGCATTTGCTCTCTCAAGCTGCAATCACCCTCTATAACGCCGCAATTGACTGCCATTCAATGTATTTTCTTGGTTAGATGCCGCATCTTCCATCTTGAACCGCAACTGCTTATTCTCGAACCACGATTTCTCTATCACACCGCATTGGCCATCTGAAACACCATATTTTCCATTATGTACCACACCTGCTAAAATCCTGCAATACAACTGCCATATTGCAACACATTTTCCAGAATCTGAGATGCATCTGACTGCTCTGCAACACATTTGCCTTCCTGCGATGTAGTTGCTTCTTGGAAAGACGCATTTGAAACTATGACGCATTTCCCTATCAACTGGAACAATATTATTACTGTCAGAAACCCGAGACCAAACATTTGCAAATAATTTTCCTGACATCTTTTTCCAGCAGTCTCTATCCAAAACCAACACTTGTCCAAGTCATCCATCTTTGCATTTTTAGTTTGCATTTAACTTGCAAATCCACCATCATCTTAGGAAAAGTCTTAAGTCCTCAAATTTGCACACTTTGGGATAGGCAAACTTTCCTTACTTTGTCAAACCATTGTCTCAAAAAGTAAATTGTCATTGGACCAAATCAAACAAATCAATCCTTAGTCATTGTCCTCTTGTGAGTTATTTCTAACTCATTAGTCTAGTGTGGAAATCTCACCTTGTCATTTTGTCATCTTGTCCTTCAAACTAGTGCTTTGAGAATCCAAATCGAGACATTGGCCAAACTTTGAATGGTTAATAAACCTTTCCTAAAATTTATTTGAAATAGGACACTCATTACCACTTTGCATTTGACATTCCTTTTAGTCTTTTTCTTCACTTTGCATTGTCACCTTGCATCATACATAGTCTTAGTCTTAGTCTCATTCCACCCACCATCATGTCTTCAAGCCACTATGACATGCTTGCTAGTCGAATTGAATGCCAATTCATTAGTAATGGTCAAGCACAACTAACCAGGGACTTCAAAACACTATACCTCCAATCCACGTCCAAATTTACAACCCCTAGCCCTGCATCCATCTATCCCTCTTACCAACAACCTACAAGTCTTAGTCCTCTGTCCATTTCCCCTCCCTATCATAAATATTTTAACACAAATCCTGCCATTCATTTACAACACACATCTACCTATTGTCCCCACCCTAACTTTGAAAAGGTAAACCAACCATCCATTAATCCATTCCAAGTCTCCACATCATATCCTAGTCCTCCATCCACGTCATATCCTTGTCATGCATTCATGTCCTATCCTAGTCCATCATCCCTCAACCAAGTCCAAATCTCCATATCATATCCTAGTCCATTATACACCAATCCATTCCAAGATACTCCATGTTTTCATGAAAACATATCTAGTCATGGTCTCCAAAGTCCCATCTTCTTACCTACACTTGAGGATACATGTCAAGAGGCAATCCAAAGCATGACATCATAACATCACTGTCTTGTCCAAATCAAATTAGTCTATTGGACCTCATCTTTACATCCATTCAAGAAGTCCTCCTAGACAATCATGGCATACCAAAGACACCTATCCTTGGTCAAGAGTCCATCCAAAACCATGTCATTCAAGACAAACCTATCTTTGGTCAAGACCCTATTTTTGATCATGTCATTCCAACTGAGCCCATCTTTGATCAAGACACTACTTTTGAAGAAGTCCAAAATGATCCACTCCTTGACCTTTATGCCCTTCATGATGAAACACTTGAAGATGACCTTCTCCAAGCTTCCAACATTGACACTTTCCACAATGAGACACTTGCCTCCAAGGGACACATAGATGATCTACCACTAGAACAAGAGTATCCTAGCATGGACATATTTGCAAATGATCAAGCTATAGCTGAATTCAGCAGGCTCTATGACAATGACCATGAAGATGGTTTCAACATCAACTTTGAAGCACCAGTAGAATCATCAAAATATGATACGTCAGAAAATCAAATCGAAGATGTCAATCAAAAATCTGTCCAACATGTCAGTGAAGCTACAACATCCTATCAATTAGGATCATCTATCTTTTTCAGAGTAGGCTTTCTTACAAATGAGAATATTTCAAGCATTAGTTTTCATAATAAGGATGGGTTAGCATCTTGCTTCCAAAATAACAAGTACCCTATTGCAAATAGAATTTTTCAGAACATGCATTATCAGGGAAAAGGACTAGGCCTATATGAGCAAGGAATTATAGAACTTATACAAGTTCGGACAAATTATAGACATCAAGGTCTTGGCTATTTATTAGTCAGAAAATATAATGATGTTAGTGGTTCCTCCTCAATATTGGGGGCAACTTTATCAAGTACACACATCAAAATCGGTGTCATGAGTAGTACTTGTCATAAGATTGTTGCCAACACCCCTTCCCTCCACACCCAAAACTATGATTCTATCATGAATAAGCCTTCCATTTGGAACCAACCAAAGTATTACAAATACAAAATCCAAAATCACATGTCAAAGGCCATGGAATCAATCAAAAATACAAGTGGACAAATGAAGCTAAAATGGACCCCAAAACAAAATGGGTCAAGTCAAGAAAAGAATGAATTAGGCAAAGAAAATATGTCAAATCCAAAAGTTAATCAAAATGTGGAGCCACAAAACAAGAGGAATCCCACATATAATACATGTCCACCTCCTCCAAAATGGCCATCAAGAAAGACATAAAAATGTTGGTTCCAAACACCATCCTAACCTGACACCTAAAGTTTGGAGAATAAAAATGGATACATCCAAACATCCAAACATCCAAACAATCCTCCCATGTATATCATCATCTGTCATAATCCTACATCCTCCTTAAAGTCCAAACGTCCTATGTCACAAATCCATTGCATCTTGGCAACAAGTCTCTATCATAAGGACTCTCATGGCACTCTATCACGATGTTCGTATTCTGATAAGGCCAACTCTAGTATCAACAAGGATCACAATGACATTGATCAACTATATGCAAGTGTTATCATCCTGACAAGGCAACTACTTCAGAAAGGTCATTATTGGCATGTCATGGCACCAGTCTCTACATCGACACCATCAAAGGATTCAACAAAGTCATTGGTCATCTAAAGCAGCGAGGCTATTCAGCAAAAAATTCTGAAACTCAAAAATACAAAAAAATAGAAAAATAATCAAAAAAATCGTCCCTTGATGAAAACCTAGCAAACAGGCATCTTGGTGACACCAAAAAAATAAAAAAATATCAAAAATAGTAAAGAGAAAAATTTCATCCAACGGTGAAACCCTGGCAAACAAGCGCTTTGGATAAATACCATGATGAAAACCTGGAAAATAGACATCATGTGTAGAATAAATCATCTATGTGGACTATTACACTTGGGGGCAAGTTGTCTCATCTACCTTACCCTCTGCAAGACACATTTCTTATGAAATTTCCATCCATCCATCTAAGCCCTATCATGTCCATCCATTTTCCCACCTATTTTATCTTGACAAAGACTAGGGCACAAACACAAATCATGCTTTGAAAAACTTTTGAGATGTCCATCCTTTGGTCATACACTAGTCACAAAATATCATGTCATTACCTTCATAGCCTCCTTTTCACTATGCAACATAATCCTCATGTCTCCTATCTCTTACCAAGGCCAACCATTTCCCATCTTGGTTTCCCTTGTCAATGGTCTAAGGATCCCTAGTCATCCCATCTAGTCCTAAGCAAGTCATTCCAAATTTAACAATATGGAAAACCTGGCCCATCATTCAAAACATTTCTTGACTTTGTCCCTGGCCCTGCTGCAGACTTTTATCCTTTTGTCATATCATTGTCATCTTCACGTTGTTTCGGGATGTGTCCTTCCCACGTCAAACAACGTTGTCATCGTCATCATCACCTGCCAATCGGTTTTTAGCTTGACTAGTAGCAAAATCAAGGTTGTCCTTTGGTTCATGTGCATCAGTATCTTCACATGCATTTGTCACAATTTTCACAAAACATCAAAAAATCATAAAAAATAGAAAAAGTCCTGAAAAAAGTTGTAAAAATAAAAAAAGTATTGAAAAAAGACCTAAAAATTGAAAAATGTCCTCAAGAAAAATACAAAAACATCTAAATCAATGTCAAAATCCCCCCAAAAAAATAGTCAAAGTCAGTCATATCTTGTCAAGTCTGTCAAGTCAGTCAGTCTTTGTCATCGGTTTGAACTACGTTGTCTTTGCACATTTGCTACATAGGCAAGATTCATCTTTGAATCCCCGAGACATTAGGTCAGTCCTTTTTAGGTTTGTCAAAAAAAAATCATAAGTCAAACATGGCCGCGTCAGTCAAATAAAGCAGACATAGTCACACTTGACACAAGACAGTCATTCAAAACATTAACGTCAAAATTGGTCAAAATCAAGATAACATAAGCCAACCAATCATACAGTCAACATCAATTAACTTGCCAAATCATTAGTCAAAATGTCAATCTCGTCACTCTTTGGTCCTCTTCAAGATGTGTCCTTGGAGGACTTGGACCTCGTCAAAATATCATTTGCCTTTTTCAGGATGTGTCCTTCTTGACAATAGGCCCCATCAAACTGTCAAAACTGTCAAGCTATCAAACAATTAATCTTCAACAAAAAAGCATTGGAAATACAATTAAATGGCTGATAATTTTTTGCTATTTTGTCTTATCTTTTTATTGACTTGTCTTTTGTTCATGTTACTAGCTACCTTGAGGATGTCCCATGAAGGATTTAGAGGTGCGATGACGTCTCATGACCTATTTTATTTTTCTTTGACTGCTGTTTGTGGATTGTCTTGAAAAAAAGACTGGGGCAAATTGGCCTCTAGTATGAATTAGGACTTTCCTTGTCTACGACCATCTATCTTGCAAGTGGATGACCTTGCACACCTTGGTCTATGTCATACCCTGGTGTTTGTTGTCCATTTGTGTCATTTTTACCACCCAATGATGATTCAAGCAACACCTATTAGTACCTTGGAAAATATTGAAGGATTATAACATGCATTTATTTTTCCGCACTAACTTGCATTTCCTTCTATCCTAACATTCATCTTTTTCTCTCTAACATTTCTTCTAGTTCGTATCATTATCATCTTTATCTATCTTTCTTATATACTTTTGTCTTTCATCTTCAAGTCCTTTCATCCATTTAGAGAGCCCACTCGTATTCTCGGAACCCAACTGTCCTCTCGAGGGGGCATACCGCAACCCTCCTCATCATTCTACCTCATCCTATTTTGCACTGGGGCATATTTTTGACTTATTTTATTTGCCACAATGTGACAAGATGCATTATGACAAAGAGGGGCAAATGTAGACACATAAAAATGGCTTAGACCTGCAAACCACATTTTTCTATATCATACTTCGTCTCAACATAATTAAAATATTTAATTATGTCCTATAGTCCAATTTCAACTATTAATTAAATAATTCTTAATTATTTAATTAATTCACGTCTTTTATTCCTCCTGCCTATTTAAATAAATAAATTACATTTATTATTTAAATACGTCGCTAATTACTTATGCCACTCTATAATTAAATAAATTTCTAAATTTATTTAATTATTATTAGTCCATTACTTCCTCCTAATTATTTAAATAAATAAACTTTTTTTATTTATTTAATACGTCATTAATTATTTATGTCTGCTCATAATTAAATAAATTCCTATTATTTATTTAATTATTATCCTCTCCAACTTTTTTTTTTCTAATTTTAAATAAAATCATATTTAAAATTACCCACTTTCTAATTTTCCTCCACAATTAAATAATTTTTATTATTTAATTTGTCTTATTGATTTTCTTTCTAAATTTAAATAATTTTTTTTAATTTAAGTTGACAATTTTCCTCTTCCCAAGTAAAAATAATTTTAAATTATTATTATTTACCGTCACATGAATTCACCATTTTGGAATTAATTTAAAATATTAATTTCAAAATAACATTTCTCTCCACAAAGTGAGTTATTTCTAAAATGACTTGATTTTCTAACTCATCTTTTTCCACTTACTAATTTTTATTTCACTGTCATAACTATTCTCCATCCTTGATTTAATTTCTTAAATTAAATCTCATCCACTCAATTTGAATTTCATCCTAGAGTTGCCCTAACCCTAATTAAGGGGTTGTTATTTTGAATCTAAACCACTGATTCTAGGGCACTTATCAATCTTTAATCTCATCCTTCCATACACAATTGCATTGTCTATAAAATGCCAATTTTGTCTTCATTTTGACATCTCTTAATCTCTCTTAATATCTCTTATCTATTTCTAAATTTTATTCTTCTTCTTCTTCTTCATGTTGCATGTAGGATTGATCTTCTCTTACATTTTGTATTGAAATCCTTCAAAACTTTGCTTAGGGCTACTCAACATAGTAGAGTTTGCTCATCACAATCTGAGGGCACACTCATCATCACAACAAGCTAGAAGGAGCAATGAAAGTCAACCATGGAGGAGGAAGGATTGGGTGAGCTAGTTTCATGTTTCCTTTCTTTATTTCCTATGCATTCTATTGTCATTGTGGGTTTTGATATAATATGCAATGCTGCTAATCTAATCTTGATCTATGCAGAAAATCATCAATCACAGTATCTACTTCCCTCTGTGTGCCATATTCTGACATTTTTCAAGGTACCTCTACCTAGGCATATGAAGATATGAGAATCTTCATTGTGGAAGAATTGTCTCCTATAATACCCATGAGAAGAGAAGTAAAGCCTTTCGGGCTGAAATGACATCCTTCAGGGATCGAGTAATTTTCTTCTATTTTCATGATGTGTTTCCCCTTTACATGATGTGTTCATTATGTTGTGTTTCCCCTTTTTCATGAAATTTTTGTCATGTTTTAGGTGATTAGGCATCTTGTTCTAGGTGATTTCTAGGGGAGTTCCAACTTATAGTTGTCTTAGGCAGTCTTATCCTAGCTGATTTAGGGAAAAGTCAAAATGTTGCTGACTCTAATGCCCAATGGATAAGGTACTAGTCTAAGCTTAAAAGTCTAGAGATTCCTAGTTCTCCTATGTCTTAAGTATCCCACATGGTCCCTAGATAGAGCCAAATGTGCTACCCCAAATTATTTTTTTTGTTACATTGAGACATTTTGAAGAAATGGTCAAAAGTTTTGAAAAAATTGTCAAAAAAAGGTTAGAAAATGGAAATTTGCATGTCACACATGTTGGTCAAAAACTCAACATTTTCAAAATCTAAGGATCTGGGTATGCTCAGAGCAAATTTTTCTACAAAACCCAGATCTCAGTTTCTCGGCCCTAAATTTTAGGAAATTTTTTAAAAGTAGAAATTTTCTAAAAATAGACTTTTCTAGGTTTCTTCTCAAATGGATGTTAGCAAATTTTTCTAAAATAGAAAGTCTAACTCTAGGAGTTTAAACTAATTCCGATTGGCTCAAAATACTTCCTCATCAAGCTGGTCTAGTTAGAATCGTCAAAAGATCAATTTTTCTCTAAAGTGTCTATTTTGTTTTTTCACAAGCCAAACTAGGAGCTCCAAGGTAATCAATGGAGGTTGCTCAACTACTAGGTGTTAGATTTGAAGTCTCAAGCACTGCACAGATCAAGCAATGATGACAGATACTAGAGGGATGAAGAATGAAGGAAGGAGGATGGAGAAGCGTGAAAATTGAGGAAATTTGACTAAGTTTGGAGATGCTAGGCACCCCTACCCAGTAAAGGTGCCTAGCCATCCATGCCTTAGAATATTTTTCAACCCTAGTTGTTGAGCATGAAGCAGTCAATGAAGAACGAGGAAGAAATTAAAAATCACAAAATAAATTCTAACACCCACCAATAAGGCGCCCCTGCTAGTCAGGGCGCCCATTTTTTTAAGGCCTCAAATGATGATATTAGGGTTTTTTCTTCCAAGACATTGTTGCTCATAATCCTTCTAGCTTCGTAGTGAATCCATTAGTAGGCCCATCAAATCAATCAGTGAATAAAAAATGTGGATCAAATGGAGAGGTCTTGGCAGAGAAGCAAAATGCAAATCATGAAAATCATTGAAAATATTCTGTTTGGGGAATAGAGGCACCCTAGGTCGCCAGGGGCGCCCAAGCTTTTGGGCACTTAGAAGATGAAATTAGGGTTTGAAGCCCCAACAAGTTTTCTTCAATTTTGATGAGGCTCTTCAAAAGAATCATCAGTGAGCTGATTGGATTCATCAAACATTAGATATCATAGATTGAACGAAGGTGAAAACATGGGAAAATTTGAAAAAGTCAAAAGCAAAGTTGAAAATCTCAGAAACTATTAAAAATCTCGAGGAGTTGGGTGCCCTAGCTAGCTAGGGGTGCCCAAGATTTTGATCATTTGAAACTGCTTTTCCAGGCTAGTCACTTCCAAAAATCCCCTCGGAATTAATCAGGCTATCCAACGAATCCAACAATTAGATCATTGGACATTCAGAATGGTCAAAAATGAGAATTCATCCGAAGAATCAAAAAGTAGTGTAAAGTTGAAGAACATGAAAAAAATGGCTATGTTTGGAGGACTTGGGCACCTTAGGTAGCTAGGGGCGCCCAAACATTTGAAGGCTCATAATTAGTTTTTAAGGTTTGACGTCTCTAGAACAATCATCTCAAATTCATTCAAGCTACACAACAGAGTAGTCAACTAGTTCATTGGGAAATTCAAACACTTGGAAATGAAAAATCAATAGAGAATTCATCTAGAAGTGAGAAAACACAGAAAGTTGAAATTTTAAGAAAAATGGCTAACATTGGGAGCCATGGGTGCCCATGAGTTTGGGGGTCCAAATTGTGTTTTTTGCAAACATTGTCTCTAGAAAAAGCTACTCTAATTTGGTCAGGCTCTGTAATGCGATCATTAGTAAGTTCACGAGATCAATTTGGTGGATAGAATGAAGATCAAACTAAAGGCAATTATCCAAAAAAGTTGAAATTTCAAGAAAAATGGCTAAGTCTGCTACGAAAAAGCGCTCCTAGTCAACGAGGGTGCCCAAGACTCAATGCCTTAGATTTTTTTTCAATTTTCATCATGCATCATGCTAAACGATGTCCACATTAGATGAACCTGTTCAAGATTGGATTCAAAATATTTAAAGTTGGAGAATAAAAGCATTTTTTATCCTCAAAACGTATAAAAGAAGGTTTTCGATTTACTTATTCACTTTTTGCTGGTTGGCGTCCAAAGGCGAAATCATACAATTTTTTATTTTTCAAGATATGGAGGCTTAAATGTAGTGTTTTCTCAGTTTTATTCATGAATTTAGGATTGGAAAGCACAAATGCTCACTTTTTCATGCTTTATTCTTCCAAGGCATCATTTTTCAGAGGAAGGGGTTCATCTTTTTCAAAATTCATTCATCTGGGTTCACTTAGTTCTTGATTCTCTTCAACTTTTGAATTTGTTTAAGTTTTCAAGAATCTTCTTTTTCCACACTTTTTCAGGAAATCCTCATGTTTTTCAAAATTTGACAAACTGGGTTTCTTTGGAATAAGATTCTCTACAAAACCCAAGTCCCAACTTTTTTCGGAGAAATTGCTTTTTAAAGGAAAATCAACATTCTATTTTTAGCAATCTGTAAAATGTTTCCGAATCTAGTCGAGTTTACATGCAAAAGTCAAGATTTTTAGCATGCAACACTCTCCACTTGAAATCAAGAGAAAATTAGTTTGTTGGCGGATAGAGTTTCCCAAATTATTAGTGAATGAGTCACCTCTTTGGGGCGGCGATATTTTCTAAGAATAGAATTCAAAAGCAACAATTAACTCGACGTTCTCTCCGTGCTTGTTTTCTATTCTTGTCTCATTCTTATCCATTCTTTGTGAAGGAAAAATATCAAGTTGTAATAGATGGAACTTTCCTTGTTTTTTGTTCTTTCATAGGTTGTTAGATAGTTATCTTGTTTGTTTTAGAAATAGAGCTTGCATGTTGGCAAGTATTGTTGTAAAAGCAAGGAGATTTAGATTTCCCTACTCCTCTGCTTGTGTATAAATAAGGACACCCTTGCCCATTTTTCTTTAACTGTTATTGTGATAGTAAATTGCTGATCCTATTTTTCTTGCAAGTTGATATTCAGTGTTAGTTCACTTAGTGTAAGAGAAAGCTTGTATGCCTACCTTTACTACAAGATATTTTTTAGTTCATATATTACTTGTGTCAATGTATTCTGGTTGATTGCTAAGCTGTAAGCCTATTATTGCAACAATCTTGTTGTCACAGAAGTGTGATCTTTGTTATTTGAAATTTGAGAAAAAGAAATCTTATGCTTGCTTTGTTGCTTTGATCTACTATCCCAGGTTTCTGTTTTATGTGATGATTATATGATTTCTATTTCAGCTTGCATCTAAAAGTACAATGAGTGTTAAGGTGTATGTTGAGAGTGAGTTTATGTGAGTTTTTTGTCAAAGCATCAATTCCTTGTTTACTTTTAACTCTCAAGCTTTGAGTTTAATTGAGTTGTTAAAAGTGCCATTAGAGTAGGCTTAGTCGTAGTTGAAGTTCAAAAAGAGAAAATCTCAGCTTTGACGCTAGAGTTTTATAACCTTGTGGTCTTAGCTGAGCAAAAAGATTGGAAATTAGTTTTAGTTTACTTTATTTAAGAAAAATCAACAAAGAGGGAGCTTCCCCTCCTAATTCGAAGAGCAATTAATTTGTGCATTCGAAGAGCAATTAATATGTGCATAGATGCTTGTTTCTAATTTTCATACCATAAGTGCAAATTGAAATACCAACAAACTTTTTAGAAACACCTTAGGAATAATACCCCAATTGACAAGGAATGTTATCAAACTCTGCTACTCCAAGAACTATGGGCTCCCTGAATCATTTGATTAGCATGTAGGACCCTGATGGATAGGCTAATACTTGAAAATTGGCTAACTCAGGATGGGGGCATTACAAGAGATTTAAGTTCAATTGAAGGGACATGTAAGATGGAATTCTAATTTGTGAATTTTGGTCTTCCATAGTTGGCTTATAGTGTGGCGATGGTTTCTAAATAAGCAAATTTCTAAGTTGTGATTTGTGGTCTTCCATATATGGTTTCTATTGTGGTTACTTGAAAGAAGTTGATTTTAGTCTCATGTTGATGAAGAGCACTTGAAGTTATAGTAAGTGAGGGGGAATTAATATAACAACAATATTTTAATTTTCAAATCTTAAACAACCACAATAGTAATACCTCATAATTTAATTATCTACAATAATAACACACATGCAAGATCTAGCAATAAGGAACACAAGTCGAACACATGATTTATGTGGAAACCCTTGTGGGAGAAAACTACAACAAAATATTTCTTATATAGATCTTTTTATGGGCACAAACCTACTTCATTTTCAAATTTTCTTGTTGTAGGCACCATGTAATGTCCCCTTTTTAGGTCATTCTAGTTTCTCATTGGTTTAGCCTATTAGTTGACCCTTGTAGGCTAATGCAGATGGTTTGAGGGTCTTGTTTGGCATATATCAGAGTGTTTTCTCTCTAGAGCTCAGTTTGGGTTCAGGATTGGCCTTTGTTTGGTGATTTAGGACTTAGTTTCACACACTTACTATTTATAGTAAGTCAACAAGTCATGAGAGTCCAGTGTTTCTATTTATAGTAAGGCACTTGAACATGTGGCAATTTTAGTGTTGATCCCAGTTTTCAATTGGCCTGACGAAATAATGATTAATGTGCAATTTATACCATTTAATTATTATTAAAGGTAGTTTTAATAATAATTAATCATTAAAAGAATATTACAAAGTTATATTATAACTTTATGTTTAAAGGGGTCCATTTAATGACTTAAAGCACATTAAATGATATTTTGATTTGGGTGTCACTTATGAGGACTTATTATTAAGTTATAAAGTGCTCATGAAATATATTAAATATCATTTAAAATGAGTTAAAAGAAACTTCTAGAAGGGATTGAACTACTTGGGAAAAGTATATAATGGCTTATCAATAGCACAAAGGGATGCATCCAAGATTTTGATATTTGGCTTTGAAGTGTTTTCACTGTGGAGCAGAAACCTAGGGCTTTTGTAATTTCTGCATGTTTTGGCATTGGAGAGTGTAGCTTCTTCATTGTATCAACTACTTGAGGGTCTGAAAGACCATCTAAAGACTGCTTTGTGGATTGGCTTCATCCAGGAGTCAACATTATGCTTCATTGAAGGATTAATCAAGTGTTTAGAGAATACTTATTTGTAGATCATAAGTCGATATTCGGGTATGATCAATCTTATTGTAAATTCAAAGCAATAAATAATCAAAGTTGATTATTTGATATTTTAGCTTTCAACATTTCTCTTTTTGCATTTGCTTTGCAATTTTATGCATTTCTTGATAAAAAATGTGAAAACGTCAAAACACAAAAAAATTAGTTCAGCAGTTGCAAAGAATTTAATATTTGGGAGAACAAGGGTTAATACAGTGGTATCAGAGCAATTTTTCTGCCATCCTATGTTGGGTAAAATTTCATGAGAAAAAAGAATGTTCAGAATTTAGGGTTTGAGGAAATTCATGGGGGTATTCCAGGCATAAAGATTATAATTCAGAGTGAAGTTTTTCTACATTGGGAAAAAAATAATAATATTTTATTTTAATATAATTTTACGAAATCTGGTTAAAGACAATTGTTGGATAAAGACAAAATGTGAAGGAAATACCGCTGAAGAAATATTATCCCAGCTAGCAAGGGCTTATCGTGGGTTTTTCTCTAGAAAATGACAAATTCTAAGGAATCAAATATTTTAATAGTTTGTCGTAACTTCCAAGGTGAAATCGTGGCATAAAGAAATTGCTAGGTTTCATGGTATGAGAGAAGATGATTCAAGTTGGAAAATAATATAAGCAATTAGATTGGAAAATAAGACAAAATTTTCTTATATAGATCAGATATTAGATGACAATTTAAGAAGGCGTTTAAGAGCCTTCATCGCTGCTAACAAGGGTTGACAAAATATAATTTAAGGGGGTGGAAACAAACAAAGAACATATAAGACAAATCCCAAAAATAAGACAATTTGGAGGGTCAAAGGCTTGTAAGGGATCAATTAAAATTTACGAGGGAGGTGATTTAATTCAATATGATACATTCCATCACCTGAAGACAAAATCGTGGTATTTAGAATCAATTAAATTTATTTCAAAGATATCATGACATCTCTCCCTTCCGCTAGACGTTACTTTCTCATTCGTCGAGCTTGGTCGCTGAACTGAAAAAGGTCATTGTTTCTCAAAGTCATTCAAAAAGTTAAAGAATGATGGGATTATTTAATCTATTGAGATTATATGTATGCCGATGCTAGTCTTGTAACCATCAAAAGCATTGAATACAAAGGGAGATCACAGATTCTGAAGAAGCCGATAATGTTTTGCAACCGCTAATGCCTAAATAAGACTACAAGAAAAGACGATTTGATATTAGCCTCTAGATATTAATAATCATGGGAGTCTTGCAAGAGTAATATTGTAGGGTTCAAATATTTCAAAATCCTATGTGGAGGTCCACTCAACATATCAAGACAAAAGCATCAACCATAGCATGAGGAGTTGAGTATAGAAAAAGGAAATTTAAGAAGGAAGATAAAGACAAACATTCCTGGCAGGTCTAGACAAATCAAATTTGTAGGGAAAGATAAAAAAATCGCATGTTTCAGATGAGGACAAAGTAATGCCAACTGTTAGAAGAAAAAATCTGGATTGTCTTGCAGATAGTGAGAAAACAAGAGTCTAGAAAAATACAAACTCAGAATCTATCATGGGAAAGTATTGTCCATATTCAAAAAAAATGGTAAATAAGTTGATCTGATCTTCCTAGGATTTAAACTTTGATTATCCATATGTTGAGACTATGTTATGCAATTCCGAGTATAAATAATATTGCCATTCTATTATTCAAAGTATATGCTAGGAATGAATTTATATTTAGATTATTAAGTCTATGCAATCTGTTGTTAACATGTTGATCTAGAAATTTAGAATAGGCCTTTGATTGGCTATCTATAGGAAACTTTCTTGCACTGTCAACCCAATCAATTTTTTTTTTTTGCATCATTTGAGTAATCAACACTCATCTTTAGCAGTTGCAGTTGATTGATGGTTTTGGTAGAAATGAAGTCTATGTAGGAACTCATGGTGGAACTCATGCATGCCTTTCAGGACTACGATAAGAATTTGATTAGGCTTCTACAATGTCAAATTTTTTAGATCATTTATTTTCAAAGAAAAATAAAGCAAACACTAATTTAAATAATCTTATCAGTATACATGAGAATAGGGTAAAATTTGAAGAGAATTTTGGTACTTTCAATACTCAAGAAGTTGTTATCAGTGATGATAACAATTTTGATTTTTATGTGAGCAGTCCTCATGAGTGTAATGGTGGTTTATATGTCATTGAAAGTGCATAAAAGGTTGTGGGAGAGACTTTTCATGTTGGCATGCAAGATATGAGTGTCAAACATGGAGAATGCAAGGAAAATAAGAGCCATAACAGTTTTGATTTTCATGACAACAAGAAGGTTTCTTTGCATCAACATGAGACAACAACTACTTCACATGAGGGTGATGGTTCTATGGAGTTGTCAAAGGAAAATTCTCAATATTTGAGTACTATTGATGCATTTTGTGAGGAGGATTCATTCCACCACAAGTTTGATTTTTCAAATAAGACCATAGAAAATGAAACAAAAAATTCACTTATTAGCGATGAGTTCCAAGATCGTTCTTCGAATGGGCAAGCAGTTACTATGGAAGAAGAAGTGGGTGAAGATATTGTCAAAACAACAACTTATACAATGTATTTCGAGCCATCCTATGAGGTACATTACAGCAGTACCTTTGATGATATTTTGTTTGAAGTTGATAGCACACACTTTGTTTCTTATCAGTTAGTGAGTGATGATGATTCAACCTCATATCATAGTGCAGATTCTAAATTAGAAAACTTGTATGGGAGTGATAAGTTCCAAGGTCCTCATCATTTGGTAGGGAAACTTAAGGTTAATGATAGAATGATTGCTACCGCTATAGAGAATTTCGATGTTGCTCATTAGATGCTGGCCACTTATGGTCAAAGTACTCTCGAGATAGATGAGCACTGCGATAGTGGTCTTTCCCTTGATGAGTTTCATGCACTTCAAGAAGCAATTGGAATAATGAAACAAAATTACCTACAACTACCTGTAGAAAAACATTATCTTCTTGAGTGGGGTTACAACTGTCATGATGCATTGAAGGGAAAGGAAGAGGAGGTTGATGAGCTCACTCATGAACTTTAGGTGACTATGGACTCTTTGAAGAGCACTCAATTGGCCCTTCAAGAGTCATAGTCATGGATAAAGGAGCTTACTAAGGAGTTGATTTTGGAACAGTCTTGACCATCTTCAAATATAGTTTAGGTTTCCATCGCAGAAATTGGTGAGGATCAAGCATCCACGAGTTGTGGTAATGGGAGTGTTGAGGATGTGGTGACACCCATTGCAGTTGCAGGGTAGATTATTGACAACTCTTGTGATGTAGTAGTGGATTCTCTAGAGAGTTGTGTGATAGAACTTGATTCTACTTCATCATCTTCATAGGAGATATACAGAGTATCATCTAGTTGGGAGATGGATGATTTAGATCAGCAACAAGTGGTTGTGCAGTTTGTGAATACTCCACTATTTGAGTTCAACATAAAAATGGTTTCTGATAATCCACTCTTCGAATTAGATGTTGATCTCCCTCCTGACACCATTTCAGAGTTGGGAAAGAATCGCAGTGTTTGGGATCTTTCCAATGCATCGAGATTCCAAACATGACTTGGAGAGGAGTTTTACAGTGTGTACACGGTGAGGGGTGCTTACAATTTTTCCTTTGATCAACCTATACATGATTTATATTCGATCCACAATTCTTGTGTGCATGATGATTCTCTTTGTGCAGTTGATGGAAGAAAATAATTTCCATGCTTAGAGTTACCAACTTCAGAAGATGAGACTAGAGGCTACAAGTACTCGATTTAGTTGTTTGCAAGGGATTAGTTGTAGGATCAAAGGTTGGATTACCATCATCCTGGTGTGTACCTGATAGAGTTTTCCACTTTTGGGTTTCAATGGGAGACATGGCTTCTTGGAGGTTGTTGTGGCAGTATGCATGGTGGTGTGGTTAGTCATCACATCCATGGGAGTTTGGTAGAGGATAGGGAGAGATGTTGTGTTGCAGATACTTTCATATATTTGTATCTCTTCATGACAGATGGATGTGAGGTTTGTTTGTATTGGGATCTAGGCAGTGATAGGTTTGGTACTATGTATTGGATGGGTCCTAGTGGATTGCTTCACCACTCCTGGCATGGTTAAGTTGAGAAAAAATTTGCGCAGAGAAAGTTGGAGGGTATCAGACATGGAAAACTTCCATTCTAGATTTGGGATCCAAGAAAATTTTGTTGTACACTCTTAAGTGTGCTAAGGGATTCTTCAGGTGTATCAAGGTTCTAGCCAAGTTTTATTAGAGAGTATTGTTGTGTGTACATGATGTGGATTGCTTGCAGTTTCAATTTTGATCCTCATGTACATTAATTATTTCAGATGCATAGTTTTGATGCACATGTTCTGGATGACTTGTATGGCATCTCACCTTGCACAAATATGGGAAGAAATTTTTTTCAACATTTTGAGTTGCTTCCTCCTGAGATTCATGCTCTTGAGACACATGACATGGGATATGTAGTTGGTTACAATGATTTTTCAATTATTCATATGCTATTGCTTCAGGAGTTAGTTTTGGCTGTGAGGGACATTATACAGGTCTTCCCTTGGGATCTAGGTGGAGTGATCTTCCAAAGGGTTTTCTTTTGGAAGTTTTCATTGCTTGGGGACAAGCAATTTTAGGGAGGGTGGACTACAATGTGTTGAGTCTAAAAAATGTAGGTTTGAACCACGAGAGGTTTCCAAGCTCTCACAATGCTTTTGGCCAACGTACAAGGCTAATTGATGCAATTGAACCTTCTGCTCTTCAGGCTCTACTAAACCTAGGCGGGTGCACCTATGTGAATAATGCAGATTTAAAATATATTCCCCGGTCAAACAATCTATTCACAATGAAAAATTGAAGTGAATAGATAAAATCATGACTGCTACTCCTATTGCATAAAAGAAAGAATTTGAATATGTTATTTATTATGAATTTTATCATCTGGGTTGTGATAGATCAGTGCCTTCTATCCACATGGGAAATGGAGTCAAAATTAAGAAGAATTGTATGTATTTCCCTTTTTGTCTTAATTCAAGTTGTTAGGTACTTAGAAAATGAAGTTCTAATGACTGGCATTTAACTTCATTAATTTGTCTTGCATAAATAGTGCTGGAATTTTTTCCTACCAATTTCTTCTTCAATAATCCAAAAGAAATCTTAAAATCACTATGACTTATTTAAAATATTTTAATTTTGACTTGTAGACACCAATTAATTAAATCACACAAAATGGAATATATTTTGACAAATCAGAAATATACTTGATATACTGATTTGAATGATAAAAGACCTCAAGTTGGAGACAACCAGATAAAAATTGTAAATTATTTCATCACAACAATTGAACACAGAAAGGTTTTCACCAATTTAAAATAATTTATCCATTTCTCTGCTTCGAAACAAAAAGTTCTGTGATTCTTTACATTCCCCAGTCTTCATTTTATGAAAGTCTACTTATCTCACTACTGTTGTCCCTATCTAACTGATTTTAGAAAATATTTATACATCATATCCCAAGGGTCATGACCCTTCAGTTGACTGGTGCAACCGTTTACATTCCTTGACAGAAATTAAAATATTTAATTAATTTTCCTTATCGGAAAATTAAATATTTTAACATAGCTTTGCATTTTCATTTTACTTTACATTATACCCGCTCTTTAAATTTTTTCTTTCTCCGTAGTTTCCTTTACATTTATCGCTCTACCATGGTCAACCCTATGTCCTCCCATGGTGTGGCAGTGTTTGACCTTGCCATGCTCTGCTCCGCCTACCACCTTACCGCGATCATCTTTTCTGCTCATCGTGGTATAGCGGTGACTCATCAACCATTATCCTTGCCATCTACCATGTTATCACGATATGTGTTTTGACCACGCATGGTACCGTAGTGTGCCTTCAAATTGCTTGCCTCCATCCACCGCGCTACAACAGTTACCATTCTCACTGCGTGCGGTATCGTGCTAACCATGCTCTGACCGCTACCTTTTCGTCATCACTACTCATCGCAATCACTGCGGTCTTCTTTGGAGCCCCCCACTATATCGCGTTGACTATCTTCTAATCTCTTCCTCACCAGTTACCTCGCTGCCCACCGCCCTACTGCAGTCTCCTTTTCGACCCCTGGCGGTTGCACGATAACTATCTTGACCGCTAGCCTTCGCTGCCTTGCCACTTACCATGCCACTGCAGTCTCTTCTTTGACCACCAGCAGTACCGTGGTAGCCCTTGTGCACTGCCACTTCACTTGCTGACTGTTTATTGTGCCGCTTAACTATTTTCCACTATCCACCATGCCACCGCAACCTCCTTTCTGACCCTCTGCGGTTGTGCAGTAGCTGCTCCAACTGCTGCCTCATTGCCTATCTCCTTCCACCGTGCCACCTTGGGCTACTTTCTGACTGGCTATGGTGTAGCGGTAGCCATTTGCTAACTACCCTTAACCGCTCACCGTGATACCGTGAGCCACTTTGCAAAAGGCCGCGGTATAGCGGTAAATGACGTTGGCCATGAAAAATGACAACTATGGCAATGGAATGGGGCATAAGGCACTTTAGCATTATAAATGGCGAAAATAATGATTTTTCAATGAAAAGATAGAAAAATAATTGGTTCAAATGGGGAAAAGACCTCAAGATTTTCATGTAAAATTTTGGTTCTAACACAATGTCCCCTTTTTAGTTCGTTCCAGTTTCGCGTTGGTTTAGCCTATTAGCTGCCCCTCGTAGGTTAATGCAGATGGTTTGAGGGTCTTGTTTGGCATTTATCATAGTGGTTTCTTCTCTAGAGCTCAGTTTGGGTTCAAGATTTGCCTTCGTTCGATGATTCAGGACTCAATTTCACACACTTACTATTTATAATAAGTCAATAGGTCATGAGAGTCTAGTGTTTCTATTTATAGTAAGGCACTTAGACATGTGATTTCAGTGTTGATCCCAGTTTTCAATTGGCCTGGAAAAATAAGGATTAATGTGCAAGTTTCTATTTAATTATTATTAAAGGTGACTTTAATAATAGTTAATCATTAAAAACATATTATAAATTTATATTATAAATTTATGTTTAAAGGGGGCCATTTAATGACTTAAATCACATGAAATGATATTTTGATTTGGGTGTCACTTCTGAAGAGTTATTATTAAGTTATAAAGTGCTCATGAAATATGTTAAATATCCTTTAAATGAGTTAAAAGAAACTTCTACAGGGGATCGACCTACTTGGGAAAAGTATATAATGGCTTATCAATAGCACAAAAGGATGCATCCAAGATTTTGATATTTGGCTTTGAAGTGTTTTCACTGTGGAGAAGAAGAAATCTAGGGTTTCTATAATTTCTGCATGTTTTGGCTTTGGAGAGTGTAGCTTCTTCATTGTATCAGCTACCTGAGAGTGTGAAAGACCATCTAAAGGCTGCACTATGGATTGGCTTCATCCAGGAGTCAACATTATGCTTCATTGAAGGATTAATTAAGGGTTAAGAATATTTTTTTGTAGATCAAAAGTTGATATTCAGGTATGATAAATGTTATTGTAAATTCAAAGCAATAAATAATCAAAGTTGATAATTTGATATTTTATCTTTCAAAATTTCTCTTTTTGTATTTGGTTTGCAATTTTATGCATTTCTTGGTAAAAATTGTGAAAACTTCAAAACACAAAAAATCAGTTCAGCAGTTACAAAGAACTATTTATTTGGGAGAACAAGGGTTCCTACACAGCAACCCACAAGAGACACCAATCCTCACAACTGAGCACCAACTCAATAAGAGACACCGATCTCTTCTAATGAGAGGCACCAACATCCTAATGAACAATACAATAAAATTATTTGAGACTTCTTAGATCTACCCTAAATCACCTTCATAAATCTGCTCACTATTTTAGCAGGATCTGCCTTTGGAATTTCATAAAAATTCTTCATAAATTCTGCAATAAACCTCTAATAAATTTTCTCATCTCTCATAATTCTTCTCACACGTCTTAAGAAATTTTCACTTATTTGTCTTTTAAGTTTACTCTTTATATGAATGATATTCAATGAATTGCTTGCTTTCAAATCAACTCCATAATCTTCTTAAATATTTTCACCAAGGGAGGAAACTTTATGAAGCAAGACATACATTACAAATGGATTCAGCTCCTAAATGCATCCTTTCATCTCTACCTTGGGCACTTCAATAGGGGTCAACTCCTATATTTAATTAAATATGTTTTTATTTTAAAAAATAAACCCCCAAAATGGGGTGCACCACTTAGAAGGAGGGTTGGACCTATTTATAAAAAAATAATTTGTAATTTTTTGTTTTTTTAATGAGGGCACCTAGAGTCTAAGGGTTGGCTTTTAGCAATGCTGTACCCAAAATTAATTTTTTTGCTTCATTAAGGAATTTTGGTAAAAATGGTCAAAATCTTGTAAAATTGTCGTCAAAATTCAAAAAAGGTCATGTTTGAAATTTTTTTATTTATATTTTTACAAATTTTTGAACTACAAATGGATCATAGGTTTTCTTGGGTTTATTATCAAGAAGATGCTCACAAAATTTTGAAAATTTTGAAATATAGGGTTTCAGATCCCTATTTCACTTTTTTTGAAGAAAATTTAGGACCTCTAAGGTCATCAATGGAAAATGGCTAGCTGCCAGGTGTCAAAATCTAAGTCTCAAACACTACACAAAATGATCTACAATGAAAGATGCTCTAAAAACGGTGAATGACGAAGGGGGATTCAAAAAGTTGAAAATTGCAAAAAAAAACTATCTGGAAAATGTAGATCACACACGTGCAACAGTTATTGCAGTCAACAAGTTGGCAACATGGTGAATATGAAGCTTAAGAAGGATGAAAACCATTGAAAAATGGTTGTCTAGAGCAGAAAAGTTCCCTGTTGGCTAGGGGAACCTAAGGTTTCAGGTAGTCAGATGTGCTTTAAAGGTTTGCAACTACAAATAGGTTCTTTCCATTTTTTGAGTAGGCTTTCAGCTAGTTCAATAGATCCATCAAATGCCCAAAATTTCAGATCAAGCAAAAATGTCTCATCAAAGGAGAAAATTGCAAATCATGAGAAAAGTGCCCCTATAGGATAAGGGCACCTAGAAATTGAGACATTCAAAACCTATTTTTGAGGTTAGTCATCTCCAAGAGATTTATCCTAGATTCAGCCTAGTTCTGCAACAAATTCGTTCGCCAGATTAGATGACCTGTCAAATGCTAGTGGTTGTTGATCGAACGAACACATAAAACGAAGGATAAAATAAAAATCATAAGAGAAAAATCTCCCTTGTTGGTCGAGGGCGCCCAACATCTCAAGTCACAAAAAGTAGAAATTAGGGTTTTCAGCCTCCAAGAGTTTTTCTTTAGAATTCTTTCCACTTTGTAGTGAATCCAACAATGAATTCTCTGGACTAGTCATATGTTCAGAAACTCAAATTTAACAGGGATCTTGCATCAAAGGGAGAAATTGAAAAATAAAACAATAAACTAACTCTAGTGAAGAAAGTGCCCTTGTAGGCCAAGGGTGCCTAGATTTTTGGACCATCAAATCCAGTTTTCAGGGTTCACGACCTCTAAGAGGTCCTTCTCATATTTGGTTGGGCTTCATAATGAGTATGTCAATAGGTTCACTAGAGCTATCAAAATAGGCACATTATTAGATTAAACAAAGATGTTTCAAATGAAGTACAAAGTGAAAATTTTGGAAGAAGTGCCCCAACAAGCTAGGGGCACCTAGGGTTTTAGACCCTCAGAAACACCTATTAGAGGCTGCAACACTAGATAATCTTTCCATAATTCTTCAAGATTTTTGATGAATATCTCAGCTTGGCCAAAAGATTCATTAGTCACTCGAAACTTTAGATTGAGTGGAGAAACAAAGCATGAGAGGTAAATTGATAAAACTTAAAAATCCTTAAAAAATGGTTAAGTTTTGTGAAGAAAAGTGCCCCTGCAAGCTAGGGGTACCCAATATTTCAAGGGGGAAAATGCAGTTTTTAAGATTCGTAGCCTCCAGGAGATCTCTCTCAGATTTGATCCAGTTGTGCAACGAATCCATCAGCCAAACCAGAGGATCCATCAAACATCCAGAATCAGAGATCCAACAAAGGCGCTTCATCAAGGAAAATTTGAAAATCATGAAAAATGTTCTAACACTGCAAAAGTTGGACACCTTATCTCAAGGAAGGCAACTGAGTCAACTTGAGTTAGAATTTTTTGAAGACTATTTATGCGCAATGACTCCTAAAATTAGGGTTTTCACAAGTTAAGTGCTTGTTTCACCTCCAAACGTTATTTAACAAGCATCTAGGCATCTATTCTTCATTATTTTGCAAGACAAATTCAAGGGAATGCACATAATTTTCTCTTCAATAGCATTTGGAGGAACAAATGAAGGCCATATCCAGATTTCTTCGTATCTTTGAGTTTGGGTTGCACAAAAGAGCAACATTCCATAATCCATATCTCTAGGGCATTAATTTTTCAGAAACAAAAGTTCATAATTTTCAACTTTTATCGATCTAGGTCTAATTCTTTTTCAATATTCTTCAAGATTGGAATTTTTTTCGACGACTTCTTTAGTTTCCACACCTAAGGTTTCTTTCATGTTCAAGAAAAATTAGTTTGTTGAGAAATCTGGTCATCTGGGTCTACTCAGCACAAAACTGGCTACAAAACCCATGTCCCAATTTTTTTTGAGAAAATTACCTCATTGCATCCACTTTTTAGGGTTTCTTTTTCATGTTTGTGAAAAGCTCAGGTTTTTGAAAAATGAATGATCTAGGTCTCTTTAGCATATAAGCACCTACAAAACCCACATCTCACATTTTCTTTAGCAAAAATTGCTTCACAACTTCTACCTTTGAGGGGTTCCTGCATGTTATTGAAAAAGTCAAATTTTTAGAAAATGGGCGATTTGGGTCTATTTAGAACAACATTCCTTACAAAACCCATATCTCAGATTTTTATCCAAAAATTTTCCTCTTTCTACCTTTCAACGAAGCTTTTTTTAGCTTTTATGTAGAACTTGTTCGAACATATCAATGTTCACAGTCAAACTTCATAGTTTCATCATGCAATACTCTTCCATTGAGAAAAATCAAGAAAAGTGTCAGCAGCACAAAGTTGTAGAAGAAATAGAGGTTGTCACTCTAGTTATAGAGCTACCAAAGTTACCAATCAGTGAATTGCCAGTTGAAGCATGCAAATATTTCCAGGAATAGAACTCAAGTGAAGGTAGCAGTTAACTTGATGCCTTTTCCAAGTTAATTGACCATCCTCTTTTCATGCATGTCTATTCTTTGGAGTTACCTATTATTGGAATTTTCTTTACTTTTAGATCACTTAACTGATGTTAGTCATTGTAGTTAACTATTAGTTATCTTTGTTTAGACATAGGAATAAATCTTGCATGTTGGCAAGACTCGTTGTTAACACAAGGAGATTTTAGGGTTCTCTACTCCTGTGTTTGTGTATAAATAAGAGCAACCTTTCTCATTATTTCTCAACTGTGCTTGTAAACCTTAGTGCCTTCTACATTGTTATTTAGTATATGTTCATGAACCGTTATTACTATAACAAAATTTTTGAGCCTTTGTGCCTTCAAGATTTTCTAGTGAATATTTGTTCACTTTGTTTAGTGTAATTTGGTTGATTGTATATGTATGTTTTTCCTCTTGATACAATTTGTTGTCCCAAACATGTAATTGTTGTTGGAGTTTGAGGAAATAAATCTTATACTGACAGTGCTTTTATCCAAAGTCTCAAGATCTTTCAGTGATATTATTTTTATGATCTTTATTTCAGCCTACACCTCAAAAGTGCAATGAGTCTTTGAGGGAATTTTGAAAGCAATATTATCATTTCATGTTTTGCTTTTATAAATCTTTATTTAAGCTTTCATCCAAAAGTACAATGAGTCTTCGAGTGTGCTCTGGGAATTAGTTAGTTTAAGTTTTGTGTTTACCAAATAATTCCTTGTTTACTTCTAAATTCTCTTGATCTGAATTTACTCGAGAAGATAGAAGTGTTATAAGTTTAGGCTTAGTTGTAGTTGAAGTTACAAAACCAAAGAAAACCTCAATTACAATGCAAAGAGTTTTATAACCTTGTACTCTCAGCTGAGATAAAAAGATAGGAAATTAGTTTAGTATTTCTATCCACACATAATCAGCAAAAGAGGGAGCTTCCCCTCCTAATTTGAAGATAAGTCTAACTATGCATAACTGTCCATTTCCAATATGCACACTAGAGGTGTGAATTGAAACACCAACAAGCAACAATATATTTTATTTTTTCCTTGCACCTCCAATCTTTGTCTTTGAATGCCTTTGACATCAATGACAACAATTTCCAATAGATGATGCTCATTTGAGAAAAATATTTTTAAACAATTAGCAATAAAAAACAAATAGTAAACCATAAAAAACTTCTTTTAATAAATAAATAATTATTACCATTGATTTAATAATAGTCATAGAGATAACAATGTTACCCCTTTAATAAGTGAAAATTTATTTTAATTTTTTAAATACAAAATGTCTTAAAAATTAAAGCCTCTCTTGCTTCACTTCCTCTACCTTTTGCAGTTAACAATTTGGCTCCATCCCTCTTTCCCATATATTTTCCATTGCTACCCATTGGAGCTTTCAAGTTTTTACAAAACAATTTTTCCCTTGGTTTATACAAGGCGAAAAATTGAAATGTATCTCTTGTTTACTATAGCACTCTTTATAGTAGTTTTCTTGCCAAATATAGGGTTTTGTCACAAGATAAACATAAGTCTCCTACATGTGATAACTTGAATAGAACTTCTTTTGCAAAGATTTTAGATGATGCTTCAACAATTCTTTCTTTCCATGAGTCTATTAAGATATGCCATGTTGGCTCGAGGGTTTTTAATTTTCTACATGAAGAGTAACTTGACCTACCCATTTCTTGAGTGGCATTGAACTATTTTCTTGCATACATGAACAATAAAAAAATTGTATTTTCTGCAAACAAACACAAACATTTATTACAAAAAAAATCATCAAAATTATCAAATTCGTTTTGGCATTAGCAAAACTTGGGGAATTTGATTTAGGTTCTCTTTGATTTTTCCACAATGAACCCACAATTATTCTATCACCTCCTAAGTGATTCCATGGTTGGATCAAATTAGACCTCAAGTTAGGATCAAATGTTTCAGTTTTTTTTTTACCAAGGAAAGTATCAAACTCATCCAAGCTACACGAAAATTTTCAACAAATCTGGATTTTCTTTGAATATTGCAAAATTAGGCTATGACATCAAGTTAGGGGCTTCAACGAGAAGGAAGGGAAGGAATATTGTTACACCATCGAAGTATTTGGACATAAAAAGATCCAAGTATAGAAGAAATAATGTCCCTATGATTTGAAGCTAATTTCAATTCAACAACCACCAAGTTAAAGGAGGATACTTTTTCAATAATGGATTCCAAGTTAGGTCAAGTAGGCTTGTCTACAAAGGATCATTTGCAAGGGACTCCTAGAAAAGAAGATATTAGTGGGCTTCAATTTGACATCTCCAACAAAATATCTTCTCGAAAGAGTCTTATGGAATTTGTCAAGGCAAATTCACATCAAAAAACTTGGGAAGCTTATACATCTTCTAAAGGAAATGAGGATTCTTGGTTTGGCTTTGTAATGTCCCCTATTTGGATACACTTATATTTTTCCCCTAGAATCACAATTTTAAAATGAGAGGTATATACTAATAAATTACAACTTTCAATAAACTTAGATTTTAACCTTGCAATTATGTTAGTCATTGATTCATAAACAATTAATTGATCATTTGTATTGTTTGCAACATTCATTAAATTAGTTGATAATTCATTGGTCTGTAAAATAGGTAAGTATCTATTAGTACTGATCCAAAGTTATTATCCACTCTAATAATCAACCATTGGGAAGATTAGAGATGAAGCCACAATAGGATGCCCAAAGTATTTCCTCTTTCTAAGCCCAAAGGCAAATATGCAACCCCCCTAGCCCACTAATGGTAGAAACAAGAGCATCTATTAGGGGTGGTCTACTTAGCATGAAATATCCCTCTCTCTAAGCTCATAGGTGGATAGAAAACCCCCTTGGCCCACTAATGGTAGACACACGGGCATCCATTAGGGGTGGTCTACTTAGTATGAAAAGGCTATCCCCCTTGTACTTTCATCTCTTCTTCCCATGGTTAATTGTAGAGGCATCAATATCTTATAATTGGACTAATAACTTAGTTTGAAATTCAATCCTTATTGTTCTATATGAAATACATGGAATTAATGCATCAAAAGCATAGACATCAAATAGCATACCATAATATTTATAAAACTATGTTATTGCTATATTTTAGTATGAAGATGTAATTTATTAGTGCAAATATTTACATTGGTTGATCTCCTGTAATTTAGATCACATTTTAGATCAACACAAACTATATTTTGGTCTCAAGGAGAATTTGACCATGGCACAAAACCCAATGTAGCAACAAATTGACCAATAGTAGAGTAAATGACTTTTGAATTGGGAGATTGGAGTTTTCAAAGGTGGGAATCATATAAGAAAATATCCCTAAAGAAACAAAAGAATGTTAACAAGCTCTATCCCAAATTATTGGCTTATTTTGATTTTGTAGAAGATTGGAAATGTGGCATACAAACTAGAGTTACCTCTAACAACAAGAATACATCCAATTTTTCATGTTGCTTGTATAAAGAAAGCTATTGGACATTGAATTCCAACACAATAAATGTTGCTTGAGCTTGATGAAGAGGGAAGAATCATCTTGACCCCAATGAAATTATCTAGGCACATACAAAGAACTTGAGGACTATGTTAATCAGAGAGGGCATCAAGTCAAAGAATTTTCCTATTGAAGATTCTACATGGGAAGATGAAGCTTTCATGAGTGTATCCATCAATAATCAAAATTGAGGATAATGCTTGTCTAAAGGGAAGGAATATGTTACACCCTAAACCCATTGAATTTATTGGGATATGTGATAACCATTGCTCACATAATCATTATTTTAGTCATTTATTAGTCCTTAAGCATTTTTTTGTAAGCTAGGTTTGCCTTGTTGGGATTAGGAAGTTAATATTGCCATGCCTATAAATGGGATGTACTAAGTAGTTGTTAAGCATTGTATTGGAAGTCTTTGTTCTTATTTGAAAAATGTTTGGAGGTTGCCCTCTTGAAGTGGATAATTATAAAAAAGTACTTGCATCTTATTTCTCCTATATTCCTTGCTTGTGCTAATTAGTTTCACAATAGAGCTATATTTTTTGGCTTCTGTTATATATCAGTCGCACCATATTGTAGTTTTGACTTTTGAAGCTCTTGAAAATTGCACTAAAGAAAGATGTAGGCTCTCGTTTAAAGTGTACACAAATTCTATATTCTCTAGTTTAAAGAATAATAAAATTCTATTATCTTTTGATTCTCCGTCTAGAGTGAAATCTTAGATATTTCAAATCTTGGTCTTTTATTGATTTTTGGCTCTAGTTTTTCTTCTAGGATTTACTACTTTTTATCTTAGCTCTTTTCTTGGGCATGATTCATCTTCTCCAAATCTCAAAAAGTGTGTGCAGAAATGTGTTTGATTGCTATATATCATTTTTTATGGACTAACATTGCAAGTATCATTAACAAGATTTTTCAAAGTTGAATAGAGACCCTGCCAAGGTTATTTACTTGAGTGGAAATACTGGAGAATCTTTTTTGCAAGCATAAAATGCTATTCAAATTACACCGTGGAAGCTGGAACTAGATGATACATCTCTCTAAGATCTTATACCATTTCTTGAATGTGAGGATTTTATGTTGCCAGATAAATGGAGGGTGATGAGCTCTCTATAGAGTAATGTCATAAATGAGTGGTGTTTAATCATCTCAAGGTGCATCTATAGTGATTATTAAATTTTTATTGTCCCTCCTACATGTTCCATATTTTAAGTCTTTTGAATAAAGAGGACAATGCCTTTTGACTTGCAAATGTAGCCTGCTATCACCCAACTGATATAAGACCTATCATCTTATCATATCAAGGGCGATATATTGTAACTGAATTTCGTGAACCCACCAAGGAGCATCAAGGTAGTAATATGATTATATACTATAAATTAAGTTCCGTATTTTGGATTTGCACGATCTCAAAATTGTTTATTTAACCTTTATTAGAGTAGTATTTTGTATTTTCAATAATCTTAAATTTTAGTAGTATTAGTTGTTGGACTATCTTGCAGAATATTGCAATATGACCATACTTATTGTAGTTGTAGCAAACAATTATTTCTTTTCTATTCCAATCATTCCTATGGTTTCTTCTTGATCTGCATTGATTAGAAACATGCCCAAATTTTTCACATGTATAGCATTCAACATTCCTTCTTAACACATTTCTGCATTCAATGGATTTATGACCAATTTTTTTGTATTTGAAACACTAACCAGAGAATGATGAATCTCTTGATTTCATATTACTTCTACATTGAGCAATCATATGACCAAACTTATTGCAGGAAAAACAATATCCATTAAAATTTTGAGCATTAGGTTGTATTATCAGATATCTTCCACTTTTGTTCATCTATCTGAAGTTATTTTATCCTGATATAGAGCTTTCTCCCTTCTCATATTCAAGACCTATTTTATCATTTCCAATCTTTTGTCCTTGAGTTAGCTCGTCAAGTTTTACTAAACTGATCTTAAACTTTTCTTTGTATTCATTTACAATGAAAAGATCATTCTTAAGAGTTGTAATCTGCTTACCAAGTTCTTCTTCATTGTTTTTGGATCTTTGCAACTCACTTTCCTATTGAGTGAATTCCCCATTTATTCTATTGCATTCATTAGATTTATCTTTCAGGGTCCGAGCAATATTTTCTTCATTTTTCTTCCTTTCTTCAATCTCCTTAGTCATTTTCATCATCATAGATTACATCTCATGTTTTAGGTTTGTATTTTCTCTGGCAAGCTTTTTGCATTCTTCAGTTATTTCCTTCAAGGTTTGATTCAAGTGAGCATCGCCCATATTTTCCTTCTCCTTCTGCTGTATCTGATCTTAGAGATCCTTTCTCTTCTCCCTGGATTTAACAATATGATCTTTTAGTGACTGAATGGATTTATCTACATCTTAAGATTCACTCTCAATTCATTAACTTCTTCTTTAGACTGATATAGGTCATCAAGTGCCACCAGAAGCTGCTACTAAAGACCATCAGAGTCCATTATATTCCAAGATCCACCTCAAGCTACTAAAATTCTTCCAGAGGAACTGTGCTTTGATACCAAATGTTGGACTCAAGGGAACACTAAGAGGGGGGGGGGTGGTGAATCAATGTTCAACAATCTTTATCTTTAATCATCAGAAACTTGAAACCAATACAACATAATTTTAAAAGAAAGATGCATGCATTCAAAGTAATCATTAATGAAACCATAACACAAATTTTTTTGTGGAAACCCTATTAGGGGAAAAACCACGGTGGAGGCTAATCCATAATTTGATTACTCAAATATAGTTGTATACAAAAGGGAATGCACTTGCATTCAGGCGCACTGCTTAGAGCTCATTGCTCAAAGAAAAAGGCTCACTGCCATACAAAAGATTTAGATTAAGACCATCTGAAGGTTGAGCCAAGATGATAACATCTATTTATGCAAAGTTATAGTCCCAGTGAAGTTCATAGATTGATTTATGGATCTGCAGATTGATTCTTCTCTTCGCTTTGTTCTTCTCTACTCTTATCTGCTTTTCGCATCACATCAAGATGAATCCACACTATTAATCTGCTAAGTTTTGCATCACACTATGATATACTTTTCATTTTCTCATCATGGCTCCCTCTACAATTTCTACACAAAAAAAAAATAGGATCAAACTCATATATATCCACGAACAAGGATTTGTGCATTGATCAGTTTGCTTCATAAAATATTAAGTTACTTCCATCTTGTCGGCTAGATCCACCACAAATTCTTGATGCACATCCTCCAAAGTCAGTTAAGACAAAGAGAGGACCCAAACAAACATAATCAAGCACAAAGATATTTAATTAATTACTTCTTATACATCCACAATTACTATATTTGTTGGGTTGGCATACTAGCATAAATAGCCAACAAATTAGTATACTAGATCTCCTAGATCACAAAACAGTGAGTGTGTATCAAAGAAATCCTTCACTAACATATTACAAACATCATCAATCCTTTGTATGAGGTTGAAAACACAAAATAATAGTCCGGTGAGATGTTTAGATCAAGTGTCAAACTTATAACTGGATGTCTTGTTCTTCACCTTGTTCAGCCAATAGTTGCCAAAACTAAACTATGGACCAGATGTCGTTTTGGTTATCTAGAATGACTTAGGTTGCCATCAATGACAACACTTACAAGCCATATGCCAACAATATCCCCCTTTGGTATTGATGACAACACTTAGTGAAAAATGACTAAGTGTCATAATCATTATAAGTATGCTGCCAAATCTTTTACTACATTTTCTACCCCTGAGATTTATAAGGTATTCTCTCCCCTTATAAGGCATTTTTCACTGTACTCTCTCCCCCTTTGACATCAATGACAAAGCATGGATGCCATATGCCAAAAATAAAAAATGAACAATGACAGAATAGTGAAAAATCACTTATATGTCGATACCAAGTGACAAAAAACATGTTCAAAATCCTCAAAGCTTCAAGACTTCATCATATATATGCCGATAGTTCTCCTCCTTTGATCAAAATTTTATAAAATTGAAAAACAATTAACAGTTACCTTAAAAGATTATCTTATGGTTTTTCTTCATTTTCAGAAGGAATTTCTTCCAGGCCTCTATTGTAATTCCAATGATAATGATCAAACTATTGTTCTTGGAAGTTTTGTTAACTATTTCAACTAAAGACTCAAGAATTGTAATTTCTTCTTCTAACTCTTCACCATTCCTTAGTATTTCCACCATATGCTCCAATTTGCATTTGATTAGATCCTTTACCTTCCAAAAGGTGTCCACAAGAGTGTTCTTGGAGAGTTGAATTTTTGTGTGTTATGACTATAGCTCCTGAATTCTTTTTCTGATGGTGTCATCCGGATCGTGAGATATGCCAATTTTTTTTCCAATGCCATTCAACTCGGTTTCAATCTGATCCAACTTCTCTTTGTAATTGTTGACTGCATGGGGCCAGCGAATACAATAATTGTAGATGCTAGTGGCTAAATTTATGCATTGCCTTAACTCATTCATTTTCTTCTTTAGTTTGGAAAGGGATAATGTGAATTGCTCCTTCAAGTGAGAGATAACTTCACCAACTTCCTTTTCTTGTGCTTCAGAATTCAATGTTTCTTTAATACACTCAGTCATTTCATCAGGTAGAATGTTCTACAGACTTTCCAATCTAATCTTGCATTGCTCAGCATGAGAATTTAACACATTAAGAATCATGTCTTGATCATATGATGGTCTAATAGACCATAAATTTGCTATTTTCTACATCCCACCTTCTCCTTGAATAATCTACTATAGCTTATCTTCTGTCAGATCATCTTCTTCCTCACCAACCTTTTCTGGTTCTGATCCACTTTTCTACAGATCCTCAATTTCTTCATCAGATTCTTCATCTAGAACATCCACAATTTCCTTTCCTTTTCCTTTTCCTTTTCCTTTTCCCTCAATTCTAGGAACTTTTCTTTCCGGAGGGCTATATTCAACAATTTCCTTACCTCTTTTCTATACTTTATCAATGCTACCTGAAGAGGAACCAACTTCTATTGATCTTACCGGAAGGGAAATATTAACTAAACCACACTTCTTAAGCACATTCTTAAAGAAATTTTCAAATTCCAGATCCCAATCAATCAAGCTCCTAGAATATGAATACATTTTTTTGCATACTGGTTTGTTTATCTTCCATACCACATGTAGACACCCAAAATTGTCCATGTCATAACATTACCTAGTTGATACATGACCTTGTAAAACATCTTGTAATATTTTACCTTAGGTCATTACATTATCCCACTTATCTCATTTATTCCACTTAATCACATTCCCAATTAATTAAATAAATCTCATTTATTTAATTAATTCCCCTTCACATGTCTCAAAATAATTCAAATTAAATATCTGAATTAATCTCTCACTTTTACCACATTGCAACATGTGTCACATGACTACAACTCTTCACATGCACACATAATTTAAATAATTGAGATTCCCACTCACATCCTATATTTATCCCCATTCATTGTGCGTCATAAACATCTTTTCTTCCAAAATAAATAAAAGAATCTCACTTATTTCGTCGCATCCTAATTTTAGCCTCATGTCATAACCCACTTAATGTGCATCATAAACACTAAAATGAACTTTTAATCCTAGCCATACACATCACACATTTGACTTTTAATCTTTGCCATCGAATCATATCAACACTTTCCTATAAATCAAGTCTTTCATAAGCCATTTGGGAAGGTCTTCTTCTAGTATCGTCACTCTGTCAAAATTTCTCTCAATCTTCTTATCTATCTATCTATTTTTCTTCTATTATCTTCATCTTATCGTTATGTTGCAAAAATGAGCAATCAACAATCAAACCTTCAAAATCTTGCATTCTTGTGTAGGTGGAGAAGAGCAATGGAGATAAATCAAATCTAGCTCGGAGATCGATTTGCTTTGCTTTCTTATTTTGATTTTCATGCTAGTTTGTGCTCTATTGTGCTTGTTAGGGTTTTTTACTATAATTTGTTTATGCATTTTGCTCTAATATTTTTACCCTAACTACATTGGTGAACCCGATGTGAATGCTTTGATCTAGATTTCTTTCTTGTAGGTTTCATTAACCTTTTGTTGCATATCTGCCAGTTTTTGGACAAAACCACAAGTTTTACAAATTTTATCATATCTTCCAAACGGCTGCACATTTCTCTAAAATATTTTCACAATAGCTTAAAAATCATCTCAAGGGACTACAATAAAAAAATTGAGAGTTTATTGCCATTTTTTTAGGATTTATTGTTATTTTATGTTTTTTTTCATAAAATTGACTTTCTGGACGCAAATCAGTGAATGTTTAAGAATTGTTTACATTTATGGAAATATCATAAAATTATAATGGGGGTCTTTTTTTTATAGATTTGATTTTGAGGTCATATCAAGTGCTAAATGATACAATCTTTTTTTTTTGGGTAGGTTCTTCATAAATCTGCATTTTTGGGCGCAAAACAAAGATTTTTTCTGACTTCTTTAAATTTCTGGGAAGCTCTCAGAAAAATAGCAGGGGTTACTTCTTTGAGTTTTTATTTTTCAGATCAATAACATCTTCAAATAATCAAATCTAATTCGGCTATGTTAAAAACATGTATCTGAAATTGCAATTTTCTGATGAGGTTATTTTTTTTATGGTTGCATTATAATATATTTTTTTGATTTTGTAGGTGATCATAAGGAGCTTTATTAGCAACAATATCAGTCATACACAACAGATTGGAAAGTGAAAACTTCTGGGTGCACTCATTCTATTATCTTTATCTATCATTTAATCAATCAATCTTGTTTGCAAAACATTTCAATTTGGGGATTTAAAATGAACATCTTGTTTGCAATCACACGTTTAAATTGGGCTTAAAAAAAAAAAAAAAACCATTGTCTTCCCATCACACATTTTGGCTTTGGATTAAAAAGAACAAGTGTTTGAAGTGTTTTGCACACATTTTTATTTTCTAAAGGGAAATTAACAACTGTGAGTGTGAATCAAGTGTGTGTGTGATAAAAAACACCTCACTTGGTTTGCTTTTGTCAAACCCTTTATAGGAGGCCTGCTAGAGGATTTCATCACCCTTAGGGACGACCTCAATCAAGGTGTGAATTGAAAGACACACTTCTTTGGGAATTAAAATCTTGTCACTCTTGGCTAAGCCCCAAAGAACTTTATACCTTTAGGAAGTGAAGGTGAAGGGTGGGTTACCCCTTTCTCCCGGCTGTGTGGTAGGATTTTGTTTTCAAATCATCTCTAGTCAACCTCGTACATCCTAGCTTAAGACCTAATTGGCCATACCCACTTGACTAACATTAGACTCGTTGTTGTGTATTCAAATGTTTGTTTAATCATAAAATTTCATCTTGAAAGATAAATTTATCATTGTGTTTGGTGTGTGTGTTCATGAACTTACACGTGAGATCTTGTGTTTGATATTTCCCAAGTCAAAAATTTCAATAAAAATTTTCCACATCATCTAATATTTCCAAGCCAAATCATCCTAGTCATTCAAACAATCACATCATTTTAAATCATCATCATAATCTTAATCAAATATTTTTTTAAAGTGACACCATGCCAACATTAGAAGACATAGCACAAAATCTCATTCACATACTTCACATAGCTCAAACAAGCCAATCGCCTTTAAACCAACAAATCATTCAAGGAATCCATGAACTGATTCAAAAACTTCAAACAAGCCAATCACCTCAAATGCAACATCTCATAGCACAAGCCCAATATCTGATAGCCACTTGTCAAACCCAACAAGCACATCATCCTCTATTCATTTAACACCAATCAATTTCACCTCATTCCTATGTGGCATCTCCCTCCATTCCATATCAATCTAATCCATCCCCCTATCAAAACAATTCCACATCACTTTATCCCACCACTTTCCATGTCAATGCCACATCATCATATCAATTCACTTCACAACAAGAACATGTAAGCCAAAGTCCACCTTCACAACAAGATAAAAATCCTTTAAGTCTTAATGCCACCTTTGACAAGGGAAATACCAATCTAGCTCATGCATCCTATAAATATATTATACCACCATCTAATCAAAGGCCTATCATAAAGCCACCATGTCCTAGTCCAAATCCATTGGTCCCCAAATATTCCAAACCATCAAACCCTTCATTAACCACACCATCATCTAATCCTCCATCAAATCCATGCCCTAAGTTCAAACATTTCAAAAGTAAACCTATGACATTACCCAAATTTACCCATCCACCTACAAAGGATGTGACCCAAGGGCTACTAGAAAGGAATCAAACATCACCATGTCATCCAACCCATATGTTTGAACCTACCAAAGAGTCTTCAAACACCATGATCATTCTTACAACCCCATCATGTAGTCTCCCCCTTGAGCCTATTCAAGCATCTCCCCCATTGAGCCCAAGTCAACCTCCATCATGTCTCCATGTTGTTGACCATCTAGAACATATTGAGCTTATTCAAGAGTCATCCCCTTCCACTTCCATTCAAGCAACCCAAAATTTATATCAAGAGCCTAATCCTAAGCATATGGAAACATCAAGCCCTAGTCCTAATCAAGATCAAATCACTTTCATCCAACCTATCCATAATCTATATCTTTTCTATGATCAAGATGATATGCATAATGATGAAGAGCTTATCCATGAGCAACTTGATCTTGTACCCACCCATGAGCAAGATATCCTAAATACACTTTCACCTAGTCCTATCCAGGATCCACCAACATCCACTTCCTTTGATGAGACATATGCCTCCCAAGTCAACATAGAAGATCAAACAAATGTCTTGGATCTTAGTGAATGCAATGTTAATGAAAATCCCAATGATCCTTCCACATCCACCATCAACTCCATTTCAAATCCATCATATCCACTTGGTATTTCCACCCCCATTCATGAATGTTCCTCCTTAGAACAACAACCATTATCTTTTGTTGCTTCATTTTCCCCATCCAATAAGGAACTCGTGTCTAGTGTTCCACCTACACCTAGTCCCATTTTCCATCACATACTTTGAAACATGAACTACCAAGGTAAAGGCTTAGGTCTTCACGAACAAGGTATTTTGGAGCACATCCATGTCAAAGCCTCTCCACGCTCATTTGGTCTTGGATACTCACCCCAAGGAAAACAAGCTAAAGATGTTGGCACTTCCTCCATCCATCCTAAGTCCTCTTTCCACCATAAATCCTATCATACACCTAAAACACATGTTTCCATCCCTCCTCCATCATCCTACAAATGTCAAAAGCATGTGACTATACACCTTCCACCATCAACTTTTCCACCATTGCTTCCAAATCCTAATATCCCTCCATCTAATCTACCTTTGTTACTCCCAACACCTAATATCCACATTATCCAATCCCCTTATCCACCTATCCATAAATCCTCTAAAAATCCTAATCATGACCAATCAATGCACACATTGTCTAAACATGAAGCTTCCACTCATTCCACCATACCCATGGGATTCAAAAGAAAAAAATTGATGCCTCTAGCTATAAAGAAAAAAATCTGAAGGGTCCTCATGCCCTAGGACACAAAATAAAAGAATCAAAGAAAAATGGTTTGGGTACCTAAGAAAAAGGAAAACAAGTCAAACGAGGCATCTACATCTCAAAAATCCCAACCATCCACTTCCACCTCACATTCCCACTCTATTCAAGAATCTCATATTCCATCCCACAAGAAAAATAAAAGTCATAAAAATACTAAGTCTATGTGGGTACCTAAAGCACTTCATCACCCATCTCCTAAGAAAACATCTTCATTGCTTCCTACACCTCCTCCACATCAAAATCTTCAACGTTTATCACAATGTGTGCAACCATTGGTCATGGTTCCCTTCCATTTCACAACAATTCCACATACCTCCATCTCCTCACCCTTCACTCATTATCCTACATACCTCCCTCATCACCTTCCTATGGTCCATGCTTTTGGCTAAGCCTCCCATTCATCTCCCCTACATAATCCACATCATAATCCACCAATCCCTCCATAATCCACATCATAATCCATCATCTACCTACTCCATCTCCCTTTCATGTCATCCCTTACCAACATCTATGAGCATAATGACATTTGACATGGTCCATGCGATGACATCCATCTCTAGTGGGACTATCACCTTTCATGGAACTAGACACTTGAGTCCCTCCTATCCATATTCCCCTTCTCTTATAAAAATCTTAAAAAAAAAAATAAAAAGTCAAAAAAATAAAAGAAAAAAAGAGTAAAGAGAAATCCCTTCATCCAATGGTGAAAACCTGGTAAACAGGCACCTTGGATAAGTACCATGATGAAAACCTGAAAAACAGGCATCATGTGTAGGTTGATCTTCTATGTCACTTACACTTGGGGGCACTTTGTCTCATCTGCACTATCTATCCTATCATGTCATTTCTTATCATATCATTTCCATCCTACCTACCATCTTTATCCATCATACCCATATACTTATCATATTGAGTCCATTCATCCTCTCTTCCTCTTTTTGATCTTGATAAAAATATGGGGCAAAATGTTGAAACATGCTTTGGATATCTTTTGATATACCTCATCCTTCCAAACAAGCCTATCATTATCCTAGTGTCATAAGCTTTGTCATGAATAATCCTAAGTATTGTACCTAGAATGGGGCATGTTATTCCTATGCGACATAGTCTTTGGAGATCACATCCCTGCCCTCTTATCATGCATACATCTATCATTTTTTATCCATCCATATATCATGAGCCTTTTGTCCCTTATCCTATCACCCACCCTTTCATCCATCAATCACATCTATATCCTTGCACCTAGACTTGGTTTTCCCTTGTCATTGGTATCTAGCACAAAGGCTACCCAAATTGTCATCCATTGACATCTCAAAACATTTCGAAAATCCAAAAAAATCAAAACATTTTGAAAAAATCTAAAAAAAATAAATCAAAACATTTCAAAAATCCAAAAAATCAAAACATTTCAAGAATCCAAGCAATAAAATCAAACCAAATCACTTCAACGCATCAAGTCAACTTCTTCAAATCAATTTTTTCATCAAATTATCTAATCACATCGCTTCTTCTAATCAAATCCATTCTTTTAATCAATCACATCACTTCTTCTAATCAAACCCATTCTTCTAATCAATCTAATCATTATCATCAAATCAAATCATTTCTTCATCAATCCAATCAATCAAAATCATTCCAAGTAAATTATTCCTCAATTTAATTCAACAATCATCATCCAAATCTTCAAATCAAGCATCTTCAATCCTTCCAAGCAATAATCCAAATGCAAGTCAATCCTTAATCCATACCAATGAAGCTAATCAATCTTGCCAAATTATCCAATCACATCCTTTGGTCTTGATCCTAATCTTGTTGTAAACCCAATCAATCAATCAATCATCCTTGTGTTGATCTAGGGATATATCATTCCCCACAATGACAACACTATCATCATCATCAATCAATCAATTAATCATTGGTTTACAGCTTGACAGGGGCAATACCTTGTTTGTTTTTGTATCATTTGTGCATGCTTTCTTGTGTGTTTTATCATTTCAATTTGCATTTGCATCAAATCTGAATCACTCCCAGCTAATATTCATATCTTGTATCTAGACAAGGTTGTATTATGTTGGGGCACGAGACACATCATCACCTTGGTCCTTTATACCTTGGTGCATAACGTCTAGTGCTATATCAAACATATGATTGCTCACTTTATTGCAGCATAGCGTGTCATTTTTCTTTTTCATCTACTTCTTATCTTGTATCATTCATCTTATCCCTCCTTTATCATTTCATTCATTTCTAGAGAATATTTGTGTTTATGTAACCCGCCTATCCTCTCGAGGGGGCATCATCATCATTATCATATCCTATATCATCATCCCATTTCTTCATATCTTTTGCATCATCATATTCTTCTATCATCCCTTTCCTTCATTCATCATACTCCTCACTTCTTCAAGTGGTTGGGGCATCATCTTTTTTTCATCTATCCATACCTTAGCTTCTTTGAAATGATGTTACTCGACATAAATTTCACCATCTCGAACATCATCTCAAAGAGGGGCAAAATGTAGACACCCAAAATTGTCCATGTCATAATATTACCTAGTCGATACATGACCTTGTAAGACATTTTGTAATATTTTATCCTAGGTCATTACACTATCCCACTTATCTCATTTATTCCACTTAATCACCTTCCCAATTAATTAAATAAATCTCATTTACTTAATTAATTCCCCTTCACATGTCTCAAAATAATTGAAATTAAATATTTGAATTAATCTCTCACTTTTACCACATTGCAACATGTGTCACATGACTACAACTCTTCACATGCACACATAATTTAAATAATTGAGATTCCCACTCACATCCTATATTTATCCCCATTCATTGTGCGTCATAAGCATATTTTCTTCCAAAATAAATAAAAGAATCTCACTTATTTCGTCACATCCTAATTTTAGCCTCATGTCATAACCCACTTAATGTGCGTCATAGACACTAAAATGAACTTTTAATCCTAGCCATACACATCACACATTTGAATTTTAATCTTTGCCATCAAATCATATCAACACTTTCCTATAAATCAAGTCTTTCACAGGCCATTTGGGAAGGTCTTCTTCTAGTATCCTCACTCTGCCAAAATTTCTCTCAATCTTCCTATCTATCTATCTCTTTTTCTTCTATTATCTTCATCTTATCGTTATGCTTCAAAAATGAGCAATCAACAATCAAACCTTCAAAATCTTGCATTCTCATGTAGGTGGAGAAGAGCAATGGAGATAAGTCAAATCTAGCTTGGAGATCGGTTTGCTTTTCTTTTTTATTTTGATTTTCATGCTAGTTTTTGCTCTATTGTGCTTGTTAGGGTTTTTTATTATAATTTGTTTATGAATTTTGCTCTAATATTTTTACCCTAACTACACCACATTGTCAAGTTTCAGCAAATAATTCAGAAAGTACATTACTAAGCATGCAATTAAGGTGCCAAACTACAAAGGGTAGCCTGATTCCTTTGTCATTTGTACATTCTCCATGAGATGATCTTTTAGCAACCCACATAGGTGAAAGTCCTGACCTTTAATTATCATCTTGTGAGAAATATAGATTGCACTAGCCAATGTCGTTCCTTCTTGATTTTTGTAGAAGATTTCATATGTAATCTCGTGTGCAATATAATTTGTAATAGGATTCTTGATTGTCACAATTATCAGGGCTCTCTGATCTCCTATCACTCCAGTTAGGGTTTCAACCTCTTTGTTCTGGATATATTTTTTCCTTGGTATATCTCCAATTTTGCATAATCCTGCCAAATTTTTTATTACCTCCTTTGAAATAGTGTAAGGTTTGTCCAAAGTTAAGATATCATCATGTAATTTTCTTAATATGAACTTCACGAATTCTGCATTCTCGAAGTACGAAAACTCATTCCAGATATCCAAATTTCTGTGTTTAGCTTCGCTCAATTTCTTCAACCCATCAGGCAGTAAAAAATTCCTCATGGACCTAATCTTTTCACTATTATATTCATCTAGAGTGATCAAACCTTTGATTTGTTCCATTTTTCCTTTTCGTGTTTAGGGTTCACAACCGCACACTAAATTGTATGAAGAATTCAAGATTAGTTTGAAATACCTGATTGATTTTGAGATTTTCTGATGAATCAATTTCACTACTTCAAACTTATTTTGTCGAGTGCTCTCCTTCTTTTCTTCTTCGTGCAAAGTCACAAATGACTACTACAACTTGACTTTGAAAGATTGCACACTTGCAATAAATGTGTTTGCCCTAAATTTTTGGATACTCTATTTTCTCAAACAACAACTAAAAAATCTTCTACGGACCTATGAATTGTCTGAATTCCTTTTCTAAGAGTACTCCAAAACTTCTGTACACCATAAATATACCTTCTTGACTAGTTTTTGCATTCTGGTACCATCCATAGACAGGGGAGGAAAGATTTACTTGAAGAGCTTCCCCTAGGCCAGTAACCTGAAATCAATTACCGAAAGAGTTATTAGAAGCAAATCTCGAAGTAGAACCATTTCCAACATCAGATTCAATCAGTCTTACCCATGTCTTCTTCATCTGATCTCTGATTTCATCCATAGTCACTTTTTCTTTCCCTTTATCATTTTTCTCTATGTCTCTTCCTCTGTATACCAGTCCTCTTCTGTCTACATTTTTGCTTTTGCAGAATCTTGCAATATGACCATACTTATTGCAGTTTTAGCACACAATTGTTTCTTCTCTATTCTAATCATTCCAATGGTTTCTTCTTGATCTGCATTGATTAGCAACATGCCCAAATTTTCAACATGTATAGCATTCAACATTCCTTCTTAACACATTTCTGCATTCAATGGATTTATGACCATTTTTTTTGCATTTTAAATATTGACCAAAGAATGACAAATCTCTTGATTTCATATTACTTATACATTGAGCAATCATATGACCAAACTTACTGCAGGAAAAACAATATCCATTAAAATTTTGAGCATTAGGTTGTCTTACCGGATATCTTCCACTTTTGTTCAACTGTCTGAAGTTCTTTTGTCCTGATCTAGAACTTTCTCCCTTCTCATATCCAAGACCTCTTTTATAATTTCAAATATTTTTTCCTAGAGTTAGCCTGTCAAGTTTTACTGAACTGATCTTAAAATTTTCTTTGTATTCATTTTCAATGACAAGATCATTCTTAAGAGTAGTAATCTGCTCACCAAGTTCTTCATTGTTTCTGGATCTTTGCAACTCACTTTCCAACCGAGTGAATTCCCCATTTATTCTGATGCATTCATCAGATTTCTCTTTCAGGGTCTGAGCAAGATTTTCTTTATTTTTCTTCATTTCTTCAATCTCCTTAGTCATTTTCATCATCATAGATTCCATCTCATGTTTTAGGTGTGTATTATCTCTGGAAAGCTTTTCACATTCTTCAGTTATTTCCTTCAAGGTTTGATTCAAGTGAGCATCACCCATATTTCCATTCTCCTTCGGCTGTATCTAATCTTAGAGATCCTTTCTCTTCTCCCTAGATTTAACAATCTAATCTTTCAGTGACTGAATGAATTTCTCTACATCTTTAAGATTCACTCTCAATTCATTAAATTTTGCTTTAGACTGATCAAGGTCATCAAGCGCCACCAGAAGCTACTCCTGAAGACCATCAGAGTCCATTATATTCCAAGATCCACCTCAAGCTACTAAAATTCTTCCAGAGGAACCATGCTTTGATACCAATTTTTGGACTCAAGGGAACACTAAGAGGGTGGTGAATCAGTGTTCACTAATCTTTATCTTTAATCATCAAAAACTTGAAACCAATACAACATAATTTTAAAAGAAAGATGCATGCATTCAAAGTAATCATTAATGACACCATAACACACAAGTTTTTGCATGGAAACCATGTTAGGGTAAAAACCGCGGTGGAGGTTAATCCACAATTTGAGTACTCAAATATAGTTGTTGTATACAAAGAGGAATGCACTTGCATTCAGGTGCACTGCCTAGAGCTCACTGCTCAAAGAAAAAGGCTCACTGCTATACAAAAGATTCAGATTAAGACCATATGAAGGTTGAATTGAGATGATAGCATATATTTATGCCAGGTTATAGTTCTGGTGAAGCTCATAGATTGATTTTTGGATCTGCAGATTGATTTTTCTCTTTGCTATGCTCTGTTCTGCTCTCTGCATCACATCAAGATGAATCCACACTATTACTTTGCTAAGTTTCACATCACACTTTGATATAATTTTTATTCAATCATCATGGATCCCTCTATACTTTCTACACACCAAAATGATAGAATCAAAATCATATATATCCACAAATAAGGATTTGTGCATTCATCAGTCGACTTCATAAAATATTAGGTTACTTCCATCTTGTCGGCTAGATCCACCACAAATTATTTATGCGTATCCTCCAAAGTTGGTTAAGACAAAGAGAGGACCCACACAAACATAATCGAGCATGAAGATATTTAATTAATTACTTATTATAAATTCGTGATTACTATATTCTTCAGGTCGGCCTACTAGCACAGATAGCCAATAAATTAGTATACCGGATCTCCTAGATCACGAACCAGTGAGTGCATATCAAAGAAATCCTTCACCAAGGTATTAAAAACATCTTCAATCCTTTGTATGAGGTTCACAACACAAAATAATAGTCTGGTGAGATGTTTAGATCAACTGTCATACTTATAATCGGATGTCATGTTCTTCACCCTGTTCAGCCAGTAGTTGCCAAAACTAAACTGCAGACCAGATGCCATTTTGTTTATCTAGAATAACTTAAGTTGCCATAAATGACAACAGTTACAAGCCATATGCCAACATTGGTATCTTTTTATCACCATCAATTATAACATGCTAGAGTTGAGCTCATTATAACCAAGAAGAAAGGAAATGACCACAACGAGTATTGACTCATGAACAATAAGATACAAATACATCTAATGAAACATAGATGAGATGAAATTTTTGCTCGCTATCTATCTATTTTGTATTGAGACCAAAATAGATTTTTGTATTAGTTTATTTTTTTTAATATTATGATTATGCACAGAAGATCATTCCTTCCTCTGAATTGCCGACACTGGGACCAACAACAATGCCCATGGGACATAAAGAACACAGTCGAAATTTGTCACTTGTGAAGTTGAAAGTCTCCTCAACAATGCTGAGAAAGCATAGTTAAAGTAATAATTGAGGTTGTTGATGCTATCCTCATATAGTGAGGAAAAATCTAAGCTATGAATCTAATGTCGCAAGAGGAGTAGAAGGCTCACTTTGTTCAAAGACTAGTCTATGTATCTCAATAATCATATAAAATGAATGGTGCAATATTTTTATTCATTTAAAAGAAATTATGGTGTGGTTTCACAAACCTTTCTTTGTTTGCTTCTTTGGATCTTGGTAGTTTTGTATCTAGGAAGTTAGGAATTTTTTGACAAACATGACTTTTTAGTAACTTGGAAATTGGAACAATATGAACTAAAATGTCTTTCTCATGACTATCTTTCCTTGTGGTAATTTTGGGGCTCTCTTGGTTCCTTGATATAGCATGAATCTTTGGTATTAATTTTGTCGACACCTTCTTGGTTTATTTTTCTCTTGTGTAGTAATTACCATATTTGTCATTTGTATTTCTTTGGTTTCCATTTTTTGTTCATAACTATATAAAATCCCCTATCAAATTTTCACCAAATTTTGCACTTTTTCCCCAATAGACATTTTGACAAACAATTCATTAGTAGAGGTTTTCAAAAAGGTTTTTTGTATGGTATGCTTTAGTAATTCATTTTCCAACATCAAAGTGCATTCTTTTCATTCATGTTTGCATTGAAATATTAAAAAGATAATTTTACAAATAGTTGGTATGTATTCAGTTTGTTGCAGGAATCAAAGTAGTGAATATATAGGTTGTTGATTTGATATCGACAAAATAAAAAATCATTCAAAATTATTCACTGACCTTTTAAGTAAAATATTGAATTTTTTCAAAGTTTGTAACAACAAATTTATTAACTAAAAACCATAAATGATTGCTTTAGGTTTGTCAAACAATACCTTATAGCCATACCAAAGAAATGATTAATGTTGCTAGGTGATAAACTACAACCAACTCTTTAACTGCTCCACCTCCCTACCAACTAGCTTTCCAAATGACACCTTGCTATATTTTTTTGAAGTGCCCAATAGTGTTAACATTATTGGACCAACTACAGGTATTCATGCAGTCCATAACTTCAAAAGGAGTCACCTACAAGAAACTCATCTTCATGCCCAACCAATGCATATCTTAACATTCATTCCTTGTTATAGCTCATAGTACATCTATTAACCCATTTTCTAGCAGCATTGAACTTCATGCCCAACTCTTGGACCCATGATTTCCCAATAACATGGCATCACAATAATGAGAAGGTTTCAACCAGCCAAGAATAATCATGCTTAGAAATAAACAAAATCAATGCCCAGATCCTTCTGCCCAAAAATATGGGTTGCAACTAGCAAGCAATCACCCAAAAATGAACTTATATATATTCCTCAAAATTTATCAATTTCCTATGAATATACTAGTGTTGTGCACAATGAAATTTTTCTATAGAAATATTTGAAAAACTCTCACAATTTTTATTTCTTGCAAGACTTCACAAATTGCTCTTCAATTGTTTGATCGAAGTGTGAAACCTATGCAATTTTTTCATAACCACCCCTAATTTTTTCACCCATTAGCATTAGATGAAAGAAAAATAAACAACTGAATAAAAACCCTTCACTTTCTGATCACCTAGATCCCATAGTGGGCAAAGTGAGAGGATACGATGGAAATAACACCTTCCACTTTTTGATCACCTAGATCCTAGGGTAGGCAAGGTGAGAGCATAAGGTGGTTGGCTTGCAATATTGAACTACTCTAGACTACCACTTCTTTAGTGGGGTGAGTGATAATAACAATTGTTGAAAAAATAAACATCTGCTTGTTTAGTAGAAAATACAAGAAATGAAATGCACTTAATCTAACCACTTCCGCTTTTCAGTAGGCAATAAGAAAATAAATATAGAAAACTTAACCACTTATTCAGCGGGAGTGAGAAGTACATAAAGAAAAATGTTCAACCACTTTTCAGTAGGAACAACCACTTATTCAATGGGGTAAGTATACAAAATAAATTAAAAGGAAAGAGATGATTGGTACTACCAATTCAATATTACGATGACAGTCCGATGCAAGACAATATGAATTGAACTAGTTAGAATGATAGCCCAATACATCAGTGATCAATTGATGCAATGAAAGATCAGTTAGGCATCATAAAACATGAAAGGACAAGGGTATATCAAGTCTAATTTGATTGGTGTAGCAATCTGATATGCATGAACAACAAACACGAAATACCAACCCACACACTTCAAACACTCATAACTTCCCCAAAACTCATTGTAAACTCCTCAAACCACTGGAAAATGAAAGAGTAGGCCTAGGCACCCAAAACCAAGTATCAAGCTGCCACCAACAATGATGAAATATCCCCCTTAGTTTTTTTTTAAAAATTTTAGCAAACAACAATGCACCCGTTAAGGTTAGCTCTAAAATATAATCAGCATGAAAGGAACCCTTCACTTTTTTATCACCAAGATCTTAGTGTGGGCAAGGTGAGAGCATATGGTGTGAGGGGATCATTACATGAAAACTGGAAATGAAAGTACAATGTTGTAGGTGGCTAGCCGACCATTCTCAAAGTAAAATACTAGAAGAGTAAAGTAGGCACAGATAACTGACAATGAAAGCTCTATCACTTATTCAATGGGAGCAATATTACAATATTAAAATGAAACACTCAACCACTTTTCAACGGGAGTAAAGAAAACAAAAATATAAATAACTTGACCACTTATTGAGTGGGAGTGAAAGAAAATTGAAGTGTAAAAAGCTCAACCACTTATTCAATGGAAATGAAAGCATACAAAATATAAAGTGCAGAAATAAAGGCTGATTCAATACTATTGAAATAGTGTTATAGAAATATACTCTCTTACAATATAATGGTGATATGTTAGCTTGTGAAACTACTCAAAAGATTTACTATTTTCCTGATTACAAATATGAAAGATGAGTGCCAAGGAAATATAACAAATAACTGAAATGATCAAATCTGATATAAAAGCAACAAACTGGAAAATGCAAAACAACAAGTACGAAATCACCATAATGCTCGTAACTCTCTCAATACCACTCCGATCAACACCAAATTGAGTGCAAATGAAACATGGAAGCTAGGCATCCAAAGTATATGAGCTAAACACCTTTGATCAACACCCAATAGAGTGGCACAAATTACAATGGAAGTCCACAAGATAGGGGTGGCCCCTGGAGGAGGGTGACCTCTCTATAAAATTGACCCCTTCAAAATAAAATATGAAACTTGTAGAGATGGGGCATCTAGAGCAAGGGAACACAAGGAGAAAATACTCAGAACCAAATAAAAATCACTCTAAGAGTAATGAAAAAAAATGTGCTTTAGCCAAGCACAAACCAACAACTCCAAAATCAGAAATATTACTCAGACAAATCACTGTGAAGATAATCTGCAACCTTTGGATGAAGAAGCAGTCTCAAATCAGCTAGGTGTTATCTTTCAAACATGAAACTGATATCAACTAGGAGGTATGCATTCCTCGAAGCAAAGGGCGAAAAAAATTTCATCAGCACTTCTTTATGATAAGCAAATGGATACCAAATGAGGGAGTGAAGCCTTGCTTAAATAGAAATTCAAGATGAATTTTCACCTTCTCCTTTTCCCTCCAAAAGGGGATGCCCAACTTAATATTCAAATTAATATTTTTTTAAAACACCTTTACCTCTTCTCCCTAGGGGTCCAACATATCATAGGCAAATATTAACATTTTTAAATGTTTTATTTCTCCACATGGGGCATCCAGCTCAAAAGCCCACTTTTAAAACAACATGAAGTCATTCGCTTAAGGCATCGAGCCCAAAAAGATATTAAAATATAAGAATCACTTAAATAATCCAATTTTCCAAAATGAGCCCAAAAGGTGCCAAGGACCAAATTGTTAATTTTGCTCCACTCGAAATACAAATTGCACTGAATTGTTGAACTGCTACCAAACATAGAATTTCTAGAAATAGTACTTACTAAAAATAATGTATTGCTAAAAATAGTGACTCAAAACTCATTTTAACCACAAACTAAGTAGTCGTCGCAAATTACTAAAAATAGTAATTTCATAAAAGACCTTTGATGCAGATGCATGTTACACCATTTTGAAGCTCTTTGAAATCCCAAAAAGACCCAGAAACCTCCCTACAAAACAATTGCATGCAAGCCCCCCAAAACACAAAAGAATCCTCCAAGCAACGATAAACCCTTATTTCCACTTCTAACTAGCCTATGAGCCTTTGGGATAGGCTGACAAGCATTAGAACTAACTACTAATGTGAAGGGGACATTACACATGAATCCCAATGCACCTATAGCAAATGGTACAACCTCCTAGATAGGTCAACCTCTTCTCAAAAATAAAGTTCACCTAAAATCACTAAAAATTGGGCAAGGGGTCACCCAAGCATGAGAAAAACATAGGATCAACACCCACAAAAAGATCTCAACTTGTCCGATCAGTATGAACAAAAACATGGGTTAGCTATGCATAAACCAACAACATTAGAAAACTGATAACACACTCCAAAAAGCCTTCAAACTACAAACTAACACACACCCATACACCAAAAATACTAGAAAACATCAAAGCTAACCAAAATAAAAGCAAATGAGAAAGCCATCACCAATGTTTGCTCAACTACAACCCTTGAGATGAAGCTACAACATTGTTCAGCTAGGAGATATCTTTCAATCTTGAAATTGAAGTTAGCTTGGAGGGATTTCATCCTCAAAGCCCCAAGAGTTCATTCTGCATTTCGGTAAGACTTTATTATATCAAGATATCATAACCAAATGAGAGCAAGAGAGGGCATATAAATAGGCTCAAGACCTAGAAGTTTGAAATGTATTTCCCTCCAAAAAGGGACACCACCTTTTGGAGCAATATAATATTCAATTAAAATAACCTTTTCCCTCATACTTTGGCATCCACACTTGATATAAAACAACATGAAAATATAAAACAACTTAAGTTTTCCAACCTTCTATTTTTGAACTCCAAGTATGTTGGAGAAGCCACTACTTAGAATATTAAGACACCAAACATTGCATTTCCATAATGCCAGAAATATTAACCAGTGTTGAACTGTTGCCAAAACCCACTACCAAAAATAACACTTACTAAAAATAGCATATTGCTAAAAATAGTGACTCTAATCTAAAAAATGAGCACATTTCGGGTAGCCATCGTGAATTACTAAAAATAGTAAGTCTAAGAATAGACACCACCAAAAATAGTAGTGAATACCCACCAAGGTTCTCAAAAAACTCAGAAAGACCTAAAAAGCATACTGGCAAACTCCTACAAGGAACTCTTGAAAAATTGACATGAAACCTCCAAGAATCATGGAAACCCTAAAATTGCCTTTGAGTAGCCTATGGGTTTATGAAAAATAGGCTAACAGTCACATAATTGCCTATGAATGAGAAGGGGACACATTACTATACTCCCTCCACAAGATTGGTTGTCTCGAAGAATCGTAAATCTAGATGTTGCAAAATCTGCTCATTCTCCCAATTAGCATCCTCAACTGGTAGATTCTTCCACTTCACCAAATTCTCTTTGATAGTCCTCAAGAAATGCCCTTTCAAATAGATAACTACCTTTGGTGCCAAAACCAACTGTCCCTCCTCATCCAATGGAAGAAAATCAGAAGAAGTAGCAACATTGTGCCTAAGCGCCTTCTTGAGGCCTGATACATGGAAGACATTGTGAACCTTGCTACTCGTAGGTAGCTCCAACTCATAAGCCACCTCCCCGACTCTCCTGGTGATCTTGAAAAACCCATAGAAATGTGGCTTAAGCTTCTTTGCTCCATTCTTGTTGAGAGTGGACTATCTATATGGCTAGAGTCTCAAATTGACCATATCCCCAACCTCAAATGTGTGCTCTATACATTGTTGATCAACATACAAATTCTACTAATTTTGGGCATGATGAAGATTGTCCTCCAAAGATCTCAAAATGTCTTGACTCTACGACAACATATCTCTCTCTTGAGGGGCTCTACTATCACCAAATAAAAAACCAATGAAGCTTGGAGCCTTATATCAATACAGATCCATGAAAGGAGACATTTTGATAGACATGTGGTAAGAAGAGTTATAGCGGTACTCTCCCAAATGAAGCCATCTCACCCAAGCCTTCTATTGCTTGAACTGATCAAAGGCCTTTTGTGTTTTTTTTGACCAAGCAAATGCCCCCTTTTTGGTAATATTTGTGAGAGGAGCAACCATTTGAGAATAACCCTTTACAAATCTTCTGTAGAATCCACACATACCCAAAAAACCCTTCAATTGAGATAGGTTTTCTGGTGGAGGCCAATCCAAGATAGCCTTAATATTCTCTTGATCAAAATTGACCCCTTAGAGCTAATCACATAACCAAGATAGAGAAGCTTGGTCATTCCAAATTCACATTTGGACTCTTTCGCAAACAAGGAGTTATATTCCAGAATGCTAAGCACCTCCTCCAAGTGCTTCAAGTGATCTTCTCATGTTTTATTGTAGATTAGGATGTCATCGAAGAAGATAAGCACAAACTTCCTCAACAATTTTTGGAACACCCTATTCATGAAAGGATGGAAGGCCATGGGTGCATTAGTCAACCCAAAAGGCATGACTAGGAACTCAAAATTCCTAAAATGGAATCTAAAGGCAATCTTCTTAATATCCCCTTCTCTCATTCTGATTTGATGGTAGCCTAATCTAAGATCTATCTTAGAGAAGTAAACAACTCCATGTAGTTCATTAATGAGCTCATCAATCCTCAGAATAGGATGCTATTTTTTTATTTCTTTTTGGTTGAGGTCCCAATAATCTATGGACATGCACATAGTGCCATCCTTCTTCCTCACCAAAACCACTGCAAAAGAAAAAGGACTCTTTCTTAGGTGAATGTGATCCATGTCCAAGAGTTCTTTTATGGATTTCTCTATCTCATCTTTCTACCTTTTTGGATATTGGTATGGAGTAGTTATGACTATTTTGGCACCTTCTTCAATTTAAATCACATGCTTAATCCCCCTTTCAAGACGTCTCCCTAGAGCTATACCACCAAACGCCTTACTTTATTTTAAGATCAAGGATTGCACATCATGATGGTAATGCCTCTTATCTTCAAATGGGTTGGAAGGCATGATCAAACACTTTGTTTCCCACTCAACCATGTCATGATGAATCAACCTATCCATCCTTTTGAATGAGACTATATGAGGGCCTCCATTGGACATCCCTCTTAACACCACCTTCTTCCCATCTGATGTGAACTTCAACTCCATGGCTTAAAGGTTCAAAAAGAGATCACAACCACTAAATACCAAGTATTGCATCGGTATCTATAATAACCCCCTTTGATCTAGGTTATTTTTGAGAAATACATAAATATAGATATTTGCAAAATAAATTGATTCCAAATAAATGCATTTAATAAATTACTTAGATTTGATTATGGCTTAAAAATTGCTTTAGAATCATACCCAGATTACATAATATGCAATAACGTAGATCTGAAAGTAATTGATGAGCAAGAAAGAACATCAACAATCTCCAAAACCCTATATGGTTATCCCCCAAATGTTTGATTTTGGTCAATATTTTGAATTTCATGAAACCCTCTGAAAACTCTGTAAAAAACCTTGAATGATGATCTCCAAGAAATCAATGAAGCTTTGTAATAATCTTTGTATGAGATTATTTCTCAAAATGCCCTTGGGTGATTTTCCACACCTATAAACATTGTCCTCTCTAAGGGTTTTCGTCCTCAAAAGGCTTGAATCTTCAAACCAACAAACCTATTGCTTAGCTGAATGTTTTATTTCAATCAATGTCTTGAATTCAATGAAACCCAATAGTATCCTCCAAAAAATCTGTAAAATTTCTGAATGATGATCTCCAGGAAATCAATGAAGCTTTGTAATAATCTTTGTATGAGATTATCTCTTCGAATGCCCTTGGGTGATATTCCACACCTGTAAACATTGTCCTCTTTGAGGGTTTTCATCCTCAAAAGGTTTGAATCTTCAAACCAACAAACCTTTTGCCCAACTCTCTCTAGTTTTTGCAAGTAAACAATGAATGCTAAAAAATGACTTCTTTTCGCTTTTTATCCTTCTCCTCATTTTCAATGCCAACTTTTGCAATTAGGTTTTTGAAATAATATTAAATTGTTGCCTTTTTAATATAATTCACTTAGTAAAATATTTCATAAAGCACCATTAAATTAATAATACTTTATTAAAAGTCATTTTATTTCTCTTATAATGCCAAATTATAAAGTTACTTTATTAAAAGTCACTTTATAACATTAAATTATAAAGCCACTTTAATAATTAATATTATAAAAGTAATTTGACTTTAATAACTTACTTAAATTTCCAACTCTCAATAATAATCTGATAGTAACCCCTTAGAGTGATCCAAACACAATTTCCAATGACTAACGTGGTGACCATTGATCATGGTATAACCTACTATAAATAGTAAGTATGAACACTGTACTCTAGAACTGCCTCTGTAAGGCCTATCAACCAAAATATTGAATACCCAAGTCTGCTGACGAACCTGAATACCCTCCAAAGATTCCCCTAAACGTCTCTTTAGCCTATGAGGACTAAATAGTAGGCTAACCATTGCAAAGATATAGATCCTGGAAAAAGGGGACATTATAGTCCACCCTCCCCGACATTTCTTGTCCCCAAGTAATCCTCACCTAAGAAATCAGGCTTGTCTTGAATGTCGGAATCCCAAACCAATCTGAACAATGCTCTACCAAAACTTCACTACAACCACTAGAGGAAGATAAAACTAAACTCAATAGCCCTGTCAAACACTATCTCAAGAAGAAGCAAATTGCCAAGAAAAGTAGATTCTAAGGCCCACACCCCACTGGAAGCCTTCAATACTCATCACCTACTGGCCTTCATTACATGACTCTGTTATAATATTCACCAAGCTAAAGATGGTGAAGCAACATAGTGTAATCATCTCCAAGTAGTATAACCCTCCATGGGTGTACTCCACCTAGATCCCATGGAAAAATTTGGAATTTGTCCTTCTTTCCTTCTGATGGCTCCTACTATGCCATTCTTACTACACCAGGAGTGCCAAATTGCTCAAAATCGGCTCCTATATCATATATCCTAATAGCATGAATATCTTGTAGAAGTAGCTCAAAACATCTATAAGTTTTTTCCCCTGCACCCACAAAAGGAAGCACCTTATACCAACCATCCAATCAAACTAATGTGTCAAGCCTGTTACCTCTTGGATCCCAACACACCAAACTGTCACATCTATCAAATATGAGAAGATGGAAGTAATTTGAAGTTCTAGAATCATGACACACCACTCTAACCTCTACAAAAATCCTATGGGTGTGAGTATCCCTCATAGGTTTTGAAAAGGGTGCAACAAATCCTCTTAGGTTGTTGATATAGGTCAAATCAACACCCTCAAGATTGTAAGGTTGACCTATGTGGATGCAAATGACTGTGACAAGGTCATAGGATGATAGAGTATCATCCCTATGCTACTCTCCCATGCCAAGGAGATGATGCAACTGCCCTCTAAACTATTGAATATTTATTGTCCTAACTTACAAACTATGATTCTTTCATGGAGGACAACCCTTTATTCTTGATTCCCAATAGCTTATTAGAGACCTCAAATCCCATACTCTTATGTATATCCATGCATGGATTCCTTCACCTTTTTTATGATGCTTCTTTTGATGAAGAAACTTTGTGATGACATGGTACAATGCATCAATCCTCTACACTCTTGATTACCTTCAGGAATTGGGTTATAATACATAAGACATTCAAATTGATTACCTTCAATTGTTGATTTGAAAATTGTGGCAAGCTCAAATCAAACATTTCGCTCAAGTGCATAATCTCCAACAAATTTTTGTAAATCAAACTTGTATGTTTCATGAATTGAAACACTCTGCTCATAGGCTGTATTAACATCATCTGAATGATTAAAAGGTTCATCAATAGTTTTTGATTTGAAAGTTTCAACATGCTCCAAACCATCATTCAAATCAAGCGGGGCATCTTCCTCATGCACATCCTAGAACTCCACCTCGTAAAGTGGGTTATCACAAGGTGTCTTTGCTTCCATCTCAAAAAATGGATTATCGATAACCTGAAATTTCGACATTTGGTTTAGGCCAATCATCCCTATGATCTAATTCTCCTTCACAAGGAGGCTCTATGTTATCTTCTTCAAGAGGTTTCAAGTACTCTTCCCCCACAGCTGCTTTAGAAATTTCAGCTTCATCATCATTTTTTTATGATTAAAGAATCTTTCTTTGTAACACTTCCTTATGATTGGGTTTTGTAACTATCTTTAGATACTCCCTTTTAATATTTGGGTTCTTGATTAGATTAAAAAATTCTTGCATCAACTCAATTATAGATTTATTGTAATGTCCCCTTTTTAGCGAGCATCAAAGTATGGAGGATTAGCTTATCATTAGGTCCTCGTAGGCTAAAAATGGTGATTAGAGGGCATTATGTGGGTGTTAATGATTTTTTTTTATGGCAGTTTACGATGTTTATCTCTCGAGCCTCTTGGCATATTCAAAGGCTATGTTATTCAAGGTTTTTTGGCCCTATTTATATACACTTACTATTTATAGTAAGTTAGTTGGGTGATAGAGGCCAACCTTACTATTTATAGTAAGGCTTCCAAATGGGTGGAGTGAGCAGTGGGTTAGCTGGTGGTAAAGTTAGAATTAATAAATGATGTTTATTTATGGATTCATGGTATATTTATTATTATTAAAGTTTTTTCTTTAATAATAATTAAATAATTAAAAGATATCATTAATGATATATTTGACTTTATAATTGATGAGTATTTTATAATATATAGTCAATTACTTAAGAAATAACTTGGGTACCCACATGAGATGTTATTATAAAATAACAAAAGAAAATATATTTCATGTTATATTTTAATGATTAAAAAGCATGGGAAATCGTGCCATCTTGGAGAGGTATAAAAAGCTTGGAAAAAAAGCAAATTGATTATTCTTAATCATTCTTTCAACACTTGGCTTTGTTGCTTTGGCATTTGGAGGTGAAACCAAGGGTTTTGCTGCAAACCAATCTTGGAGAACATGATCTCTCTTGGATTGTGCTTCCTACAAGTGTGAGATATCACCCAAGGGTTTGTAGTCAATAGGTGGCTTTCATCCAGGAGTCACATTGTGTTATTTGAAGTGATTTTCATCAGAAGTTGCAAGGGTTTAATCAATAGATTGAAGAAAAAACTTATTGTTTACCATTAATTCTGGCTTGTGCCTTCTACCATTGGTATGTGGTTCTAGAAATCTTAATCAGTTAGAGGTTGTACTACTACTAGAGGTCGTACAAGTCATTTTAAGCTTGGCGTGATCTTCTAAGGCTGAAACGCCTATGATATTGGTTAGAAATCTCTCCTAATGGGTGGCTGATGTAAGGATATCATTCTACAAATTAATTAAGGTGGGGAAACCTCTATTCTCTACTAGGAATCCATAAAAAGGGTTTCATCAATTGTTGATTGCATAATTTTAGACCTATTAAACATTTCTTGGGATAACGAGTATGATTTTATTGTTCTGCAAAGAAGGATAATCTAATTGAATACATATATTGTATTTGAAAAACTAATATAAATCAGATTAGAATGATTCTAACATTTATATCTAGTCTCTCAATTCTTCTTGTATTTGTATATGTTCATTGGTATTTTCAGGAATTTATCTGTTAAAAATAAAAAATAAAACTAAACTTGAAAACTCAAGCAAACATAGGAAAATTTTCAATTTAGCAAATATCTCAACAAGGGGTGGGATATTTCATTTATCCACTGTAGTCATCTTTTACCTTGAAGCTGATCAATGAGTGTCCTACCCTATTTGAATGTTTTAAAAAAAAAATTCACCACTTACCCTTGCTAGTTTGACAATGTTATTTGTCAAACTATTTTGATAGTTTGATTTAACTTCCCTTTATGCAATCAATCTTCTTTGGTTCAAAATAGTTTCAAATTTATTGTAGATTCAGATATAGTGCAAATATGTGCCAATATTTTCATATGGAATCACATTGGATTGATATTATACACAAGATTGAGTATCATTGGTATACTAGATACATCACCTAATCTGAATACAATCGGGACTACAAAATACTTCAATAATTAACGGTTTGGAATTATAAAATAATCTTATGCACTTTTGACCTGGGAATATGAAAGAAACATAAAACTGTGATTTCTAGACTCCACATAGGACCAATACCAAGAAACCTAGTGCTTGGAAAAAATTAGTCACCCTCAATATACCTAAACTCCAGATATTTAATATCAAACCTAATTTTGTACAACTGCTTGCAGAGTATCGTACAACAACTTAGGAATAATCACACAACTTCCTTCAATAGATGCGAATTGGAAAAGCCTTGGTTTATCATTTTATTGTTGGTTACTTGTTTGCACCTTAGACTATTATCACACACGATCTACTTGTCTCACATTCAAGAGGTCATTCTAGTTCTCTTCACAATGTCCACAACAAGCATGAGGATAGGCGTATCAATCTGGAACGAACCTGCACCTTCAAGTTTCATGAACTCTAAAGAATGTTTAGATTGCTCCAATTTTATAGGTCATAAAATATGGGGATGTGGATGCACCTAACCTTAGAGAGGTGTATGAGTGCATTGATTCTATGCTTGACCAAATGAGGGTTTTTGTGCAAGAGAAGGACCCCACATTAGCATTCTACAATGAGCACATTCAACTGATATTCATTAGAGATGGGAGAAGCTCAACACTCCCTTGCACATGGTTTCCTATGTATTGAATCCTAGGTAGTACAAGACTAGACCTGGTAGAGTTACACTGATACAAGATGCTAAGGTGAAGGCAGGGTTCTTTAGGGTTATTGAAAAGATGTATGATCCTATAGATTTGCTAGCACGATTCACACTAAGTGGACCAAATTTTCCACTCTTAAGGGTTGTTTTGATGCGACCAAGATGAGTATGGAAACTATGGTATGAAGGACCCAATTTTATGGTGGAATTGCCATGGATCAGAATATTTGACTACCACTCTAGCCATTCGATTGCGATATTAGGTTTCTAGTTCTTTAGCCGTTGAGAGGAACTGGCCTACCTATAGCTTCATTCACTGTAGTTCAATGCATATAAGGATTTGAAGCCATGGCATGTATGTAGGAAAACATGAATGCATGTTAGAATACTCTTGTTGTAATAGTTCATTTGCATGTAATAAAATAATAACTACTATTTTGTTATTTGAAGCTTCATTTTGGTGCTTGGTTTAGTAGCTTGTTAAGGCCCTTGAATCTTGACTTGCACCAAATTTGCTCACAAAAATTATCAAAAGTTGGTGCTACATGAGCACTGTCCAAAGAATCTTGTTGTATGTAGTGATTTAAGACAAATACTAAGTTATTACAAACTAAATTTGACAAAATAATTAAAATGAATTTTTCATTAGACTTTATTTCACTACTTTCTTTAAGGATAAGTTTCATGTGCTTGACTTGAGTAATGAAGTCCTCAATCAGAGAGTAGTCATCTAGTTTAAAAGATCCAAGCTTATTTCCCAACTGGCATGCCTTCATTTTATCGTGTTTCTCAAAAGGATCCTCAAAGATTGTCCAAACTTCTCAAGGCAACATGTTTCCCTGAATGTGAAACTTCAATTCATGAGAAGTTAATTGACCTATGAGGCCTCTATCTTTTTTGTTGTTGTTTTTCCACTTGATTTGTTTCCAAATATCAGTAGGAGCAATTTATTCACCCATTTCCATGTAGTAGAGACCCTTACTCAATAGTACATCAATGATGTACCCTTTCCAACTGTAGTTTGCACTTGTGATAAGTACCTTTTTTTAGGCATAATGTAGCCTAGCAAGGTTCCGCTGATTGAAAGGTAGCCTATAATTTGAATGGAAAAAATGTTGATTTTTTTCTTCGAAATACAGGTAAAAATGATTTCCTAGATGAGAAAGTCACAATAGTGTAATTTCCCTATGAACAAAACTAGGAATTGCAAAAAATAGCCAAAAAATTTTGTATGGATATTTTTTCTTCTAAAAAGTGGAAATACAGAAAAATTATTGTCTTTTGAGAAAATCACATTGGTGCTATTGCCTAATAAGCCTTTCTCATATGCAAATTTTTCACATAGCATGTAAAATTCTACATAAACCAAAATAAGTATGACTTCCCTTTTTTTTCCAAGAGAAACCTCTCTATATTCTTTACACTTTTCTATAACTAAATCTTACTATATTAATTAGGAAACAAGATTTTTCTGCACTTTTTAAAATGAAAACCCCAAAGAGGCATGCAATTGATCTTGAAAAAATTATTTCTATTTAAAAAAAAAAAAAAAAATAGTGGTGTTGGGAAATAGTAGGTTTAAGTGTGCTTGATCTATAGGCTCTTTGATATACTTATCCTAGTCATAAAGAGTGAACCCATTGGCTAATTTCTTCAAAGCACTAATGGAGGATTCCATTGTCTTGTAGCCACACTATCCCATCTTTTAGGTATGTTGAGTGTAACTTATTAAGGCTAATTGTTTACTAATGTACTACAAAATATAATGGATGAAAGGATTTGTACTAGAAAAATAAAATAAAATTCCTAGGCACTTCCTATATATCATGAGGTATGTGGAAGCTAAACTTTGTATTTAATAATAGTCAGAACATAGTTCTAACATAGAGGAATTCTAGAAAAAACTAGCTTCTACTATAATGGCCCCATTTTCGGTGTTCATATTTGGGCTAGTTTGGTTTTGACACTATTTTTAGTAATACTATATTTAGTAACTGGTCCTAGCAGTAGTGTAATGCAGGGTTTCTTGTTTGGGCAATGTGTGGTAGTTGTTAGATGAGCTCTAATGTTTTATGCCAGTTTTTTAATTTGGGAGTGCTTACTATTTTTAGAAGTTTCTATTTATAGTAAGTCTATTTTTAGTAACTAGTCTTGGTGGAAATGTATTGCAAAGTAACCATTCTTGGCAGGGGGTGAGTTTTCTCCATGGTCTAATTTATTATTGGTTAATTCGTCACTAAAACTATTAAAGTTGATTTTTAATAAAAATGGGTTATAAGCTTGGGTTATAAAAAGGACCCCTTGGCCTACTAATACTAATTTTGTTTTAAAATGGGGCATTGTAATTTTAGTGGATGCAAACTATTTAAGTTTATTTCATAAAGTTAAGGAAAAATATTATGCCCAAAAAGTGGACCCTGTGAGGAATTTTTGATTATGTTTTAAAATGAAAAGAAAATTATTAAAAATGCTAGGATGGGCATTGGGTTTTAGGAGGGAAAGTTATTCAAATTGGAGGTTTCCCTAATTTCTTCCTCCACTTCTATTTATTCAACTTTTTGGCTCTTATTTGCATATGGAGGATTTGACAACATAAGGAGACTCTGCTGGATTGTTTCCATATTGTGAATGTTGTAGAATTTAGGACAAAAACCCTCATTTCTAGTGTTGGTTTTGATGGTGAGAGATCCACCCTAGCTGGTTGGAGTGGTTCTACTTCAGGGATCATTGTTGTGATTATAAAGTTCTTAATTTTTGAAATAACCTACCCTGTTCTATTTATATATATATATTTCTACCAACTCTAATGTCCAGGCATAAATACATATAAACCATAATTTCTAATGATAAAACTTTATTCTCAGAATATAACAGTCCACATCTTGTACAAACACAAAAACTAGTAGAAATTAATTACTAATTATGACTTGAAATAATAGCCCAACATCAAGTATTTTGAACAACCCATATTTATTGAGTGATCAACTACCAATTACCAATATAATCAATTCTTCAAATGCTACTCTTCAACACCAAAAAATTCATTGAATCACCATGTTAAGCACCAGCACAACCCCTGAAGTGAGACTGCCAGCTACCATCCCAGGTGTATCTTCCAACACCAAAGATGATATTATTTGTGAGAAGAGAATCTTGTCCTCACAAAATTTGTTGTGAACATCATCCACTAGCTACAAACCTGTTCCAATCCAAGTTTCAAAACCAACCTATGCAATGAGCTCTCCTAGAAACTTTTTATTCTTTCCTCCTTGTAACTCTTGTGTCTCTTCCAATTCTCATCCTTTTTTCTTTCACTTTTTATTTTTTGTTTCTGAGAATTCACTTTTTTTTAAAGTAACAATTAATTGTCCTTATCTTTATAACTTAAGTCACTTTATCAAAATTAAATAATTAACTTAAGTTGCCTTTATATTTTTAACCTCCTTGGCAACTTTAAATTAATTATTTAATTATATGTTGGTTCAAATTTGGGGACATTATAGTCCACCTTTCTCAAATATTGCTTGTCCTCAAGAAATGTCAACACCACTACCGTTACACCTGATTGCATCAAACTATAACCAAATGCTATTCCAAGATCCCAAACCAATCTCTAGGTGTGTCTATCAATCTACCATTGTACCACTCTGATTAAAACAATCAATTGATCAAACCAAATCTGAACTCGACTCTCCTGTTCCCCTACAAAATAATTAACCTCTATATCCAAATGGAATTCCCTTTGAAAAATAAAATCCGCACCATGAGAATTCACCTGCCAATTGTCAAAATAATTTCCCCATGCACACCAAATTACACAAACAACTGTAATCAATAGAGCATCAACTAAGAAAACATAGGTAAGCCACCTGGAAGATTTGTCATAAACCTTATTCAACGATATGGAGATTAAGAATAACTGATTCATTTCTGAAAATTTATCCACACTTCACTGGCACATACTCTGAAAGTACTAAAAATTCATCAATTCATTAGATAATTTTGTTTAAATTTGAATTACAATGCTTGAACAACAACTGAAATGAAGAAAACTTCCTATATGCATAGGTTTTGTGAGTTTGAATTTTTTTGAAAAGTCCTTCCCAATGATAGAATTATCATCATCATTAAGCCTCCACCGATTTAAAATCTACTTATTGTCTTAAAATAAGGACCAAACCATCTAATTGCAAGCAACAAAAAACACATGTTGGCTGATTGAGAAGTGAACAACAACTTCAAATTTGAAATTTTGCCTAATGCCCAAACATGAAATAACTCCTTGAGTTATACCTAGATTCCATATTTTATTTTCCTTTTCAACCATATCATAAGAATCATAAGTTATTTCATTCAACACAAAAGGTGGGTTATCAAATTTGGAATTTGCATCCCATGCAAAAGGAGGATTATTAGTAAGCTGAAAAGAACTTCTATTAACTTGATCACCATGTAATTCCAACTCAATACTTGTCCACTTGGAAGTTTGTTCTAAATCAACATCAACATGAAGCTCATCAACACCTGCTGATTCATGAAGTGTAGCATGCTGAAAATTTCCTTCATTACTTGTTATGCCTACCATAACATGGCTGGAATTTGCATCTTCATATGGAAATTGACCCTCAAAATTAAAAAAAATCATTTTCAAGATACAAAGTCCAATCTCTATCATCATACTAAATTCCCTTATTATGAAGACTACTGGAATCATTATGCATTGTTTCACATTTATGAATTTACTCAATCCCTTCAAATAATTTATTAGTATCCATAATCCTTGCATCACTTCCATGCTCCATGGGTGTGGTTGCACTAGAACTAGAATTTTATGCTTTGTTTATTGAAAAATGAGCCATACTTAATTGTAAACAAAGATCATTAGCTTCTCTTTCTTTTTGTTTAGAATACTTCACAGTTAGATCCCTGTCCATAAGAAATTTCAAATAATCTATTTTTCATTGTTTCCAAAGCCTTTTTAATAGAGTAAAAGTGGGTATAAGTGACTCCACTTGCAACTCCCTTTTGCCTCTCTTCAATTTGAGATTTCTCAATGAGTTCTCCAATGAAATTATGTGTATGATCATAACACTATAAGGCTGCAACAATCATATCTTCAGTGACTTTCATATGTTCCTTCAACTCACATGTCTCATTTGGTGAATGATCAATCTCAACTTCATTATTAGTTGATAATTTTTTTGATTTGTCATCTATATCATAAATTTTAAAATTAGCCACCTTAATCACATCCTCATTGCATGCTTCATTTTCTGAAGTTTGTACAACACTAAATTTAGAAGGATTTTATTCCATGGTTATGATTTCTTGTTTGTCCTCTTGCTGCTCATTAATCATGTAAGGTTTTATCTTTCCCTCACATTGTTTGACCACTTTACTAACCAAATCATAAACATCTAAAGAAGTGTCATGTTTTTTCTTCAAAACAACCAATAACAAAGTTGTGATCGATAGAAAAATAACATCGCTTTCGTTGATAGCTTGAATCATAATAGTTTTAATAGCTGCAATAATATCATCATTATGTTATTTTCTGATTGTAGCAAGGAAACTGCAAAACATGGTATAGATCAAGTCATGCAATTCAAGGTCTAGCATAAGGTTACTCAATCTGATATTTGTAAAAAAATTTAGTATCACAACCCTTGTAGAAAAGTGAAGATTTTTGACATCACCCAAGCCCTAGAAGCTATCCACCAATAATGCAATTACCTCTTTCATTGTTTCATCATCATAAGGTACGTGAGGAGTCAATATTCTCAAAACTTAATTTAAACAAGAAGTAACCAACGAATTTACCTCTTCATCAACATGTCTCAACCACCTATTTTGATCCAAAGAAGTCATGGTAAGAACAAGAGCAATCTGCAATACGTTAGAAGGTGACTGTTAAAAAATGATAAAAAAATATTCAACACTTTTCAATATAGCTAAAACATCTTTCTTTGATTGTGATAAGTCACCAAGCTTACTACCAGATTCATGGAGAAGACTTGCCAACCATTTCCTATTTTTGCTTGCCATTACCCTATTTACCACTATAAGAAGCTACCCCCAATTGCATATATTTTTTTTCGATTCCACCAGTTGAATATTTTCAAGAATTTCATCAAATGGTTTTGCCTGTGATCAGATATTTTGATATGCTCTTGTAAACACCTATAATGATTTGTTCATTTCATCTCATAGTGACATCTAATCTGAATCTTTTGATAAGGTAGACAACTCTACATAATACCTAGGAAGCTACTTCAATCTGTAATTTTAAATTTCCTATTGGTCTTCACGCATACTTTCAATGCCATAAGGGAGTCGATGGATCTTTAGAAATAGTTAAGGCCACAATACAAGCTCACACTAGCCTAAAATTATTAACCTCCAATCTGGCATCTGTTCGATAACTGTTTAAGCCAACAACTTCAAACTCCACATTACCAACCATTGAATCTAGGTTATTTAATTTCCCAACCACTATGATGTCAAATATCCAAGATACTGAGAGGGGGGTGAGTTAGTATCTTATTAAAATTATTGAACAAATACCATCCAATTAATCTAATGCATATGATAATTAAGATGAGCAGAAGCATTAATTGAACATGAAGCACATAACACAAGAACACCAATATTTTTACGTGGAAAACCTAGAATGGGAAAAACCATGATGAGGATTAACTCACAATATAGTATAACCGGTTATAAGATATTACAAAAGGGTGGCTCACTGCTAGCACTCACTATCCAAAAATGGAGGCTCACTACCTACAAAAGTTATAGTAACAAAATGGCTTACAACTAGAGAATGAACTAATGTAAGTACACCTCAGAGTGCAGGTTCAGTTCCTTTGAATCTCACAAAATTTGCATGCCAGCAGATCATTGTTCACTCTTTTCACGTCCACACTTAATCCACCAAAATTCACATACACAATTCATTATACATCTATCACCAAAGACATCATGTATATATATCTGGTTTTCCCATAAGTATCAATCAAGTCAGCTCCAAGTAAACACAAAAATGTTTCAAAAACAATTCAAACATGTGGCACGCTACTACATGTCGACATGTATTGTAAAAATAATATTTAGTCCATTGCACCTTCAACCGCTTATTAGATTAGCCAAAGATAGACCTAATTACAAAATTGTAAGCAAAAAAATGATGTCGGCAATACATACAAGCATCTATATGCACGAGATCCTATCCATGCATGATTTTATCAACCAAAAACCATTTCCCAAAATCTGAAGTAAACAACTATCACCAGAGGGGAAATCTAGAGAAAAATACTGAAGGACAAATCTGCATTATAAGGGTCAGAATACCATATCAACACTACTTTGAATCTTGCAGTTGCAACTCATATATCATGGTGACATAAATGACATCAAAAACTATATCAAGAGATTTGTTCTTCTTCATTCTTCCAGCAATCTCCCCCTTTTTCATTGATGGCAACATGTTCCAAAAGAATATACAAAATTCCTATGTACAAAATGTACAAAGTATACTCTATTTCTCTTTCCTCTCTCCCCCTTTGACATGAAGGAAAAAAGGTGATAAAAAAGGTATGAACATAAATATGTACACAGGGTCCAGAATGTACATCACAGAGAATCAAACTACTGAACTTCCCCCGAGGAATTTAACCAAAACAATGTAAAATAAACCAAAAAAGCTTTTACCCAGATGAGGGAGCACTTTTAAGTTCTTGAAGAATGCTTTGCTAGGTTGCTTTTCCATTCTTCCAACTTTGTTTAGTATATATCAACATTTTTTTCAAAGATTATAATGCAATAAAACTTTCTTCAGCCTCATCTAGAGTATCCAGGGTCAGATTGATCTTATCTAAATTCTTAGCATTAGCCAAAGCATTGGATATTGAAGTGTACTCCATCCTTACATTATCACCAAGTAGGCCAAATTATATGATTATCCCTTCCTTCTGCTTTTGTAACATGATTTTTTTTTCTCTATGTGCAGAGATGGCATTCCAAGTTGATCTATATCTATCCATGGATACATTGCAAGTACTGGAGACATCTATCAACCGGGACTCAATGGAGTCCATGAGATCTTTTATACTTTGTGTGGCATCAGGCCACCTTATGCAATATGAAAACACATAATTTTATTCAGATTCATAGGCTTTTATAGATTCAAGGCTCTTTTCTATATTGGTATGTGCCAAAACACACTTTTCATGGAGGATCAATAGCCTTTTCTCAGTTAGTTTCTCTTCAACTTCCTTTTTTTTTTTCACACCAAGTCCGGTGGCATACTCCTTGAAGGAGTCCAATAGATGTTTTAGGTTTTCAACTGGAGTGAGAGATGTGTCCATTGATGTATCAGGTGTGACATCCTGCAAAGCCTTAATAGAATCTTCGATAAGATCAATTCGCTTCTGATGCATTTTCAAGATTTCTCTTCTTTCAGATGCATGAAATACATCACCTAACACCATTTTATGTATAGGAGAAATCTTATTTAGATCCACATAGCCTTAATTCATGGGAAGTTGCAGGAGTTCTGAAGGAATTACCTACTAGAATCTGATCTATTTAGACAATAGGCCCTTCAAGATATCATCACCAGAGGAGGATTCGTCGATGGAATTTTGTGATTTCACAACCTGCTAAGATACTTCTTCATTCTTTCTAGCAAGTTCCCCTGATTCCTTATCTCTCTCTTCTTCCTCAAATTTGTCTTCCTCTACTCTCTTTTCTTCCATCTCCTTTTCTTCTATCTTTTCCTCTTCTTTTTCTCCTTCCTTTTCATCTTCTCTCCTCTCTTCTTATGCTTTATCTATTTCCTCTTCAGAGTGTACCAAAGGGGTGTCATCATGAATTTCCGCTTCAACATTTTCTTCAACCTATCTTTCACTTTCTAGAGCCTCATTAGCAACATTAATTTCTGGTAGAATATCTATACTACCTATTTCTAGAGGGATATCAGAGTCATTCATTTCCAGAGGTATGTTTTCATCAGTAGTACTGAAAGGAGGATCTTCCTTGACTTCTGTAAAAGTTTCTTTTCTTGATTCAGGTGTTGTACCAGATGCGCCAATTATACCATACTTTTTTGTTGTACTTCTGATGGTATTTATTTTTTCCTTCCTTATCTTTTTGATTTCCTTCTCATCTCTGGTCATCAGAGTATTAACTCTCTTCTTCATCCGGAACATGTTAGCATACATCTTCTTCAAGGTTTCCAGATCGCCTAGAGATAGAGAGGATGCAATTTCCTTATATGCCTTAGCTCTTATTTTCTCTTCCAACTCAACTACCTTTGCTCTTATCTTCATTAGAACTTCCCACAATTTTTCAGGTACGTCACACTTAACATTATCCCACTTAGCTTCCAATATAATAACATATTTAATGATAACCATTTTTATTGTTTCCTTATCTTCTTCACCTACTAGATTATAAACTTCTAATGTGGGTTTCATCATATTTTCTTGATGCACTAAATTATTCACTAAGGCTTCTATTTTGAGAGGGGTACCAGGTCTTACCGGAGAGACATTATGTTCTACTTGGTCCAATAAAACCTCTTTTGTGACTTTGGTCTTTTTTGCATCAACTTCATGATCATTGAAGTTTTGTTCATCAACATCCTCTAAGGATGATACATAGTGAAATTTATTTGATCCAACACTGTTTTCTTGAGATGCACCTTCACCATAGGAAATGCTTACCCTTCTTTTCCTTGCCAAGTTAGAATTCGGGTCTTCCTCCTCTTCTTCCTGTTCCTCAGTAATGCTGAGATTCTTCTCCCTTGTAGCCTTTTCTTTTCTTCCTCATTTAGAAAGCACTACCATAGGAACACCTTTTCTCTTGCTTGATTTGGTAGTGGGTCTGGAAGAGGTCAGGTTTTTGCCTTTGTTAGAGGTGTTGGGCTCTATCTTTATTGAAGCCAGGTTAGAAGCTGGTTTGGAAGGAGGGATCCTATTGGATCTCCTTATGCTAGGTGATTCTCCAAACTTATGTTCTCCATAGGCTCTTGTGCTATATATTCATCTGTGTAACCAGATTTTCTGAGCATTTCAGTTACATTTTTCTTCCTTGTAGATTTGTTGTGCTCCAAATGAACTTCCCATGGATTTTTTTGCATATGTACCAATCCGGGGCTCATTGGAATCCTTTGGAATCTTCAATAATAGTTGGAAATAACCTTCAACTTCCTCTTTTGTGATTTCATATCCCAAGGTTTGAATCCAGTCAGTCTGGGGTTCAGCCGCTTCAACCATGCACTCATCAGAAGAAACATGAAATATGATGTCATTCTTATACTTTTCAACAATCTTCCTTGGAATTCTTTCTCTTTCAATCATATTTTTCTTGAATATAGAAAAGAATGTGGTCAAGGAATTTTTTATGTTCTTCACATCACCCAACTTATGCATATAATAAAAAATTTGATGGGCAACCGATCGTGATGGGTCCCAAAACACCATTTCAGATTTTCTTGGAAGCATTATGAGGAAATAGAATAATAGGAAAACAATCAGTGAACCAAATTTGAAAGGATATTCTTTTCCTTCAAAATTCTCAGGTCGTCAAGTAGCTATTATATGAGAAACTCACATAGATCATAATCTGTACCATTTGTAACCATGTCAAAACTAGTATAGATTGCTATGGTAGACACAAAGTTTTCTCTATTGGTGAAGTATATTTTATGTCTAATCATTATTGATGCATAATTCATGGTTGGATTAGTGATAGCATTTGTTGTGAGAGCCTTCATACATTATATTGCACTGGTGAGATCCATCACCACTTCATTTTTCACTACTTTCAACACTGGTACTGGTCTGGTGTCATAGAGTTCAGTGACAACTTTGATCACTTCCTTAGTTATCAAATGTGGTTTGTTGGTCCACAAAAAATAATCATGCATTCTGCTAAGGACTGGTTTAACATACTGATCATCCATAGTGGAATATAAATTAGGGAAGTTGTTACAACAATCCAATTTCTTTGCTACAAGATTCGAGTACTTAGGTTTCACCATGAAATTATCTCTAGTGAGTTCATTCAGCCATATGTTAATCAATTTGATGTGATTGAATTCCTCAGTCTTAACCTAATGTACATTCTAGTATCCCTTATAGGAAGGACACCATGAGGAATTGAAGAGAAATCGCCCATAGGGTCATCTTTGAAAACCTTCATTGAGTATTTCCTATAGGAGGGTCTAGGTCTTTCTATTGTATTTACGACTATAAGGGTTGCCATTTTCTATATATCAAGCTCTTAACAGATTCAGAAAGGGAATTTTCACAAGCTCACAATGACACATAATCAAAAAATAACTCTTTCTTTTGCAAAGGACCGAAGCTAGGGTTTGCACAATATGCACTTCAATTTTCTCCAAATCACTCTAGATTGATCTTCGCCTCCATCAAATGCACAAGTGATTGAAATGCCTTTATGATTTCACTTTATAGATCAATTTGATGCCCTAATTCACATTAAATATGATGAAATTTGAAAAGCTGGCAAAAAGCCTTCAACCGCATCAAAAAACCCTAATATGCTTTGCAAGCAAGCATACATGCACTTTTTCTTTCAGTTTCATTTTCAAAACCTCTACCTATTCATCTCTTACAACATCTCTTCGTGTCAAAGGATGACACGCCCGAAATTAGGGGGTTCAAAATATTTTCTACTAAAGCTCCCCCTAAGACCTTGCTAGGTCTAATTCCTAGAGGAATTATCCACACTAGATGATGGCATACACGCATTAGAAGATTTTGACTCTTCTTTCTTTTTCCATATCTTGCTCATTTCTTGCTTAACTTCCTTTTTGTCAATTTCCTTCACATGTTCATTCTTCTTTACCAGAGTATATTGTTTTCCCTTTTTACTTGTTCATAGCTTTGAAATATGTCCTGGTTTGTTGTAATTATAGAAGACAATATTTCTTTGATTTGTTTGACTTCTATTAAACTTTGATCTACACTGATTTGCTTTATGCCCAAACTTGTTGCAAGTATAGCAATAAACAACAAAGGATTGATTCATTCTTCCTTCATTAAACCGGTTCATCATCTGAGTTCTGTGTTCACTAGCTCTATGTCCAATCTTATTACAAGTATATAATTTTCCAAAGAAGGAACTGAAGAACTGATTCATCCTACTTCTGCATTCAGTTGCCTTATGACCAAACTTGTTGCATGAAAAAAAGGTTCCATTGAAAGATGGATACCTTTGAGCATTTGGCTATCTGATAGGTGGTCTTCCATTTGGATTCCTTGTCTGTTTTCCCTTGTTTTGAGTTTTTTGTTTGTCTAAAGTTTGAGATTTCACCTACTTCTAACCCTAATCCACCCTTGTCTTTAGATGCTTTTTTTCTTGCAATCAGTTCATCAAGCCTGGTAGAGCTTGTCTTGAAACTATCTTCACGTACTTTTTTATTTTTCCAATTCTATTTTCAGGTTCACCACTTCTTGTTCAAGCATGGAACATTCATCAAACTTGCTCTGCACTTCTTCATTCAAACATTCTTCAATTCTTTTCTTTTCTTCCACTTGCACCTTTAGTTCAGTAATATCTTCATTTTCTTGTTTCAATTTCTCACTAACTTCTCTATGTCTCTCTTTGAATTTCTTCAATTTCTCTTTCAACTTTCAGATGCATTCATTTGCTTCACCAATATTTTCTTTCAGATCTCTATTTTCATTTTCAGCTTTGTTAATGTCATCAAGGGCAGTCCAGAGTTTTGCATTATCATCCATTTGTTCAATATTCAAGATCTCCCTCAAGTTGTTAGGCTTCTCTAGAGGAATCAAGCTCTAATACCAATTGCCAAATATCCAAGATACTGAGAGGGGGGGTGAATCAGTATCTTCTTAAACTTATTGAACAAATACCATCCAATTAATCCAATGCATATGATAATTAAGATGAGAAGAAGCATTAACTAAACATGAAGCACATAACACAAGAACACCAAGATTTTTACATGGAAAATCTAGAATGGGAAAAACCACGGTGATGATTAAATTACAATATAGTATACCGCTTATAAGATATTACAAAAGGGTGGCTCACTGCTAGGACTCACTGTCCAAAAATGGAGGCTCACTACCTACAAAAGGTATAGTAAAAAAATGGCTTACAACTAGAGAATGAATTGATGTAAGTACACCTCAAAGTGTAGGTTTAGTTCCTTTGAAGCTCACGAAATTTGCATGCCAGCAGATCACTATTCGCTCTTTTGGAATCCACACTTAATCCATCAAAATTTGCATACACAATTCATTATACATCTATCTCCAAAGAAATCTTGTTTATATATCTGATTTTCCCATAAGTAACAATCAGATCGGCTCCAAGTAAACATAAAAACTTTTCAAAAACAATTAAAACATGTGGCATGCTACTACATGTTGGCATGGACTGCACAAACAAGATTTATTCCATTGCACCTTCAATTGCTTATTAGTCTGACTAGAGATAGACCTAATAACAAAATTGTAAGAAAAAAAATGATGCCAACCATAAACACAAGCATCTGTACGCATGAGATCCTATCCATACATGCTTTTATCAACCAATAATCATTTCGCAAAATCTGAAGTAACAACAATCACCAGAGGGGAAATCCAGAGCAAAATACCAGAGGACGAATCTGCATTACCAGTTTAGAATATCGGATCAACATGACTTTGAATCTTGCAGTTGTAACTCATATATCATGGTGACATCAATGACAACAAAAACTATATCAAGAGATGTGTTCTTCATTCTTCCAACATATAATGGGTGTGAAAACTTATAAATCTTCAAGCCTTTCTCAATTGGCAATGAAATAAAGCTCCACATGATATAAAACACTTTTGAAATATGCCTCTCCTAATTTTCCCGATGCCTCTCAAATTACATAGCTTCACATTTCATTGCTTACTTCCCAAATGAAAGCGTATAACTTCTAAGATGATTTCCCTTACTTAAATTTCTATCGACACCTCCTTATTAGCCTCTCCTCCACATTAATTTTTTGTCTTTTTAACCAGTGTCCCAAATTTGGGCCACGTCCATTTTTGTCTTTTGTGAAGTCAACAATTCTAAGTTTAATCAATTAATAGAATTCATAGCAGCTCCTTGTAATTCCCAAGCAAAATCCTAACAAATCATTTTCTTGCGACAAAATAAAAAAGAGACACATCTCCTCCAATTTCCATTTGTAATGTCAATGACTTGTAACGCCTTCAGGTATGCGGTGCGTGAAACTAAGAGAGAAATCACAATGACACATTATTATTGATATGATTGACTGATCAACTACCATTCATTCTGTCATCCACTGAATCGATGCTTCAATTATGAAATTCCACTGTAGGTCTCAATGGCATGGTGTGATTAATTCTTTTAATATATGATTTTCATAAAGTGGTAGTTCAACGTTGAACTCTTATTAGTAATGACTCTTCACTACGACTATTCCAAATTTACTTTCATTCCCTCTTAACCAGTAATGGATCTTCACCAAGGCTCCACGTTGCCACTTTCTAACAAGGAGATTTCGATGCTTGTCTCATTCTATTTATTTGACATACCGGCAATCTTGCAATAGCTCATGTCGCTAATCAAAAATTACTTCAACTACTGCAAAAGAAGGTATTTTCCATGTATGTATCTCTTCAAGCCTCTTTTAATCTTTTGAAAACTTAGAAGATTAAAAGAGTTACAATGGAAAATTTATGGTAATGGGGAAGCATATAGATCCTTAAAGAGTTATAGTGGAAACTTTATGGTAACGGCTTCTTGAATTTCCTCATAACAATAGCTCATGTAATTCATAAGGTGTTTTCAACTCTAGACTCTTGTCCCTCTATGTATCGACTTCTTCTAGAAATGAATATTATATTACTTTCCTTCGTAATCTTGTATCAAATAATTTCTTTACATACAACCTCCTTTGTATTCTCATGGAGAGTTATAAAGATATTAGTCCTCAACATAAATCATGATTCTGTTGTCTACGACGACACAGAGAAATGTATATGATTGATGTATTTTTTCCCTTACACAAATTACTGCTTCTTCAAGACATATTCGATAAGAATTTTTGGAGCTTTCAACATCCTCTATTTCTCGATAATCACCATCACAAGCAATTCCTTAATCGACCCATGGTTCTCTACAGGAAGCGGATGTGTGGTTGAAAAATTAAGATGACACAAATATGATTAATAAGTGACTAATTAAGACATTGACTACTATGATCGTATACTCCACGTTTCCTTCTCAGTGTTAGATGGATTAACTATATGTCACAATAGTTTGAAGCTCACAATTTCCTCAATCTTTGATGACAAATCAAGTATCTACGACTCTTTCAAATATTGATGACTCTGTGTCAGCGGCGGATGACACTTAGAAAATATATTTCATAGTTCTATGCCTGCAAATTCTCGTCTCTTCTAGAAGCCCACGTTAACTAATATATGGATATTGGTTTGAATGACCAAAATGAAGATATTTGAATATTTTCCTCTTCAAAAATAGTGCCTTTTTCCAAATGACTCCCTCTATTCCACCATTATGAGTTAGTTAAATTAGAACTATGCTCTAATCATTTAGATACACAATGACACATTTATTCATTCACACTGTAATAACATTCTTCAAAATTTTCTCTTATTTCATCAGTAGCCCTAAAAGAATACCCTGTATTTGCATATAATTTTGTTATCTATACATTCAACTATAAGAGTATTTCAAAGAACAATCCCCAACATTACTCACAAGATGGTGGGAAGAGTTGTGCTCTGATACCAACGAAATAACCTGCCCTATTCTATCTACAATTTTTTTTCTATTTCTACCAACTCTAATGTTTAGGCATAAATACATTTAAACCAGAATTGTTAATGATAAAACTTTATTCTCAGAACATAATAGTCCACATCTTCTTGTACAAACATAGAAACTGGTAGAAATTAATTACTAATTCTGACTTGAAATAATAGCCCAACATCAAGTATTTTTGAGCAACCCATATATATTGAATGCTTAGCTACGAATTACCAATATAATAAATTCTTCAAACGCTTCTCTTCAAGACTTCAAAAACTTCATTAAATGATCATGTAAAGCACAAGCACAACCCCTGATGTGAGACTATCAACTACCATCCCTAGTGTATCTTCCAACACTGAAGATGATATTCTCTGTGAGAAGAGAATCCCGTCCTTAGAAATTTTATTGTGAACACCGTCCACCAACTACAAACCTATTCTAATCCAAGTTTCAAAACCAACCTATGCAATGAGCTCTATTGGAAAATTTTTATTCTTTCCTCCTTGTAACTCCCGTGTCTCTTCCAATTATCATCCTTTTGTCTTTCACTTTTTATATTTTGTCTTTTTGAGAACTCACTTTGTTTTTTAAGTAAATTAATTAATTTTCCTTATCTTTATAACTTAAGTCACTTTATCAACATTAAATAATTAACTTAAGTTTCCTTTATATTTTTAACCTCTTCTCACAACTTTAAATTAATTATTTAATTATATGTTGGCTCAAATTTGGGGACATTACAATTTTATACATTTTGGGGATGAATAATGAATATTTTCTTAGTGTTTTGATGTGGGTTCAAATATTTTGGTGTGTTTAATCCTTGGCTTTATTTTTATGGTATTTGGAGGTGATTTGGAGCATTTTTCAGAGGTCTGATTGCATTTTCAGAATTTTGGAAATTACCTTTTTGCCAAGGTCTAAAAGTGAAATATGTTCATAGGTTGGTGCACACTTGCAATATTTTTTTGGGTAATTGACCATTGGAGTCCTCACATCTTGGTTCCCTTCTTCAAGCACACATTTGAATTTATTACTGAAGGTTTGATTTTTGAGGGCAGATCACCCTATCTAGGTATCTGTGTCATTTTGTGGTTTAGGGAAAAGGGACTGTTGATGTATAGTCTCTTATTTTTTCTCCCCTCAGTGGTTGAATAGCTGGTTTTTGGAATTGGAATCTAGGGGTCCTTTGGCATTTCATATATGTAATATGTGCAAGTTGATGATCAATTTTTTGTTGTTGGATGATCATTTCATGGTTTGAAACTACTAATATAGGTTTGAAAATGATATTGTAATAAGTCTAATATGAACTGAAAATCCTTTTTCTCTATTATGCGATATCATTCAATATGAAAAGAAACATTCTTTCTCTGTATTCCCTTTTATAGGCATATTTCTATATATTTGAAATGTATTTTTGAAAACTCATGAAAAAAAGAAAACCAAAACATATCAACAAACACTTTACAATCAACAAACATAGTTTAAAATAAATAAATTAGGGGTGTATATTATAGTGGTATCAGAGCACAAACATTCTTGCTAGCCAGTAGGTAAAGATATTCTGTGAGCATTAGTGACATAGAGAAGGTATTGTGAGAGATTAAGGAAAAGTAAAGATGAATTGTGGGAACATTGGCCTTCTGAGGGAGAGGAACAACACTTTGAAACACATAATGTTTGATCAACAAGTTCTAAAAACATGGGTGAAAGGGGTGAAGAATCTAAAATAAAATTTTGAGCCATATCACTTGATGCTTCTCTTGGATGTTGTAGTTAGGGGCCAAGAAAGGGCATCCCAATGTACTTAGGAGAAAAATCAACAACTAGCACAGTTGGCTGAGAGGTTGGATTTCTTGGGGCAAGGAAATGATGTGGACCAGCATGGGGCAGCCAATAAACGCAATAGGGAAGCCATGGATAAACCACTTATACCGGTTTTTCCACCAAGAGTGGTGGCACAACTGAATCAGAAGCTCACAATAGTTGAGATGCAGGACCAATTTAAACAAAATTGGATGGATGTAGGGCTTGGTTTCCAACATGACATATCACTTCAGGACTATAAGGATTGGATGGATGTAAGGCTTGGTTTCCAACATGACATATCACTTCAGGACTATATGGATCTCAAGATGAGGCATATGCCCAACAAGGGGAACAAAGAACATTATAATGACTTACATAGGAAGATAGGTAAAATCAATCTCCCTTACTTTGATAGGTTTGGAAAGATTTCAGCAAGAGCTTGGATCCAAAAGGTGGACAGATTTTACTTTTAATCTCATGCCTCAAGTGGAGTCAATAAAATATGCTTCCATTCACTTAGATGGAGTTGCACATGAGTGGTGGCATCATGGGATGATCGCAATGGGGCTGCCCAAATCACATCTTATGTTGAGTTTACAGAGACTCATAGAGAGATTTGATAAAACAGATCCCAAACTTTATTTTAAAGGGTTAGCTTAGTTTAAACAGTGTGGTTTGATGGATGCTTATGTTGTTGATTTTCAGAGGTTGTTAGTGTTGGTGATAGAAATATTAGAGAGGAGACTTGCTCTTTATATATGGGTTATCTGATCCTTTGAGGGGATGGATTAAGGCATTCAACCCACCTTCTCTACAGGAGGTCATAAAAAGGCTATGGATATGGAGTTTTCCACTACTAAGAATAAATTACCAACTAAGACCTTCCCACATGATAGAGATAAGAAACTTGACAAAAATGGAGGCATATTCAGTTGATGGATTAGAATAAAAAAATAGACCAACAAGCTGAAAAGGATGAAAGTGATGAAGATAGTTTAGAAGAAGAGCTTGGAAAAGAGAATGAAAGTAGTGGTACATTAGCTAGGCTCTCTAGTCTTCAAAGAAGTGATTCATTCAAACTTAGGGGATGGTGAAAATGGCAGAAAATTGATGCTCTTCTTGATACAAGTGCTACACATAACTTCATTGATGAAGACATTGTAGCACAACATGGGCTCAAAAAAAAGAAATTTGGAGGGTTCAAAGTTGTGTTTTCTAATGGCCACATAATGTCTTGTGTAAGGAAGGTTCCACAATTGAGACTCCAGCTAAACCACTATGAAGTGAATGATGAATTTTATGTTGTTGATATAGGAGACACAAATGTTGTTTTGGGAATGCAATAGATTTTCTCCTTAGGGAAGATCACCTTGAACCTAAAATCCATGAAGCTGAAATTTCAAGAGGGTGATAGGAAAGTGGTGTTGAGAGGAATGACCCAAGAGGGATCCAGGATTGCCACATGCAAGTTCATGCAGGGGGAGTCTAATTGTGATCAAGGAATAGAACCCAGGAAAGAAGGTAAAGCAGCCTTCCAAGTTTTTGATAATCCCTATTTTGACATGGATGTGGAAATGACATTTAATAATCCTCTTTTTTGTGATTCATGTGGATAGTTTGGGGAAAGAACAATTTTTTAATGATGGTTTGCTCCTAAGGTGGATAATGATGGGTTGAATTATAATAGTATGTTGGTTGACCTTGTGGATTCACCACAAGTGGAGGAGCACTATTATGACCTTTAGGTTGATAGGGTGGAGAGCCTTAGTGTTGAGACTTCTAAAATCACTAAATTTCCCTTGGATGAAATTTATATGTTGATTAGAGTAGTGCAACCTTAGCGTTGTGGAGAAATTTTAGAGGGAAGTATCTATGCCCAAGATCATTAGCATATCATGGGTGGTTGTGGACCAAAAGGGTAAAAGATATGTTGTTGTTACCCCTTTATATAACCACCTTATGAGTCCATTTGTGTTCACAAAAGAAAATTGGAGGGAGATTTTGAGAAAAAATTGGAGTTCTAATTGGTTGATGACTTTTTGAAAAGGTGTTTATTTTTAAGATAGTGACCAGATTTTTCTTCAGGGTTGAATATTTTCAGTATTGTTGTTGTTGCTCTTATTCTTGGGAGCTGTTTTTTCAAAAATCAGACCACAAGCTATTGATTTCAAATTTGGACAATTGGAAGAATTCACATGTCTATCCATCCAACCTTTTGATAGGGTCAGTTTATGGTTCCAAATGAAGGGAATGATAGGATTGGAAAACCAAGTTTAGTGTTGGATGAGAGTTCTGGTAGAAAAAACTTGTTATTTCTTACTTCCAACTTGCATTTATGGTTGGAACAATAGATTACCTCACAATTATAGGAATCCTACACTGATTTGGGACCCCATGTTCTCATTTGGTTTCAATGTGGATCAACTTGTTGGTTTTGGATCTTTGATGGCATTGCTTGAGGACAAGCAATATTTGGGAAGGGGGGATTGTAATGTACCCATTTTTAGTGTCCTTATTTGGTCTAGTTTGGCTTTGACTCATTAATTTTAGTAAGTACTATATTTAGTAATTTGTCCTAGTAGCAGTGTGGTGCAGGCTTTCCTATTTGGGCATTGCGTGGTAGTTGTCAAGTGAGCTCTAATGTTTTATGCCAATTTTTTGTTTGAGAGTACTTACTATTTTTATCAGTTGTTATTTATAGTAAGTCTATTTTTGGTAACTAGTCCTAGCAGCAGTATAGTGCAAAGTTACCACTCTTGGTAGGGGGTGAGTTTTCTCCATGGTTTGATTTATTATTGGTTAATTCGTCACTAAAATCATTAAATTTCTTTTTAATAAAAAGGGGTTATAAGATTGGGTTATAAAAAGGACCTCGTGGCCTAGTGATAACAATGTTGTTTTAAAAGGGGACCATTTTACTTTTAGTAGATGCAAATTATTTAAGTTTATTTCATAAATTTAAGGAAAAATATTATGTCCAAAAAGTGGATGACCCCCATGAGGAAAATTTGATTATGTTTTAAAATGAAAATAAAATTATTAAAAGGCTAGGATGGGTGTTGGGTTTTTGGAGGGAAAGTTATTCAAATTGGAGGTTTCCCTAATTTCTTCCTCCACTTCTATTTGTTTTTATTTTTGGCTCTCATTTGCATATGGAGGATTCAACAACATAAGGAGACTATTCTTGATTGTTTCCAGATTGTGAATGTTGCATATTGAGGAAAAAAACCCTCATTTCTAATGCTAGTTGCGGTGGTGAGAGATCCACCCTAGCTGGTTGGAGTGGTTCTACTTTAGGGATCACCATTTTGCTTATAGAGTTCTTGATTTTCTATATTTTGGGGATGAATAATGAAGGTTTTGTTAGTGTTTTGATGTGGGTTCGAAGATTTTGGTGTGTTTAATATTTGGATTCATTTTTGGTGGTGTTTGGAGGTGACTTGGGGCCTTTTTCAAAGGTTTGATTGTATTTCCAAAATTTTGGAAATTACTTTTTTACCAGGGTTTGAAAGTGAAATCTGTTCATAGCTTGGTACACACTTGGAATATTATTTTGGGTATTCGACCATTGGAGTCCTCACATCTTGGTGACCTTCTTCAAGCACACATTTGAATTTATTATTGAAGGTCTAATTTTTGAGGGCAGATTACCCTATCTAGGGAGCTGTGTCATTTTGTGGTTCAGGAAAAAGGGATTGTTGATGTATCATCTCTTATTTTTGCTCACCTTAGTGGTTGAGTAGCTAGTTTTTGTCATTGGAATCTAGAGGTCCTTTGGCATTTCACATATATAACATGTGGTGCAAGTTGATGATTAAGTTGTTTCTATTGGATGATCATTTCTAGCTTTGAAATTGCTATATATAGGTCTGAAAATTATATTGTAATAAGTTTGATTTGAATTGAAAATCATTTGTCTCTATTATGCGATATCATTCAATATGAAAAAATATATATTTCTCAGTATTCCCTTCTATATGCATCTCTCTATATTTTTGCAATGTATCTTTGAAATTTCATGAAAACAAGCAAAGCAAAACATATCAACAAACACTTTACAATCAACAAACTTACATCTACCCTTAGTAACCCGCTACATTCACCAATTTATGATCAACCAACATTCCATGAAGAACAAGGTGACATCATAAGACTAGTTGCTGGTGGTAGTCCACTAAATTATAGGCTTAGATTTATTTGTAGGAAAAAACAAAAGTATAATGAGATTTGAGTATGGAGAAAAAATGTAAAACTACAAATTGCTAGTCTTTATACCTATATGTTACATGGAGTGAAGCTTTTATAGTTTTATACCATATGAAATTTTGTTGTTCTCCAGAACTATTGTAGCTAACATGAGACATTCACCCACATGCATAGAGAAATGCAATAAATTAGTGAAAGCTAATTAAATAACATAACACAGATTTAAAACATAGGTAGCATGATTATTATTTTTTATTCAAAGGTTTTGGCTTGAAACTTGCTGAAATTATGATAAGGCAGAGGCTAGGGATAAGATTTAGAGACTAATTAGTTAAAATAAATAGTCTATTTAAGAGATGGTTAAAAAAATAAACTCAACTCTTTAATAGTAGTTAATAGATAAAACATAACTACCTCAAGTATAACTTTATTATTAATATAAATAATATGTGGATATGTGAACATTAATTAATGCATCATTCATGAATTATTACAATGAATATCTATGAATATCTATGATAATTATCCAAGATTATATGAATATACAAGTGCATCTTAAAACCATACAATAGTGTATGATAATTAAATACACTAACACAGTTAATACAAAATATGAACTTAACTATTAAATTGTGACATCTAGAAAAGAATCACAGTGCCTTCAATTTGGTTTTTGCTCCTACTGGTTTCCAAAATTAGCATTTTGTTGTGATGTTCATGTCATCGTATTATTTTTTTGAGATGATTATGGTTATAATTGATTTTCTTTAGAGCCTTTGTTTTTGTGTTGTGTTATATCCACTTTTCTTGAGACCTAAATATGTGATTTTTCTGTGGCATACAAATGCAAGAACAAAAGCAACAAGGTTGGTTTTGGCATCATACAAATTAATTGGATTGATTTTCATGATTATATTTACTACATAAAAGCTACCATCCTACCATGGATTGAAATTAAATAGGTAATGTGTCGGATGGTTAAGGTTTTTTGGCCTGATGATCTTAGTGACACGTTAAATAGAAAATAGCTTTTGTCAAGTGGTATTTTCAAATTCTTTACTTTTTATTTTAACATCATTCTTTTGAGGATGGTAGGAAGAGGGCATGTTTAGGAATGTTACATACTATGTAATATTTATAGATGTATCATCGTTGGAAAAATATAATCAAGTTGTCTCATTCCCTGTGTCTCTAAAATTGATAGTGGTCACAATTTTGATAGCCCAACCATCCCTTTGAAGAAGTATCAATGAATTAAAATGTGAGTTTTGTGTTGAACCATATGTTACTATATTACTATTCCATTTCTTTAGTAATTAACAAACTAAGAAATCTATCAAGAATGATTTGTTTATTGTTATAAAAATGTACCTCTTTTTTTAAAAGTAACTTATTTTAATGTTGTTTTGTTAGGCTAAAAAACCTTTACATGTAACTTTCACATTTCAAATTTCAGTTATCTGCCAAACTACAGCCCAAGCATACCTTTGAAGAAGTATCAATGAGTTAAAATGTGATTTTGTGTTGAACGTTATGTTACTATATTACTGCTCCATTTCTTTATTAACTAGAAAATTGGAAAATCTATCAAGAATGGTTTGTTTATTGTTATAAAAATGTACCTCTTTTTTTTAAAAATAACTTATTTTAGTGTTGATTTTGTTAGGCTAAAAAGCCTTTATATGTAACTTTCACATTTCAAATTTTAGTTATCTGCCAAACTGCAAGGCACAATAGAATATAGCTTTAGATAGACACAACCATGTGCATAGGGATGAGAATTTAACACTATCAGTTAGAAAATAAAAATAATATCATGATACAATATAATGTAATTTTCTAGTGTTTAGCGCCTATTATGGAAAAGTGCCATTTGGATTTATATATGAATGTTTGTTTCCACTCAATTTATATTTACTTTTTGTGATAAATGAAGTTAAAACATTGCATATCAAGCACTCAATTCAGATATTCTATGGAGTATAATATCATAGGAGGAAAATATGAAATGATATATAATCGAAAATCACATAATTTGATTTATGGCATCCAAAGACCGAATATTAAATTCTCTAGACTCACTTATGCTTATATGCAACTAACTAGAAATCAATTAGAAGTGTTTTTTCAAAGTGTAATTAGTGCACAATCAAATATATATTCGAAGATCCTACAAAATATTTTACTCTTGATCTTTTTAATTTTGTAAATACCCATCTTGACATTTGTTGGCATGCAAAATGACCAATTTAACTATTAAGATTCTTGGTACCTAAATTAATTTGTGGATTGAATTGGTAATGCTACTAAACTTAGGTTTCTTGTCATGCACTTGGTTTGGGAAAACCATTGCTTAAATTGACCCTCTATCAACACTCACATAGACCACAATATGTAGTAAAACAATTTCACTACATGAAACACTAGTAAAGGATATATGCAAGTGTTGCTGTATTATGATTGAATATAATTTACATCCTTTAAAAAAAATCACATTTGACATTTTAAGAAGGAATGTAGCAAAACTAATTGAAGATTCAATGTAAATATTTGTAAGTACACTAAATTCAATAGGATGGGTGAGCTTTCAGTAAATATCAATCTTTCACTTTGAGACAATAAGTTTTAGGTGAGACTCTTAGAGAAATGCGATTCTTATAAATGAATGTCAATTGATTTAGAATTAAGATAATTTAATAATAAAAAATAATTATATATAATAATACATTACTAAAATACTACTTGTATTCAAAAAGAGATTGTAGCAATAAATATTTTTTAAAATTTAATTTTTTATTAATAATAGTAATATATTATATTAATTAGATTACAATGATATTTTATTTATTTGATATAATAATAAATAATTATATAAATAAACATTATACATGCGGGTTAAATAACTAATATTTATTACTAATATATAATCACATCAAAATAAAAAGCGGAAGCCACTTGAATTTTACTACCTAAACTTATGTTTGGAAGCTAGTTAACTCTGAGCATGGAGTGAAACTGGTTTGCATGAAAGCTGACATTATGTAATGGAGAAATTTTTACTTTTTCCTCTATATTTATTTATATTGATACTTTATGCTTTTTGTCAGATTGTCATCCATCCAAGAACCAGAATATTGAACATAAGAAATAACATGCAATTAATTGGCTTGATCTCTCTAAACCATAAATGCTTGGGATAGAAATATTACAACTTACAATAAATTATGTTCCATGCAAACCTTACTATACTTATGTAGGTGCATCAAATTATATGTATATTTTTATTATTATTGATGCATTATCACAGGTTCTAGATATTTCTAACCACATAGGAAGGAATTTGGTTGTTTATAACCTCTCAATAATCTCATAATGAAATTAAATCTATTTGTTTTTATCTTAGGTCTAGGGGGTTAGAGTAATTTAGGAGTGGTTTGGATTTTCCCAAATAAAGGAGGATTTGAATGAGCTTGTTTTGGCTTAAGTTAGATTTCCTTTGATGTATAAAAGTAGGTCATGTATTCAAAATTTGAATAAGGAGAGTTATTTGTGCAAAAAAAATCCAATATCAGTAAAATGCTCATAACTTTATCATTTCTCAATGAATTTGAGCTTCAAAATGTTTGGGAGCTTGAAATGAAAAGAATAAAACTCAAAAATCATTCTAGATTTTTTTTTTTGATGAGTGAGTAGTTATATGTATAAATTCAATGGGTTTTGTAGAGGATGATATATAATATTTTGTTTAAGAAGACTTTTGTTGTAATTATGAATTAGTGTTAATAAGTTTTATGAATTGAGATTTAATATAGTTTGCATATCTAAGGACCTCTTTTTGTAGATAATCTATCGATTATGGTAAATAAAAATCAATTTAGTCTTGTTGGGAATTGAAATTTGTGTAGGAGTAGTAAATTATTCCTTAGCCCTACACCATTATTGGTATCAAAGTAGGAAACAATTCCTATAAGTGCAAGAGAAGACTTTCTCTACCAAGGGATGGCATTCAAAGTTCATGGAAGAGGACGAGGTCGAGGAAGACCAAATAAAAATGCATTTTTTTTAAATAGATAAGGAATATTCAAGCATGGTTGCGGGCAATGGGGCTTGCATAGAGAAGAGGAGTTGACATGGGAGATGTTAGTGACAAAGAGGAGGAGCCTCAAGAAGAAGAGGCAGAGCTTGAAGTAGGAGCTAAAGCAAGAGTTTTTAAGAGTAATTTTGGGAGAAAGTTCCAAACCAAAATTGGAGGCACCCATGTATGAATGAAACTTGAATTTTGAAGAGTTGATTGATTGGATCAGTGCCATGGATAAATACTTCGAGTATGTGAATGTAGATGACAAGAAGGCGAAGTTTGTAGTAGCCAGATTTAAGGGTCATGCATCGCTTTGGTGGGATGGAGTACAAGATGAAAGAGGAAAGAAAGGAAAGCCCAAAATTAAGAGCTAGCATATGATGGTGGCTAAATTGAAAGGTAAATTCATGCCCAAAGATTATCAACTTAGTCTTTTCTTGAAGAAAGTGAAAAATCTTAGACAAAAAAAAATGTTAATAGAAGATTATATAGAAGAGTTTTACAGGTTGACCATTAGAGCTAGTCATATTAGAGAAGACCTTGAGAAGGTAGCTTGATATCTCAATGGATTGAGATCCAATATCCAAGATGAAATCAACCTTTTGTCCCCAAGAGTAGTTGAAGAAGCATATCAATGTGCTCTAAAGGTAGAGGAAATATTATCCAAAAAAAAAACACAAAATCCATGGGGTAAAGGTAGAAGTTTCAAAAGTAGACAAAAAACTAGTAGAGGCTAGCTACAAGTTTAGAAGAAAGAGGCCGGTATCTCATATCATCAATTCCCAAGAGTCAATGATTCTTTTAGAGGTAAAAGACCTTACCCAAGAGGTAGAAATAGAGGGTTTTTAGGAAAATGTTTTAAATTAAATAAATATGGTCATAGATTTTATGAGTGTTTAGAGAATACTACAACAAGTGAAGGGAGTGCACATATTGTTCAAGCTAAAGAGGAGAGTACAAAATCACTTATTCATGAAGATGCACCTGAGGTTGGAGAGTCATTGCTCATGAAAAGAGTCTTGTTAAAGCCTAATAAAGAAATTCAAGAGTCTTCTCAAAGAAAGACATTGTTCAAAACCACATGCAAGACTAAAGGTAAATGTTGTAAGGTTATTATTGGTAGTGGAAGTACTGGAAACCTTGTGTCTACTAAAATGGTTGATAAACAATGCGTAAAGAAGATAAAACATCCAACTCCATAGAAGGTTTCTTGGTTATAAAAATGACATCAAGTCTTGATAAATGAACATTTCCAAGTGGAGATTCAAATAGGGAGTTAAAAAGATCAAGTGATATGTGATGTGATGCCAATGGATGTTTATCATGTTCTCTTAGGCAAGCCTTGGCAATTTGATAGGAGAGAAATTCACGATGGGAGAAGTAATACTCACACCTTTGAAAAAGATGGAAAGAATAATACACTCATACCTTTGAAAGATGAGAATGTAGTTGAGGAGGTCAGTCCTAAAGTGTTGATTATCAATGGTAAATAATTCTTACATCAAATAAACCTAAGGAGGTAAGTTTTGCATTAATTGGAAAACCAATAATAGTCATTACTAGTACAAAGTTGATTGATTTTCCTATAAAAATTCAAGATTTGTTGAGTGCATTTGTTGATATTGTTGTGGATGACTTACTTAATGAAATAAATCCAATGAGAAGCATTAGCCATCATGTAGATCTCATTCCAAGGGCCAATTTACCAAACAAGTTAGCTTACAGGATGACTCCAAAGGAAAATGAAGAAATCTAGAATTATGTACAAGAATTATTGAACAAAGGGCTAGCAAGAGAAAGTTTGAGTCCTTGTGTTGTTCCAACAGTGTTGAGTCCAAAGAAGGATGGAGGTTGGAGAATGTGTACAAGTTCAAGAGCCATCAACAAAATCATAATTGAGTATAGATTTCCTTTACCTTGATTTAATGACTTGATGGATTGTTTAGGTGGATAAGGAAAATGTCAAAGTCATAATAGAATGACCTAATCCAAATAGTGTATTTGAGGTAAGAAGCCTCCATGGTTTAGCTAGCTTCTATATAAAGTATAAGAAATTTTAGTGGAATTTGTGCTCCAATTGTGGAAAAAATTAAGAAAACAAGCAACTATTCTAGTGGACTAAGACAGTTGAAAGAATTTTTTAATTAATTAAGAAAATAAATCACCAAACAAAAGCCTTACCTAATTTTGATAAAAAATTTCAAGTGGAATGTGATTCTAGTGGGATTGTTATAGTTTTTGTTTTGATCCTAGAAGGTAATCCAATTTCCTACTTTAGTGAGAAACTTAATGATGCTTGTAGAGTAGGGGGATTCATCACCCCCAAGGCTCTAGGTCACATGAGATCCCCAAGGAATGAATTGGCCTAAACTACCACATGTTGATCAAGGGGTAATGACAGGCATTTCAAAAATTAGGTGAGTAGACTACAAGGGTCTTAGACTACAAATCAAACACTCTTTTTCTAAGGATGGTAGTGAGAGAGCCAAAATTTAGTTCATCACATTGGAGTCATAGGGTAACATTGGCATCCTATAAGCTTGTTGAATAATAGTCAAAGACGCTTAAGGTCTACTTACAGCCTGAATAACAATTTTATAGTTTTACAATTTAATATGAAAATCTGGAAATAAATAGTACAACAAGAATACTCAAAAAAATTTCTCTAGTGAAAAAAATGATAAGGAAAGAGTAGGAAAAGATACCACTCACACATAGTCCAGTTCTCCAACTAGCTTCGAGTAGACAAACCTGCACCACCATGCTGAGGAGATAAAACTTTGTAAACTTGCAATGACGATGGTGTTGAATCAAGAAGAGACCCAAGTAGAAGGATGGTAGCAACAAGATAGAGTAAGAATGATCAATAAGTGAGAGAGAGTAAGATTGAGAATGAGAGAAGCAACATGAGAGTGAGTTAGAGAATGTAGAAGCATGAAAGAATGAGTTTGAGTAAATAAAATGGAGGAAAGGAGTCATTTTTCATTGATCAAAACCTAGAAAAGGACGTTACCTTTCTGGCCAATCAAGAAACATAACACTTATGTGAATCTCAAAGGTAAGAATCTATCAAGATGATAGCACAACACATGAATGTTTGTGTAGTGCACACACGTTCTCGAGAAATATTCCTCCACCGATGCAAAAATGCAAGGACACATGGGAAGATCGAGAAGATGGCAGTGGGTTTATGCATCTTTGTAGTTGTAATTATAAACTAAGGGTAAATAAATGGGAAGAATTCCCCCTACCATAGACGATGGGTTGTGGTATAGTGGGTAGCACAAGAAGCTCAAAAACCTGACGCTTCACTTTTTTCCATGTCAGAACCATCATAATTCCCATGCGAGGCACAAGAGTGGAAGTCAAATATTTCATAGCAGGACAAGAAGCAAAAGTGGGTGGAATTGTATATACAAAAGGAGAAGGCTCTAGAGCAAGCTTCCCCTTTCCCTTTGGTAGGGAAAAAGAGGTAGCTTGTTGCTATGCTACCATAGAGGCTATCATAGAGATAGCATAAGGCTTTGTTGGATAACTAGCCTTTGATACTCAACCCCCAATATTATATTTAATATGAACCTTATATAAAAAATCTCTCATAGGAGGGAGAGGTCCAACAGGGGTAGACTAGAAGTGATCTCATGATGTAGGCATATACATCGCTCAATTTCATTTCTTTGCACTTGGTGGAATTGACAAAATTTTTGCTCATCATACCACCCAAGATACAACTCATTCAGAGGTCAGGGTTTTGGAAATTTCAAAACTTTATCTTTTAACAAATTCTTTAAAATAGTAGTATAAGACTCAAATAAATTTGTGAAATGTCTATTGTGCCCTACGCCCTTGTATTTAGGCATAGAGAACATGTTCACAATAACTTTATTTTTTCCAGAAGCTAACACTATAGACTGAGTATTGGGACAAAATCATGAGGATGGACCCTGGAACTATGCAGTTCCATTTGTTGGTTTTCACATAGTGTATCACATAGGTTTGCAAAAGAGGGGTACTTCATCAAGGCAAACTTCTCTTTCCACTATTTTTGTAAGTTCCTAATGAAGACATTTTGAACATCTAAATCCAATAAAGAATAGGAGATTTATGAAAAAAACACTTGATAGGGAGCGATAAAATCAATTACCTTTTCATGCTCCCCTTGCTTGTCTCATGAATTGGTTTACCAACTAATCAAACAAAAATATAGAGTTATCTTGTAAGGAACAGTACCACTCAAGAGTAGTGTCCTTAAGGATCTTGAAAAGAGCTTAGTCATTAGAGAATCATGATGGAAGAAACCAATGCACATAGCATTAAATGCCAAAATGTGCATCTGAGGATCTCCACGACCATCATACTTTTAAAATTTTAGAATCTTCACCCCCTGAGGGATATGAGTTTTTAGAATAGCAATAAATAGAAGACTATGACAAAATAAAGGTTGAAAGATAAGTTGAGAGGTAGAATTGGATAGGTTCCCTAACTAGTTTTGCATCTAACCCATGTTCTACAACAAGGCATTCAAGATAGGTTCAGAGGATGAAACATGACCAGTGGAACCCCCACCAAAACCACCAGAGCCACCAACTCCCATACAAACATAGACCCCACCATCAAGACTAGCATTGGCTCTAAGATTACCACCAGGGATATTAGGATTGGCAGAGTTGAAACCCAATGGTACCTTATTTACCTTAATGATGGGGGTTAGTCGAGGATTAGAGGTGGTGTTAATAGAAGGGCTAGTCTCAAGCATAAATATTCAAAACTTTTATCTGTCTCTCAGTGATCTCAAAGCCAAGGTCTCAGGTAGTGCCCAATCTAGGATGGTATGATGGGACATAAGTTTCCACAATGTCTGTAAGGCCTCAGAGAAATTCTAGACCTATCCAATCCTTGTCCAACATAGCTCTTAAGTTGTTAACAACCTTAGCAGCTTTAGCCATAGTCCTTTCTTTCCCAAAATACTTCTCAAACTCCCCAAGTCTTCTATCTAGGGAAAGAAGTTGCTCTATGGGAACCTCAAGAGCATCGTCTTCCTCCACATATGAAGCAGAAGGAGAAGCAGGAGGGTTAGGGACATGTAGATATTCCCTATAAGGCATGGAAAAATTTGTATTTGTTCCTAAAATTATTTCCTCAAAGGTGGGACCGATAGCGATATTCTTAGAATCCATCTCTATATGTTGCAAGCTCCTTCTAACAATGTTCCCAAAGGTTGTAGACTAAGACGTAAAGCTCATAAAGCTTCACAACACACAAGCCCATGATGCACCTAGGACACAAGAGAGAGATACATGACACTAAGAAATGAAAACAAGACTTTCGCGTCGAGTTCACCAAAAAAGTAGAGTAGGGGGATTCATCACCCCCAAGGCTCTAGGTCAGGGGAGATCCCCAAGGAATGAACTTCCCTAAACTACCTCAGGTTGATCAAGGGGTAATGATAGGTGTTTCACAAATCAGGTGAGTAGACTACATCGGTTTCAAACTACAACTTGGACAACTCCCTATTTGAGGATGATAGTGTAGGAGCTAGACTTCAGTGTGCCACACTTGAGTCCTAGGGAGACATTGGAATCCTATATGGAAAGCGAAATGAATAACAGTCAAAGACACTCAAGGTCTATTTACAACCTGAATAATAGAGTTTTATAGTTTGATAATTTAATATGAAAATGAAAAAATAAACAATATAACAAGAAGAATATTGAAAAGAATTACTCTAGTGATGAAAATGATAAGGAAAGAGTAGAAAAAGATACCACTCACACACAATCTAGTTCTCTAGTTAGCTTCGAGTGAACAAATCTGCACCACCATGCTGAGGAGATAGAACTTTGTAAACCTACAACAGCGCTAGTGTTGAAGCAAAAAGAGACCCAAGTAGAAGGCTGGTAGAGTAAGATTGAGCAAGAATGATGGAGTAGTGAGGGAGATTGAGCTTGAGAATGAGAGAAGTAGCATGAGAGTGAGTTATAGAATGTAGAAGCATGAAAGAATGAGTTTGAATGAACAAAATGAAGGTAAGGAGTCATTTTCATTGGTCAAGACCTAGAAGAGGATATTAGCTTCACAACCAACAAGGGAACATAATGCTTCTATGAATATCAGAAGTAGGAATTTGTCAAGACGATAATGCAGCACACATAAATTTATGTGGTGCATGTGTGTCCCCAACAAATATTCCTCCATTGATGTAAAAAGACAAGGACACGTGGGAAGATCAATAAGATGACGACATGTTTATGCATCTTCATACTTATAATTTTTAAGGGAAAATAAATGGGAAATTTTCCTATGATGCAAATTTATGCCATTACAAATTCTAAAAATAATTATTCCTCATATGATGAGTTTTATGCCATTGTCCAAGCTTTGAAGAAATGGAGGCATTAATTAGTGCCTAAAGAATTTTTCTTTTATATTGATAGCTATTCCTATAGTTTATTAGTAGTCAAGCTAAATTAAGTCAAAGGCATGTAAAATGGATTGAGTTTTTTGCAAAATTTTACCTTTATTATCAAGCATACAAGTGGAAAATTTAACAAAGTTGTAGATGCATCAAGTAGGAGAAATATTATTATGCACGAATTAAGTGAATATATTGGGATTTGATGCCTTGAAAGACATGTACAAGGAGGATTCATACTTCAAGGAGGCTTATGTGGCTTGTAAAGATCGTATAAGTAAATATAGGAGTCCATGGGTGTACTACATGCTTCAAGAAGGACTACTATTCAAGGGAAACAAGCTATGTATTCCTAAATTTTCCATGAGAGAGAACTTGTTAAGGAGAAAAATAGGGGTGGTTTGGTAGAATATTTTGGAAAAAATAAGACGCTTGCTCAATTAAGAGCATACTACTTCTGGCTAAGAATGCAAGCTTACATGAAGAGGCTTGTTGAAAGATGCAGGATATGCCAACACACTAAGGGAAGACGCCAAAACATAGGATTATATCAGCCCTTTCCTATTCTTAATAGGCCGTGGGATTCAACTAGTATGGATTTTGTACTTAGACTACTAAAGAATAAAAAAGGTAATGATTCCATATTTGGTGTAGTTGATAGATTCTCCAAGATGACACATTTTATAGCATGTACTAAAACAAGTGATGCCACTAACATTGCCAGCTTGTTTTTCAAGGAAGTAGAAAGATTGCATGAACTTGGTAGAAGTATTATTTATAACAAGTATACAAAGTTTGTTGGCTATTTTTGGAGGACTCTTTGGAAGTTGGGAGCAAATATTAGTTTTAGTTCAACTTGCCACCCTCAAATAGATGGGAAAATTGAGGTGATAAGAAAAAAGCCTTAGCAACATCTTAAGAATCGTAGTGAGTGAACATCCCAAACAATGGTATCAATCACTTTCTCAAGCATAATTTTCCTACAATGATTCACCAAACAAAAGCACATGTTTTAGTCCATTTCAAATTGTGTATGGCATGCATCCAAGAGGAGTTTATGAGTTGAGAAACTTAGCTAAGAAAGACATGAGAATTGTTGATGGAGAAGAGTTTGCAACAACCATACAATATTTTCATGAGAAAAAAAAACAACAACTTCAAGAGAATAGAGGAAAATACAAGAAAAATACATGTTTGAAATAGGTAAATTTTGAAATTGGAGATTTAGTTCTTGTGCATTTAAGAAAAAAAAGGTTTCTTGAGAAGGAATACAAGGTAAAAATGAAAAATATTGGGCCTTGTAAAATATTGAGGGAATTTTCCTCAAATGCCTACAAAATAAAGCTTCCAAATGACATTGGAATCTCTCCTATATTTAATGTTTCAAATTTGTATCCTTGCAAGGGAGAATAAGATTCAGTAAATGCATCTGAATTTGATGATTATTAGATTATAAATCATGAACAACTACCAAAGGAACAATCAAGGTAAAATTAATCAATCCTAGAAAAATAATAGTGAAGAAGACTAGGGACAAAGAGAATCTTCAATACTTAGATCAATTGGGAAGATCATCCACTTGAAGATGCTATGTAGATGACAATTTCAGATATTGCAAAGCATGGTAGCAGGATTGGAAAATTCATGGACATGAGCCCATGAACAAGTAATTTTTTCCTTGGTAGTCCAATGTAGGTGCATCAAATTATGTATTTTTAGGTTTGGTATTGAACATATAATGATAGATAGTGATGTATGTTTATTCCTTGTAATTTATTTTTATAATTATATCAAGTGATATTTCTTAGGTTGCAAATGTTATTATGTTGTGCATTGGGTAATTTTTGTGCCTGCATAAATGATCTTTGCATTTGCAAATTATCAATTCTATATTGTAGATTTGATATTGAAGATTTTATACCTTTTGTACTTACAAATATAGATTTATTTGATGTTTTTACCTATAATGGAGAAACTTGTAGTTGATTAATGATGTATCTATACATTAGAATCCTTTCATCTTTAAAATTAATTATAGAATCCTTGTCTCCCATGTCTTGAAATGTCATGCTAGAAGTTTGTAATTAGTATCATTGCATAGCCAATGAAAAGAGCTTTCCAATGCATCAAACACAATAAAAATTGAAATCTAGTTGCAAAGATATTCAAAATTTGGCCATGAAATAGTTTAATTGGTAGAAGCAATTCAATTATATGCTTGGGATAAGTTTTATATTGGAAATAAGGGTCCATAGATGCTTATCATGAGTACAACCAATTCATAAGTGGCAAGAAGCATGAAAAAGTGCTTCTCATCAATTAGAAATAGTTTTTGACATGACAAATGGGTGAAAATAGCTCTCATATCACTTGTTTCCTAGGAAAGTGTCAAAGTTGGTTTTTGATTTGGTAAAATAAGTTGAAAGAAAGTTGTTATCACCTATTTTCTAGAAAAATGGTAGAGTGGCCCTATAAGGGTACCTACAAAGTGTTTTCCTTATTTTTTATTGGAAAAAGTGGCAAGGGAACTCTGAGCTCAAAGTTGTTAATTTTTCAATGGAAAGGATCCCCCAATAGTGCTCCTAAACTAGCTTTTTCCACTTTGTGTAACAAGTGTTGCTAAAAGGCTAGCCAATGTCACTCTACTATTTTTTCAAGGTGCCTTTGGGGTTGAAGATTAATTTTGCTTAATTACAAATCTTGGTGTGCGAGACTTGTCACAACAATGTTTGCATAGTAGGGTTTCAAGATTCTAAAATGTTTTTCTATTTTAGAATGAAAAAAATATTTTAAGTAGGTTTACATTTTAAGGGAATCTTAGAGGGTTTAAGAAATCATACTTTTAAACTATTAGCAACTATTATTTTTAGAAAGCTTTATTTTTAATATTAAAGTTACTTTTTGAAGACAACTATTTTTTCATAGGTTTATTGTTGGATAGATGGTGTCAAAGGGCATGTTTCTTTAGTTATTTTTTTTTCTTAAACTAGGATAGTTTTTTTGCTGAAAAGTTCTTTTATTCTTTTCTAAAGCTTTAAGCATTTCTCTATAAAACAATTGTTTTTTTGGATAAATAATAATTATTCTAAATCTTAAAATTTGGGTGTTTGTAACTTATAAATAAGTGCTTAGAGAATAATAATTCTTAATGATGGTTAATGCTGCAATAATGTTGTTGAAATCAATTTAATCCATGTTTATGATTTCATAAATTAAATTAAAAATGAATAATATCATGAAGCCTTGAATTGAGGTTATTTGTCTATATGATTTGTGGCTTTTTTATGAAACTTAACTATTTAATTATGATTGATGCTACAATAATGTTGTTGAAATAAATATTTAATCTATGTTTATGATTTCATTAATTAAATTAAAAATGAATAATATCATGAAGCCTTGAATTGAGGTTATTTGTCTATATGATTTGTGTCATCTATGTGCTTACTTCCAACAATGTGAATTGAATTGTTGGTTGTGATTTATACCTAGTGGAAGGTGTTGAAATGCACAAGACAACTTGTATCAAATTGCTTTAATTTTGACCTTAATCAATTCCACTTTAAATTAATTTGTTATTAAGTGTAAACATGAAATGAGAATAATAAAAAAAAACACCAAAGACACCAGATTTACGTGGAAAACCCCATGAGGGAAAAACCACGGTGAGGATTAGCTTACAATATAGTAATAATGCAATACTAGATACAAAGGCTCACTACCAGAGGGCTCACTGCCCAGATACAAAGGCTCACTGCCAACAATAGGACTCACTGTCCAAAAGGAGGCTCATTGCCTACAAAAAAAGAAAAGAAAAATAAAGATCCACCACAAAGGTTCCACACATTCACAACTTGATTAGAAGATTGTAAACACCATTAGCTCATTGCTTTCAAGAATCTAACACATCAAAGTACTTCTACCTTGATTCACTCTTGCACACTCTTCTTTTCGCACTTGTTCACACACTTCACTTCCTTGCTTGATTGATCGATTGATTCCCTTTTTAAATTCATAACATTTTGACTTTCTTTTATACCATCTTCAACCTTAGAAGCATTCTCCAAGGTTGGCTAAACATTCTGATAGACAAAACTGGGGTAAAGAATAAAGAAGGATTTCAGCTCAGTCTAAGAGTGTCAACCCGAGGATCGTAGCTTGCGAGAAGTGTTATGGCAATATACCTAAGGGAGGAAAGCAAAAAATCAAGTGGGGATGAAATGCAACTAGAACACACAAAAAATTCTTAAATGAAAATATTATTTTGTCTTACTGTTAGAATAAGTAGCAATTCCCTGTATAAATTACAGATTGCAAGATTGTTGTTAAATAATTTTAACCACTAAATCATAACCTGAAAGGATACCAATAAATGATTTAACAATCTCATTAATGATAAATAATGTTTAATTAAATTGCAACCATAATAAAATAATAACCACACTTACTTAGAAATTAAAAACAAAACACTATGCTATAGAAAATGAATACAAATTATTGTAACTATGAAAAAAAGAGAGTCACCAAACGTCCCAAAAAGTGGCCCCCCTCCTTAGTTCTTCGGGTGGTAAGAAGACAACACTGGTTACACTGGAATGATCAGCACAACATTCTTTTATTTCTCAAGAAAAATACATCATTCTATGTGTAGAAATCTGCACACAATAATCTTCTCTCACCCAAGTCTACGTACAATAATATATCTCCTTTTTACACTATGCGCATATATATATATGTTGTTTGATAACAAATAAATACATAACATAATACATTTGTTGTGGCCTACATCCAACAAACTAGAAGGAAACAAAAAATATAGGATGCTAACAACAGATTAAAACAGACTCGTTATAACTGAAGGCAAGAATAGAGGACGTGAATCTTTGCAGATGTTTCTACAACTATCTAGCAACAAATCCCTTAGCACGAGTTTCCTCTTCATAGCTGGCAGTTGCATCTCCACTTGGAAATAACCATGATTTCTTGTGCTTATTCAAATTTGGCACTAAAGGGGTAACTAACGCCAGCTTGGATATTGACATCACCTTTGAAAAGATAACATAAATAAATTTCTGATCATAAAATACACAAAAGTTCCTGACTAGAAAATGACAGGAAGATATTCTGCATAAAAAGTGACAGGAAGTTCTTCTAATCAACATGCTGCAAGCTTTATTTCTCAAGTCTGAAAAATCACAATGCTTATTAGTAAAGACAACCAATCATTAATTTCCATATTTTATCCAAAACTCTATTAAATATAACTTATACATATTTAATCATATGCAACATAAAATGGGGAAATAGTATGATATGGAACAAAAATGGAATGTGGAAGTGGATATGAAGGTATATGAAATAGGCTAAAATTTGGTGTAAAATGGGACACAATTGGCTCTCGTCACATTCTTCTATTTACAAATTCAAATTAGGTCAGCTACTCCACATTCCCACGATGGATAAGAATGAGAGAGGGCTAATTACACATTTAATTAGGACCCAAACAATATATTGGATCAAACACATGCTTCCTTAATTTGATGCAAAATCTTTATGTAACATGTAGACACTAGGTCAACCAAACCTAATGAAAACACCAACGATCTTTGAAGTACGTGCATCTCTAGCAAGATGATCACATGTGGATCACTCAACACACTTCACCAGATATTTTACCATCTCTAAGAAATATCTAGGTACATCGACAACAACTGTAACAATCTTCATTCACATAATGTTCTTCAATAGTCCAACCAGACCAACTAGAAACACATAGGAGCTCTGGAGAAGATCTTCCAGCGTGCCAAATAATAAGCACATTTGTTAGAACATAGAAACCATCAATATGAATCATCTCCTAGATCCACAAGATTTGAAACAAAATTCCAAAAGACTGTGGAGACAAAACATTTCTCCCAGTCCACAAACAAATACTTCTGCCAAACTAGTTCACACACCGATGAACACATCTTTCACTCTCCATTGATCCAGAAGCTAAAACTCAGGATATATTATCCATTAAGCTCATGAAAACAACTACAAATCTGCATAGGTACAAGATCAACACAAAATAAATTAATAGCACAATATTGGAGCATATTTAGAACACACATTCAACATTGTCTTCATTATCTCTTACATTTTCTCAAAAGTACTTGGAAAAAAAATAAATTCATAAATATAGCTCCATGTACTCTAAGTATTTCTACAATATATCAACTATACAAGTACCATCTGCAATCAACCTGAACTATGTTGACATCAATGACAACATTAATGACAACACCATCAAACACATCCATACTAGCAACATAAGGGTCATGTTGCTATGTATGTTTAGAGTAGCTACTTAAATTTATAAAATCTACAATATCTTGCTTGCAATACCCATTTCTCAATCTCATGCTTGTATTTAGAGAAAACATGTAGGCAAGAAGTCATTTCATTAATGGAAATCTCTAAGAAGATTGTATGGTGTTAATATTTGTATATATTGCCTATAGGTTTGTGTATACGGTTGGTTTATCTTATTGTTTAGGTTTAGTTTATATCTCCGAGCTTCCCCTCATAGTTTAAAGAAAAATATAATCCTCACATATTACTTTGTTTTGTGTTATTTTCTTAAAAACAAATCAAAAAGTTCCTTTTTTGTGACTGTTGAAGAACAAGAAACAAACAAGCCTATCATGTTGAAAGAGAGGTAGTATTATCACCTTAAATTGAAGCTATTCCACTATGGAAAATAAGATTTGCATTTGATCATTCAAGTAGGTATGCATTTTTAATTCTTTATTTCAAGCACTCTATCCAACAACTTCAAGTGAGGTTTCAATTGTTGTTATAGAGCTTGTCAAGTTATTTGTTGTGTTGGACAAGAAGCCTTTACAAATGATAGATGATAAAAATACCAATGCTAATAATAACAACCCCCCATCTCTACCTCCTTTTCCAAAGAGCCAATTATTGATCCTTTAGCTTTTGTAGAACACTATGATTTCCCTTATGGCTCAAGGAAATATTTTCCCAAGATTCATGGTGATGAAATTCAACATTCAAATGAAACACATTTGAATGTTCTCTAGATCACTTGTGGTATTTTGGGGTGACACATGAAGATGTGGATGTATTATTTTTTATTGAGATATTGGTTGCAAGTATAGGGGAATGGTTTCATCATATTGTTGTAAGATAAATCATCAATTGGAATATCATGTAAGAAAAAATTATCATATTTTAAACTAGATGTAGATGGCCATCCTTTTTGCACAAATATCTAATTCAAAGAAGGAAAACATTGAGTGCATGAGGGAGTTTTTTGCATGATTCAATCACCTTGTTAACAAAATTGGCACTACTTTTAAGCCCTCTGCATAAACCCTCATTGGTTTTAATAGTGCACTCACATCATAAATTGCCTCTTTATTAAATCTAGTTTAACTTATGAGCTAGAATAATCTCAAGACATACAACTGAGTTGGTAGACAACATGAGTACATGGATGAGAAGAAAAGTTTGGTTAGGCATGTGGTTCAAAGTACAATTGATCTCTCTTGCTAGAGTTAATGAGTCTATAGAAAACATGAAACAACTTCAACAAATGGTCCAATTAATAGTATCAAGGAAATCCTTATACAATTTTTGTGCTTCCAACATAAATGACAAACTTTGGCTATTTTATCCACCTTTAAGGCTTGCTTTAGAGGAACCTCTAAATGATAACATGAATATTTTTTTGTATTTTTCATGAAACATGAGAGCATGGCATTAGGAATTATTTGGAAGTGAAGACTATATTGCAACTCATAACCTTTTTGGTTCAATTATGAAAGGATTTCAAGTAACCTTAAACATCTTCAGATAAGCTTGATGGTAACTTTTTAATGAGAAATTTTTAGTGTGAGCCCATGTTTTATAAAGAATTAAATAATTTACATTGCCATGCTCTCAACAAATTTGTATCCATTGAGATGGAAAGGTAAAATAAGCATGGGTAAGGAAAGAAAAAATTACATGAATGGAGTTCATAAAAAGATCCTTTAATGGAGTTATATTCTTAAGAGCCCAAATTTTCCTCTCACAAAGATGAGTTAAATATTTTTCCTCTCTTGTAATATCTACTCAATTATTTTGAAGAGGATGAAAGATCATTTAAAAATCACCTTCACCTTTATGTTTAGATATGTTTGTAAAGGGTATACATGATAAAACTCTTGATTATCTGGGGTTTGTGTAATTCAAATATCATGTGAAATCAATTAATGATATTTAGTTGTTCCTTCCATAAGGATAGTAGAATATTGTATTAAAAATAAGATTATATGAATGGTTGGATATGTCTTTTGGACTAACAAATGTACTTAGTGCTTTTATGATATTAATGAATGAAGAATTCAAGCCATATCTTATCAAATTTGTTATTGAATACTTGGGAGATGTTTTGGTTTACAATAAAAGAGAAAAAGAATATTTGGAGCATATTAGATTTGTATTACGAGGTTGAGAGAACATGAAATTGGGATCTAATTTTACTACAAGATAAGTTTTCTTATAAAAAGTTAGTAAAAAAAAGCATAAGTAGAACATATTTTGAGATTTGTATATGGGTAAAATCCAATAAATATTTCAAAATTGATTTTATTCCATATCATAGGAAAAATCCTATAGCTAAAGAATATGTTGAAAACCAAACAAACTGAAGATGAAGAAATACTGAAATTATAGAATTGTTAAGAAATTTGATTAAATATATGCACATGAAATGGATTTTCCTAAATATATTGGTATATATCACTAGTATTTAATATTTTTAATCTACATGAGTATCATGAAGGAGAATTAGGAGAGCACAAACTAGTAATGCACTTGAAAACATAGGTAATTTTTAATTATCTTGTTTGAGGTTGGCATCATACATATCACAATGTGTCTAGAATGTTCCAATATAAATTTAAATGTTTATAATCTCTATGTATGTATTTCATTGAAATAATTAATTAAAACCTATAGTAGGATATTTATTGTGTAATAATAACTTGTCTGAATAATGGTGAAAATATTTAAGATGCACTAATATTTATTATGACCTATGTCATTATAGTTCGAAGATACATCATATAGAAATACCATTAAATTTTTAGACTCCTAGATTGAAGTCCATTATAAATGATGATGCATATTACTAGTGAACCTGCATGTTAGGATTAGATGATTTACCAACTTCCAAGTATTTTCAATCAGAAGAACACTTAATTTTGGGTTTATGGACCCTTATCACATTAATCCATAGTTGTGTATCATGTTACTACCTTTGGAACTTCATTTAATGCATTTTATATATTAGGATTTCCTATAGCATTTTAGGAAATGTAAAAAGTAGACAAAGAAAATGGAAGCATACAAAAGAAGAGACACAAAGATAAACTAACAAATGAAATGAATAATCAAGAAATACTTTAATTGAGATCATGAGGTCGAATTCATAATTAAAGACTAGTAAAATATCAGTTAATGATATCAATTTATTCCTTGAACATTCCTTCTATTATTTCCCCTTTATTTTACTAAGGTCTAAATTTAAAATTTCTATGAACTACATGGATAATCCCTAATCCCTTTCTTTCACCTTTTCTAGATTAGGTGTAAGAGAAATCATGTCATGACCTTTGATTATGATAGAAAAACAATCATTTAATAGTAAATGATATTTAAATAATTCTAAGAATTTTTTTAAAGATATAATTATTACATATAGAATTTCACCTACAACTCTTCAAACTAGTAGTGAAGGGAAGTTGTAGAGAAAAATATGGGAATTTAACTCCCAATTTAGGAAGGTGCGAAGAGTAATTTTTTACTTATATGAATCATTAAATTAAATTTAAGGATGAATAACTAAGATATATATGAGAAATAAAATCACTAATATTTTCTTTAATATGTATTTAGTTTGTAGGTATTTAGCAATTTTCTAAACTAGTTCCAATAGAGAACAAATAAAGTTTGTGGCACTACATGTTACCACACTAATGTTTTGTAAAGTTTAGAGCTTCATATCTAAAATTATGGTCATTATCAAACCATTATTGACACCACAACTCACCACATTTGTTTATCATTGATAGTATTTTGGATGTTATACTGCATGATGTGTTTAAAATGATTAATTATATTTTCATCTATTTATAATCACCACATCTATGTATTTCATCCAAAGAGTTATTTGGCACATATATCAAGTTAATAGTAACTTGTTAGAATGATGTGAAGATTATTTAATTCTTGTTCCAATATTAAATATTAGCTAATTCATTATAGGTGGAAAGAGGGGTCACATGTGGAGTCACACCAAATTTGGAGACTTCTAGATCAAGGACATTGAAAATAATGACATTATATATTACAAATGAATTTGAACACTACACCTAGATGATCCATTGACTTCCAAGGTTGGTCAATGGGAAACAAATAATTTTGGATTCAAGGATCTTCATGTCACTATCCACCACACTTCAATAAAATCCTTGTGTATATAATGAAGTGTGATAGTATTTGAGGAAAAATATAAAAAGTAGACATGATAGTTGGAAGGATAATAAGGAAGACACACAAGGATATAAGACATATATTTATATTGAAGATTTCATGAAGGACATATCTTTATATTGAAGATTGCATTAAGAAGGAGCTACATAAATAGAAGCTGACAAAAAATGAATTAACTAGAATTAAAAAGAACATAAGATCTAGTTTGTAGTTGAAGGTCAATGTTTGAAAATTTAATTCAAGATTCATGTGTATTTAGTTAATTTTATTTATTAAAAAATAAGGGAAAGGGCCATAATCTTGAGAGTTTTAAAATAGCATAAACTAGAACAAAAAATAGTAGGAGGGCACACAGGCTTGACAAAACACCTAATGGGCACGTAGACCCAACAAAACAATAAAAATAAGAAGACAAGATTGAGGATGATCAAAATAAAAAAGTAACAATAGAGGCCCAACTAGCTGATCAAACTACAATCTTCGAAGGATATTTCCCAACCCTCAAATTTTTTCTCATCAACATCATTATAATTCAACTTCTCCTCATTGTCTTCTTTTTCCCTTTTCTACTTTTGTTTGGTGATCTTGGAGTGTCCAAAGACTTTACCCATCACTAACTTGTGCATAATTACCTAAGTAAGCATTATAATCTTGGGTAAGGCATTTTCCAAATGAGAAATTCTAACATTACATCTGTTGGAGACAAGTTTCTCTAGCTCAATCACCTTTGTATGTGGTTTCTTTATGTTAGCACTATCTTTTTCCTTAGTGTTTTGAGCAAGAATATAGGGAGGGAAATTCTCTTCAATGTTGTTTGTGGTTTCTTGGGGCCTAGAATGAGAAGGGAATGGGAAGTCCTCTAAAATGAAATCAACATTTCGGTCATATTTTGCATCAACCTTAGTACCTTCTTCATCAGCAACATGTTCCTTATTATTATCATTATCATGCATCTCATTGGACTCACTCTTTGAGTCATCATCCTTTGAATCCTCCACAATCTAAGGAAGAAACTCCTCTTCCTTGAACTCATCCTTTTCGTGCAACTCTCGAATCTATTTCCTTTGATAATATTAGGGTCCTCAAAGTTTTGGGCCTTAGAAAGTTTAGTACACTCACAACCCCTAGAACCTTTAGTATCACAAGGAGTATTCTCCACAACCACATTATCTACCCCCTCAATGTTAGAAATGTTGATAGCCTCATCCACAATAGGAATGGGGATTTTGGATTTTTTTCAACATTACCTTGTTGGTTCCCATGCACACTGGGGGACAACACCTTTCATTTATGGCTGAAAAGATCTCTAATAACTCAAGCTAGAGATTAGGGATCACAAAAACCGCTTTCTCTTTTTTCTCGGACCCACCTTTCCAACAGAGCTAGGGCTAGGGAAAAAATAATCAGAGGGGGACCCAAAGGATTTATCATTGAGCTTGAGTTTAACATTTTTCTTGACCTTAGGATTTTACGAAGGGTTCATAGAGAGGCATTACTTGTAGAGGGCCATGATGAGGTCTTGATGTAGAAGGGGATATGTTCCCTTGAGAATGTAGGCCTCAAGGGAGGTGAACAAGAAAAAATGAAGATTCATTCTTTTACCATGATGCAAATGATTAAGAACCAGGAAATGGTAACCATGCACAATTTTAAACTAGCCTTCAAGAGTGAAATATTTCATGCAATTAAGGCTTACCATCACCCAAGGAGCTGAAAGCTTCTCCATACTTTAACTTTTTTGGAAATGGACAACTTTCTCTTTACCTCTTAAAAAAGCAACAATAAATTTTTTGTAGTCACCATTGCTCTTTTTATCCACCTTGATGCCTTCATAGGATAAACTAGTGGCTTTAGCTACCAATTCATCAAACACCCGAAATTGCACATCATCAAAGGTAACAACCCCTTGATACCAGGAATTCATAAATTTTAAAGTAGGTTTTTCATTGTAGCCCTTCATATCATGGAATTATGGTGTGAAGCCACTTATTTTGATGATATCCTAGAGCTAAATATTCTACTTGAGGGAATCACAAGAAATGAGTTTTTTCTAAAGCCTTAGGCCACCCATAGTAACTTACACAAACATCCATCTAAGCCACAAACAAGAAAAGGGATCCAAAAGAAAAATTCAAGAAATTAAAACAACCTTTAACACCTTTTTTGGAATTACCTATACTTTTGTTGGTATTGGAATGGAAAAAGAGATACCATAAAATCTTGCTACTTATGACAAAATCCTTGGTGGAGATGGTATTGAGGCCATAATTAATCATATCTTTTGTCATCTTGTGGTATAAATTCATAATTTTATCACTAATGTTCGCAAGAGGGAGAGGAATCTTCTCAAAAATGATGAGAAATATCTACATGAGTGGGGGGGAGATTTCCAAAATCAGCATAAACAAGAGCTGCCAAGTGTACTTTAGACCGAAGGAACCACAACCAATGCCTAATTCCATAAAACTTTCCCAGCAACCTTTACATCGATTGTGAGTAAACTTAACATCAAGCAAAGTGATGTTATCCCTCGTGAGAACCTCAAAGATATAATCATTACATTCATTGTAGATCTCCAACCTTGGAGAAATATTTATAACAAGCCACATCATATTCCTAAGGATAGCTAAGCAAATCCACCCCTACCATACAAGACATCCATCATTCCCCAACCCCAAACTGTAGAAAGACTTGACATGACAAGGTATGGGAGTAACAATCAAGTTTTCCCTGAGAAAGAATATTCTAGAGAGTTCCCAAGATATTTGAATTCAAATTCCAGTAGTTGCATTCTTCACTCTTCAATCCCAAATTACAGACCAAATATGTCACACCATTGTCTTCCCTAAAGATATTGATAATCTTAACCTAATGAAATCTATGGAGGTTCTTTTTTCAATTGGAAATGATTCTTCGAATCTTCCATGAAGGGGTCATGTCATTCTGATGGATATTCATAATGATTTGAGAGTTGCCTTCAATTTACACCTAGAGGAATGCAAAACACAAAAGACGTTTAATCCCCCACCACACAATAATAGCTTTAGCAACATTTTTGGAATTACAACTAATGGCCTGAGTATACCGTTCAAGTGGGTTTCCTTCATAATCTCTTATTATACCTCCTACCAGAGCTTCACTAGGGTTTCCCTTGGAACAACCATCAAAGTTGAGCTTAGTCCACCCCCTTATGAGGGGGAACCATTTGGTCATAATTCTTGCTGAAATATTTAACTAATTGAAGTTAGTTAGACTCCATGAGATTCCCTAGTTCTACTTCACATTTAGTTCTATATAAGTCTACATTATCTTGGAGGTTCTAAAAGTCAGAGGATTTATGCTTATCCTAAATGTTTTTTGATGATCTAGAAAATGGCTTTGTTGTTTCTCAACTAATCCTAAAAAATTGTGTTATTCCTTTCTTTCCACAGTTGCCAAGTGATGAGACAAGGGATTTAGTTCGAGATCTCAGAGATGATAGGATGTTTGTATGGGGAGCCCAAGCACCAAGAGGTAAGAAAATATTTAAGATGCAAGGGGAAAGTCCAAAAAAATAATGAATGGTTTAAGACCTCCTTCCAAACCCTTCTAGAAAGCATGTAGCAAAAGAAGAGATGATTAAACATTTCTTCCATGTTATAGCATAGGCCACATCTATTAACAAGGTAGAATCCCCTCCTATTTAGGTTATCAATAGTTAGAATCTTGTTATGCATAGAAACCCATGAGAAAAAACTGATTTTAGGTAATACTTTATTATTCCAAACCATATTCCAATTGAACATAGACTCCTCCTTATCATTAGTAATAATAGTATAAGTAGATTTAATAGAGAAGAACCCCAATGGGTTAGGATTCCAACAACAAACATCCTTCAAATCAGGTCCAAAAAGGTGGAAAGAGCCAATGAGCTTGTACAGGTAGTCCACCATCCCCTTCCAATCATATTGATCCCCGTTTCTCAAATTGATTCCTCTTAGTTGACACTCAAAATATTTCCACAAGGTGTGGGGGACATTCTAGTTGATGTACACATGAATTTTAGCACCATTTAATATTATAAGTGGCTCCCTCACCTTGGCCAAAATTTGGTCAAAAGATGACACTAGCAAGCCATTTGTCATACTAAAAATCCACAATATTACCATTTCACACACATCAAAAAATCCCTTTTTTAAGAACATTTCTAGTTTTTAAAATTTGGTTCCATTTAACTTAGCCAAGGGGAAAGTAGTAGAAGAAAGGAAATGGAAATGGTTATTGTTTCCCAAGTACTTAGTGCTAAGAATGTGAGCCCAATCCTTGTTTCCAACAACTACATTCCATCTAAATTTGGTAATAAGGGCTTTAATGAATTGCTTCAATCTTCATAAACTCAAAACACCAAGGCTCTTATGTTTGTAGACCTTATAGCACTTGACCAAAGAAATTTTGTTTCTATCCTCCACACCAGCCCAAAGGAATTTCCTTTGGATCTTCTCTATTTTTTCAGCCATGACCACAAGTATTTTAAATAGGGACAAAAAATAGAAAGGGATGTTTGGGAGGGAGGATTTAAGAAGAAAAAATTTACCAGATTGGCTTAGAAGCTTACCTTTCCAACCAACAAGCTTACATTGCAATATTTCAACAATAATATTCCAATAAGTGTTGGATAAAAAATTAGTAGTCAATAGGATACCAAGATAAGTGGTAGGAACATAATCCTACAAGAAATTGAAGAAGTATAAAATACTTTTGTTGTAGTTGATATGTTTCCCAAAAACCTTGGCATAATCCTCCAAGGCAGCCTTCCATATTTTAGCTTCAACAATTGAAGTAACTCCAAACAGAATGGTGTCATCAAAAAATTATTGATGAGAACCGCGAGCTAACAAAGAAGTAGCTCGAACCCCCAAGATTTTATTAGATTCATTTAGATTTTGGAAGAATCAACCCAAAGATTATATAGCTAGAATGAAAAAGGGGAAAGGAGGTCCCCTTGTCTTAACCCTTTACCCCCCAAAGAAGAAAATATATGGGACGCCATTCACTGGTACATAGTAGGTAGGGGAGGAGATGCAAGAGTGAATGATTTTTAGGACCTTCTCATCAAACCCATTTTTTTTAGGATAGAAAAAAGGAAGGGCCAAATAAATTTGTTATAGGCCTTAGAAACATCAATTTTGAGGAGCATACTAGGAATTTTTTTCCATAGAGTGGATGATCTCATGGGTAGTGAGCACAACATCAATAATTTTTCTATCAGACACAAAGCCTTTTTGACAAGGGGAGATTAGCTTGTAAAGAAGGGGTTTGATTTTGTTGACCAACACTTTAGAAATTATTTTATAAATGATACATAGATTTATAGGTCAAAATTTAGACATAGGGTTTTCCTTAGTCACTTTAGGGACAAACACAATGTAGGTTTGATTCAATTGTTTAAGGAACTTCTCAAATCTAAACAAATCTCTAGTGGCTATAGTCATGTGAGATAATGTCCCAAATGACTTGGAAGAAAGACAAGGGAACCCATCAAGGTGAGGGGCTTTAAATTTACCAAAGGGGGAAACAACATCTTTGACTTCATAGTGAAATCCTTGCACATTACCACATTATCAACTTCATTCAATACCTTAGGAATAACATCCACAAACCCAACTAGGTCATTTGTATTTTGAGCTATTTCTTCAAAATACACCTAAAAAGGAGATAGCAACATTGGCTATGTCATGCTCCTCAAAGAAAAAAGAGCCATCGTCAAGGGTTAGCTTGCTTATTTTTTTATTCTTATGTGTTTAAATCAGATTGATGGAGGAGCCTGATATTTCTATCCTCTTCCTTTAGCCATCATACTCTAGATTTTTGCTTCCAGAATAACTCTTCTCTCTTCATAAGGTCTTTCCACTCCATTTTGAGGTTGTGTTCTTTGGAGTAGAAAGAAACATTCCCCATTCTCTATAAAGTCTTGAATTATTTTCAAATCATTCAATAATTTTTCTTTCTTGTTGAAGACATTTCTAAGGGAATTATGGTCCAATGCTTCACTTTTTTTGATTAACTTCAACTTTTGAGCTAGCGTTAACATAGGGGTGCCTTAGAAAGGGATTTTCCATCATAGCTCAACCAAAACTCTATATTTTGAATGTGATTCCCACATTATCTCATACCTGAAGAGAAAGGGCCCCAACTTGGTAGCCTCCTCTCAAGCTAAAAAGGAGAGCATAGTGATCTGAACCCATCCTCAGGAGATAACTAAGAGAGATTTAGGGAGGAAGGTTCCAATTGTGAGAGATAAGAAACTTGTCAAGATTAACCTATATAAGGTTATTAGCAAATCTACAATTTAACCAAGTGAAGAAGGATCCTTAGAGCTCAACATCCATAAGTCTTGTATTAGCCAAGAAATCAACTAAGTCTCTCATACTATCATAAAATTCATCAAGACCCTTTTTATAAGGGAATAGTGGAGTGTTCAAATCACCCCCAACTAGCCACAATGCATCAAGAGAATGATTTAAAATGAAACTAAGAGAATCCCATAACTATTTTTTGACAAATTTAGAGTTCAAAGCATAGATATTAGCAAGGATCCAACACATATCATGAGAATGGTCAGAGAAGGAGATCAAGAGACTGTTTTTTCTTTTTTCAAGCAACATGCCTTTTAGTGCAAAGGGTTTCATAGAGTGACAATTCCCCTTAAAGCACCTTTAACAGGGAAAACACAAAAAACTTGTAGAAGGCCATATTTTTTAAGCAATTTGAGCAAAAACTAATTCAGACATTTTAACTTCCTAAATTAGCATAATGTTGTTTGCATGGGTTGTTCAGCCCCTTGATGTTTCAAGATATAATATTCATAGAAAATTTTAAGGGAGAAGCATACCTAGAAGTGTATCTTATCTGGACTATAAAAATGGGTCCAATACTAAAGGAAAGAAAAAAGGTCATTTTCTTAAGGATTTGGATCTTGAGATCTCCAAGCTCCATTATTTCCCCAACACAACATCTCTTGTTGATTCCCTTGATATTTTTTTATCTTTGTGATGGTTGACCTTGTTTTGGATCTCCACCCACATTAGATTTTCTTCTTTTCTTTTCTATGAATAGAAGTATAGTCCTCATCTAGGTCTAGAGTAATTTTTGATGACCAAGGTCCAATTCCATGGATAGACATTGACAAGCTACTGCAAGTGGCCTTATCTTATAAAGGTTAAGATTAAAAAATCATCTTACCATGAGTTTGATTTGTTTTTGTTCTTTTGGGAAGGGGTAATTTAAAGAAAGTGCTAGAAAATTCTTCTTCATAGTGACCTCTAACATTGATTTTTCTTTTGAAATTGGTTCTTCAGTTATGGATCCACCATTGTTTCCATTTGACATCGCAATAGGGGTCTTAGGTTGGGCTAAAAAAAAAGAAATTAAGGATAGGAGACTAATGGGGTAACCTAGAAAGGAGGGGCTACAAGGATCCAAAGGGCATGCATGGGAAGTATCCACATAAAGGAGGGGAGGGGGTGCCAAGTTTTCCAAAGAACCCATTGAACAACCATAAGACACTAAGACATTTGAGGGAAATTCAAGGGCCAAGATTTGTTTACCCACTTGCTTCTTGTAATTATTGCTCAAGTGCCCAAAGTTGTTGCAAATTTGATAGAAAACACTCTCATTCCCATAGATAATGGGTTGCAACATGCTTCCTAGCCTTGATTTTAGAGTTTTGAAGGAAGTAAAATTTTTTGATTAAAGGTAAAAGATGGGTTTTGAAGGGGCCCAAAAGGAAGGACAATGTTAGTAGCTACATTCACACATAATATAACAAAGAAAAATAAATATTTTTGGAGTGTAACTTTATCAACTATTAATAACTTGCCAAAGGAGTTAGAAGTTATTTTGAAACATGTTAAAGTTCTAAAATTATAATAGTAATCCAGGTAGGCGGATCTAGGTAGGATCAATAACTCCTAGATCTCTAGCAACATCAAAAATCAATTTCTACTTATACAAAGAGAGGAGGTTTTTAAAGTTTTTTTTGAGTGCCCAACGGCCCCCATAAGAATATTCACCAAATATTCCTTCACAGATAACTCTAAAAAAAATAGGTCATCAACCATTGCACTAATGTTAAAGCTACCCTTTAGTTTCTAGTGTGAAGAAGCCCAATTCCTTGGTCCACATTGGGGAAAAAATCAAGGAACTTTCCAACCAAACAATTCTCCATTTAGACCAACATAACATTTAGGAGTTCATCAAGCATGTCTATTGTTAGTCCTTCCACAATACTGAGAGATGAGGAATAGACCACTTGACAAACAAAGGGGTATGTTGATCGATAATGGTGCAGGAGCACCCAATAGGTCACCATAGGAAGGTTGTCTAGAAGGTCATGATTGGCCAATTTGTCTAGGCCAATTTATCTCCCTATTCACATTCCTTCATGTTTGTGCCTTAGTGGCATTTGTGATCAAGTGTTGAGTTGATAAAGGTCATGTTGACCATTGAATAGGTTTGAGGTTTTGGCTACAAGAAAGGCTTAAGACCTTTTTAGATCTTTTTAGGTGTTAGTTATTCAAAATTTTAAAAATAAGGCTTAATGGAAGCTACAAGCCGCCAAGGAGTAGTTAAGACCGAGCTTAACTGATTTAGAGACCCTATTTAGGGGTGCTCTCGATATGATACCAAAGTTGGAAGCATTTTTCATTGTTTTGGAATTTTGAATTCAAGAGAAACAGTGGTGTTTTTAGTGTGAATTTCTGGTTTTGTCACAAAGTAGAGCTTTAATGGATTGAGTTTGATATTGTAGTGTGTGTAGGATGTAGTATAATTGTTGGTTAAGCACTATGTGCTAGTAATTTAGATTCTTAGTTCAATTTCAAGCACTGTTCTAGTTAGTTGCTTCTTTTCATTTGCTGATCTGACAGGTTGTTTGTAGAAAATGGAGGGTTAGATCACATTCCCACTGTACATACTATATGACCCCTTGGGAATTGTGACTAGACTCCATGTTTGTACATACTGTAGGGTTAGGATATCTTGACAGTTCTATAAGCACCATGGAAGTCTTCTCCTAGGCGAACCAAGAAATGTCCGGCTAGGAAAGACAAGAAGTGTAGAGCACTTGATTTGCAGGGGTAACCATTTCCTGTCAAATCACGATGTGGAGAGGGAAGGTATGAGCCTTGCCAAGGCATACCATGGATGAGGAAGCTCCACCAATCCATTTGGTGAGAGAACAACTTGACAGTCTGCTGTGAGGTTAGGAAAAGGGCTTAAAAAGGCCTAACTTACTAAATTGAGGGTTAAGGCTATGTACGGACAGTTGAGGGATAAGACCCCTAGAATATTTGTGTGGTGAGAATAAGGACCAAGAACCCCAAGGAAAGATTGAGAGTTCTTTTGGAAACTTTGGAGAACTGACTTGATTTCTCGGAGAAGGAGGTCTAAATGGAACTTAAAACCCTAAATGAGGGTTTGGTGGAAGCGATGAGAAGATGGAGTTAGGTGGACCCTCAAGAGCCATAATGGAATGGATTGAACCTATTATAAACACCTCCACACCCCTACAAAGCTAATTTTTGGAGTATGTTAGCCTTTAAGGTGGATTAAGGGCTAAGGAAGAGTTGTAAACATTGCACCAAGGTCGAATTGGTAGGTAGAGTTGTGATGGTAGTTGGGTTGGCAAGGAGAACCAGGGGAACCTAAAAAAGAAGAAGGTCCTATAGGTTAAGGTGGTGAAGTAAGACACCATGGAGGTCTTCCAGGTAAGACCTAGAGCAAGAATCAGTGTTTGATTCCTCCAACCTCCCTATCAGATTGGTATTAGAGGAACAAAAGATTTGGGATAGATTGATGTATGTTAGAATTTGAGTCTAGTGGTTCTACAACCATGGTGACAAATATAGAGTTGGCCAAGAAGGTCAAAGATCAAGAGGAAGACAATAGGAGATTGAGGGAAAGAATAGCTCAACTTGAGAAAGCAATGAACAATGTGCAAACTGGGACCGATGAGGTCAGTGATAGATTGGAAGGAAAGGTACCAAAGAGTGAAGAGGTTGCAAAGGAAGACAAGATCCTTGAACCTGACCCTATTTTGCAAGAAGAGCCTTTCTTGAAGGCATTAAAAGCTATGAGTGGAAAAGCACTTGAAGGAATACCATTGTTTAGTGGAAAATTGGAAGCTGATCTAGTTATGGATTGGATAGAGGGAATGGAAAACCATTTTGAGTGTGATGGAGTCACTAAAGCACATAAGGTGAAGGTGGTCAAATCAAGATTGAGAGGATCTACCTTGGCATGGTGGAAATTCATTCAGACAGAGAGGGAAAAGGAAGGCAAGAAGCCTATCTCTACTTAGAAGGGAATGGTTTCCAAAGTGAGAGAAGCATACATGCCAAATGATTATGAGATTTGGTTGCATAAGAAGAGACAAAGCTTGATACAAAGAGACCAAGATGTGAATACTTACACTGAGGAGTTTCAAAAAATTTGTATGAGGTCTAATGTTTTAGAGGATGAAAGTCTTAAAGTGGCTAGGTATCTTAATGGCTTGAAGTGGAGTATTCAAGAGGATATGACCCTTCTAAGTCCCAAGACAGTACACCAATGTTACCAATTGGCTATAAAGATTGAGGAAAGAAGTAAGAGAAAACAAGACTAGGCTTCTAAGAGCAGAGGCAAAGGCAGAGATCTAAGAGGACATAGAGGTGGTTACCAAGGTAGAGGGACTGAACAAAGAAATCAGGGAGAGTCTAAACTCACAGAGCATGGAACTGAAACACCTTCTAGAGGAGGTTATGGAAGAGGTAGAGGACCTCAAGGAGGATCAAATAGAGGAAGAGGAGCAAGCAGAAGCAACTCATACTTTGCTAGTATGAAGTCTTTTAATTGTGGTCAAGTAGGACATCCAGCTTATAGGCACCCAGAGAAATCATCTTCCTCAAATACAAAGAAGAGAGTGGCATATGCTCAAGAGGACACCATGAGTACCAAATCACCAGAGGTTAGTCACATTGAATCAAAAATGGGGGAGAACCTGATGTTTGGAAGAGTTTTGATCAGACAACCGGTCAAGGAGGAGCCAAAGCAAAGGAGAGCCTTATTGAGGGTAAGATGCAAAGTAATTGGAAAGGTGTGCAAGGTTATTGTGGATTCAGGTTCAAATTATAACATCATCTCAGAGGAGGTAGTAAAGAAGTTGAATTTGGAGAAAGTACCCCACACTAACCCTTACAAGGTGACATGGTTGAACAAAGGGCATAGTGTTCTTGTCAATGAGAGAACAATGGTGGAGTTATCCATTGGAGGGTACAAGGATAAGTTGATTTGTGATGTGTTACCCATGTATGCATGCCATCTTCTATTGGGAAGACCATGGCAGTATGACAGAGGTTCCATCTATGATGGAAAGGAAAATACTATCTCATTCAAGAAGGATGGAAAGACATTTAAATTGCAGTCATTGTCAAATGAGGAAGAAGGACATTCAAAGACCCCTAGTGTCTTCTTAAGTAGTGGTAAGGAGTTCATTAACACCCTACATCAAGGAGGTGAAGGATATGTGGTCATGGTGCAACCCAAGGAAGAAGACTATGCCAAGAAAATAGTCATACTAGAAGCAGTCCAGAAGTTGTTAGAATAGTTCAAGGACATAGTTAGTGATGGGACACCAGCAACCTTACCTCCAAAGAGAGCAATCAACCATTAGATTGACTTCATACAAGGAGCTTCATTTCCCAACAAAGCAGCTTACAAGCTCACACCGGATCAGAACCTAGAGGTAGCTAGACAAGTGCAGGAGTTGTTAGATCAAGGATTAATTAGGAAGAGCATCAGTCCATGTGTAGTACCAGTGGTATTAGCAACCAAGAAAGGTGGTAAGTGGAGATTATGCACTAATTCTACAGCTATAAATAGAATCACAATCAAGAATAGGTTCCCTATTCCTAGGATTGAGGACTTGATGGATTGTCTTGGAGGAACTCAGTACTTCACCAAGTTGGATCTCAAAAGTGGATACCATCATATCAAAATTAAAGATGGGGATGAGTGGAAGACAACCTTCAAAATAATTGATGGGTTGTATGAGTGGAGAGTTATGCCATTTGGCCTCTCTAATTCCCCTAGAACATTCATGAGGATCATGAATGAAGTGCTCAAAGACTTTACAGGGATAATTGTGGTGGTATATCTTGATGATATACTCATCTTTAGCAAGACAACAGAAGAACATCTTAAGCATGTGGAGTTCGTTCTTAAAAGATTGCAGGAAGAGAGGTTAGCCATCAACCTAGAGAAATGTGAGTTCTTCAAACAAGAGCTTGTGTATTTTGGGTTTGTAGTATCCCAAGGTTCATTGAAGATGGACCCAAGCAAGGTGGAAGCTATCCTAAATTGGCCTACACCAACCACTGGGATAGAGGTAAGAAGTTTTCATGGATTGGCTCAGTTTTATAGGAAATTTATAAGGAACTTTAGTGGCATATATGCACTAGTCCTTGATACAATCAAAGGTGGCCTAATAACTAAGCTCAAGTGGACACTAGAAGTTGAGAAGGGTTTTGAGAAATTGAAACAAGATGTGGCAACTCAACCCATCCTTTTGTTACCTAGTTTTGAAAAGCTATTCATCATGGAATGTGATGCCAGTGGAATTGCAGTAGGAGGAGTTCTAAGCCAAGAAGCAGGCCTATAGCTTTCTTTAGTGAAAAGCTCAATGAAGCTAAGAAGAAGTATTCTACCTATGACCTAGAACTATATGCTCTAGTACAATCACTTAGGAAGTGGAGGCATTATCTCCTACCTAAAGAGTTTGTAGTGTTTACTGATAATGAAGCACTTAGTTACATCAACACTCAAGAGAAGTTGAGCAATATACATTTGAAATGGATGGAATACATCCAAGCCTTCACTTTTACCATCAAGCACAAGAAGGGACAATTGAACAAGGTGGAAAATGTACTAAGTAGAAGATTGCTAACAGTGCAAGAGATACAAATGAAGAGCATTGGGATAGAGAGTTTTAAGGATCTCCATGGGGAAGATGAAGACTTCTTAGAGGCATACAAGGTATGTTCTGACTTTGAGAATCACTTTCATAGTCAATACTCAGAGTATACATTGCACAGTGGACTGTTATTCAAGGGGAATTAGTTATGTGTTCCAAGAGGATTAATCAGAGATAATCTCATCCAGGAGAAGCACAATGGTAGTCTTAGTGGTAATTTTGCCATCAACAAGACAATGGAACTAGTGCAAAGGTTCTACTATTGGCATAAGTTTCCAAGGGATGTCAAGAGATATGTGGAGCAGTGCGTAGTGTGTATGAAAGCTAAAGGAGGAGCTAGTAATGCAGGTTTGTATCAACCCCTACCCATTCCTAATAGACCATGGGAATGTATTAGCATGGACTTTGTGGTAGGACTCCCTAAGACTAAGACAAGGTTTGATAGTGTCTATGTGGTGGTAGATAGGTTCAGTAAGATGAGTCAATTTGTTCCTTGCAAGACCACCCATGATGCTAGCTATATTGCTCACCTTTTCTTCAAAGAGATTGTGAGGATCCATGGATTGCCATTGAGCATTGTGTCAGATAGGGATGTGAAGTTTATGAGTCATTTTTGGAAGACTCTATGGAGCAGATTGGGTAACAATTTGTCTTTTGGATCAGCCTACCATCCTTAGACCGATTGGAAAACTAAGGTGATCAATAGGGTGTTAGGTAACCTTCTGAGATGCCTAACCAAGGAGAATGGATAGACATGGGACATGGTCCTTTCACAAGTTGAATATGCCTACAATGACAATGTGAACCAGACCACTAGAAGAAGTCCTTTTGAAATAGTGTATGGAATGCACCCAAGAGATGTGTGTGAACTTAGAGATTTAGGAGCTATGGAGCATAGGAGTGGTTAGGCTAAGGATTTCTCTCAGACCATGAAGGAGATACAGGAGCAAGTGAAAAAGATAATTACAGTGGCTACTCACAAGCCGAAAGCTAAGGTGGATCTATCTAGGAAGGATCTACAATTTGCAATAGGAGACTATGTTATGGCCCACCTCAAAAAATCTAGGTTGTAGAAGGGGACATCAACCAAGTTGCAGATGAAGAGAGTGGGACCATGTAAGGTGTTAGCCAAATATGGAAAGAATGCCTACAAGGTGGAGCTACCTATAGATTTAGGCATCTCACCAGTGTTTAATGTGGTTGATCTGATCAGATATAAAGGACCATCACTGACATGGATCAGAACAACAGGGATATCTTAAAGGATGTGAGTAACATAGCCTTACCTACTAGAGACAAGCTGCAAGTAGAGAGGATCTTGGAGTCAAGGGTGAAGAAGTATACCCAACATAAGGAATACATGGAACATCTCATCAAATGGAGGGACAAACTAGACTTGGAGGCTACATGGGTGGATGAAGCTTAGTTCAAGAAGTAGGGTATTGATGCATCTCTCATCTCTCCCCACATTCCTTCATATTTGTACAGAGGGGGGGAGAATGGTGTAGGAACACCCAATAGGTCACCATAGGAAGGTTGTCTAGAAGGTCATGATTGGCCAATTTGTCTAGGCCAATTTATCTCCCTATTCACATTCCTTCATGTTTGTGCCTTAGTGGCATTTGTGATCAGGTGTTGATTTGATAAAGGTCATGTTGACCATTGAATAGGTTTGAGGTTTTGGCTACAAGAAAGGCTTAAGACCTTTTTAGATCTTTTTAGGTGTTAGTTTTTCAAAATTTTAAAAATAAGGCTTAATGGAAGCTACAAGCAGCCAAGGAGTAGTTAAGACTGAAATTAACTGATTTAGAGACCCTATTTAAGGGTTCTCTTGAGATGATACCAAAGTTGGAAGCATTTTGCATTGTTTTGGAATTTTGAATTCAAGAGAAACAGTGGTGTTTTTAGTGTGAATTTCTGGTTTTGTCTCAAAGTAGAGCTTTAATGGATTGAGTTTGATACTGTAGTGTGTGTAGGATGTAGTATACTTGTTGTTTAAGCACTGTGTGGTAGTAATTTAGATTCTTAATTCAATTTCAAGCACTGTTCTAGTTAGTTGCTTCTTTTCATTTGCTGATCTGACAGGTTGTTTGTAGAAAATGGAGGGTTAGATCACATTCCCACTGTACATACTATATGACCCCTTGGGAATTGTGACTAGACTCCATGTTTGTACATACTATAGGGTTAGGAGATATTGACAGTTCTATAAGCACCATGGAAGTCTTCTCCTAGGAGAGCCAGGAAGTGTTCGACCAGGAAAGACAAGAAGTGCGGAGCACTTGATTTGCAGGGGTGACCATTTCTTGTCAAATCATGGTGTGGAGAGGGCAGGTATGAGCCTTGCCAAGGCATAGCATGGAGGAGGAAGCTCCACCAATCCATTTGGTGAGAGAACAACTTGACAGTCTGCTGTGAGGTTAGGAAAAGGGCTTAAAAAGGGGTAACTTACTAAATTGAGGGTTAAGGCTGTGTACAGATAGTTGAGGGATAAGACCCCTAGAATCTTTGTGTGGTGAGAATAAGGACTAGGAACCCTAAGGAAAGATTGAGAGTTCTTTTGGAAACTTTGGAGAACTGACCTGATTTCTCAGAGAAGGAGGTCTAAATGGAACTCATAGGCCTAGTAGTCTAAAACCCTAAATGAGGGTTTGGTGGAAGCGATGAGAAGATGGAGTTAGGTGGACCTTCAAGAGCCATAATGGAATGGATTGAACCTATTAGAAACACCTCCACACCCCTGCAAAGCTAAGTTCTAGTTTTGGAGTATGTTAGGCTTTAGGGTGGATTAAGGGCTAAGGAAGAGTTGTAAACATTGCACCAAGGTCGACTTGGTAGGTAGAGTTGTGATGGTAGTTGTGTTGGCAAGGAGAACCAGGGGAACCTAAACAAGAAGAAGGCCCTATAGGTTAAGGTGGTGAAGTAAGACACCATGGAGGTCTTCCAGGTAAGACCTAGAGCAAGAATTAGTGTTTGATTCCTCCAACCTCCATATCAGATAACCTTATCCAGAAAGGAAACAAGGTCATCTACCTCAAAAAAGGAGGCAAAAACACTTTCCTCCATAGAATTATTAGGAGAAGAGAAGGGGGGCTCCTCATCGAGACCCCACTAGGGGGTCATTGAGACAAGAATTACCCAAAAATAAAACCCAAAAAGAGGAAGGAAAAAAGGACATAAGAGAACATGAACAAACTACACATGTGAAGCAGTAGGAACACCACCTAGGAAACAAACCAACACAACATGAATCAGACCAAAAATTCAAAAACGTTCTCTTGCTCCTTCTTTATGTTATTTATATTATTTTTAATTAATGTTAATATTTTAAATTTATTCTCTAACAATCTTTATTGGACACTCCCAATGTAACGCCCCATCGTACTAACCCCAAAGGAGAACCTAAACTAATAAATTTTTGCACATTCTTTTTTTTTTGAAAGGAGAACATTACACCAGATGCACATGAACAAACATTACATGTAAATAAATTAAACAGTTACACTATCAACTATGTCCCCTGGGGTACACATGACAACATTACGAAACCTATAATCATACCATTTCAATAACGAACAAACCAAGATTACATTATACACCATGAATAAGAAACATGCACAGATGATAATTCAACATAACAATATTAACTTAATTATGATAACCATAACATACTACTATCTTGAGAACTCAATGGAGCATAATTCCATAGATACAACACATCGAATAAAAGCTACCATGAATCATCAACAACAAAAGGTTTACAAGGTACATAATACATTACATTCATTTCATTTCATTACATTGTTTAAAAATTGCAATAATACAAAAGTGATCTCCAACATGAACGGGAAGAATACAATATGATAGGGTAATACAACTAAAAAAGAAATACAATTATTAAGACTGGATCCATCTATGACACATCTCTGAAGTCACCACAAGTGGCACCAATCTCTACATCTCAATCCTTGGTTGGGGACCCAATGGGGTGCATAGCATGTTCCACCCGACCACATGGGTCCAAAGATCCACCCCCCATGCTTGGAGTTGACAAGAAAGAACCTCAACCAAAACAATCAAGTGAACAATGGATAACAAGACTCCATGACAAAAGCAACAAAAAACACAAGAACATCTACTTCTAGAGGTACAAGTACAACGAGGGGAAAACAACAAACACACAAGGCTGCTAAAGGGTGGAGTGTCATCACATAAGCTCGACATGGGTTACCGAATATGGATATTCATAGGTTATTGACCACCTACTAACAACAAAAGACTCGTAGTCACAAATGAGGCAAGCCAACTTGCACAAAATATCTAGGCCAAAAGGTAAATACATCAAGTGAGGCATGCACCATCTCATGCTAGAATTCCAACTTCCAAGTGCAAGGCTAAACCCACCAAAATCAAAACGAGCATAGGAGCAACTATTCACAAAACCAAAATGAAAACCAACTATGAAGCAACATATTCTTTCCCCTCCTCTAGAAGCCCAAGAAGAACGACTAACCAAAAACCCACAAACGAGGGTAAAACAAAGCAACACGTTCCAACACAAAACTTTGACATATAAAATCCCCTCAAGAAAAATCAACTCAAGAGGAAAACCCATCGATTTGGAACCATCAAAACATACTTAAATCCCACTAACATATTCAAGGTACTAGATATCAAGGAACACTCACATTATCACTAACTTACTCGGCTAATTTATAAGAAGCACTCAAGTAACCAACATATTCATGAAATCAACAAATCATCCAATACATGATTATAAACAAAACCACTTTTAAAAGGATAATCTATCAATACCTAGTTATCCATTTTCATAAACTAATTTCTTAAATTATATCTTTGTAGCAATAAATAAATTTAATTGGAAATCATCAAGAATATTTAACTTTAACACTTTACAAACTAATTTCTTTAAATTGTAAGCCTGATTTGAACATCTATATTTATACAGTTATATATAAATAACACTTAATTTAATCTTTTTAGGAAAAAAATACACAACAACATAACTATATAGGTAAAAATTCAAGTCAATCATCTTTACCCAATTTATTTATCTATTACAATAAAACTACCCAACCCAACTACTTTTAGTACAAGTTAATTTTCTCTAAAATTTCATGCTCAATGAAATTTAAAATATTAAACATATTATATATCCACTTAACATTATTAAATTCACTAAGGGTTTACACAATTCCTGATACATGTCAAATTATGCCTACAAATGGATTGCTATTGCTCATAATTCTGTAATTTAATCATTCTAATGCTAATAAATTTCTTTTCCGAAATAATTGTAAATAAATAAATAAAATAAAAATTTACCCTTCTCGAAATTCATAACCAATTTGTAATAAAATGACCTATTTAAATTTTTTTACTCAATTTCATAGTTTTATCAACTTTAGTTACCCACTTCTACTAATAATTACACATGCAAGTATAAACAAATACTTAAAATATAAATTACCCACTTCTAATAAAAATTACCCATGCTGGTGTTTATGAAAGGAGAGGAACAACAGGATATTCAGGAATGCTGAGATGAGCTCTAGAGAG